>CM062808.1:599835808-600335808 GCA_031772625.1 Pinus tabuliformis
GAGATAAGATCAACCCAAGGAAAACCTATGTTGTTGGTTTAGTTCCAAAAGTGTAATGGGGAAAGACAATGGATGTATGTATTAAGGAATTTACTTGTATATAATTTTATCCTTACTTTAATTTAACTCATTTCTTTAAATTTAAATGCAATGTAGGTTAAGGAAGGTGGAGGAGCACTAATGAAACGATTGAATATCTCCATGTGAGAGAAATGTGGGGCACCATAACAAAGTAGAGGCAATGAGATAGAGGGTGAGTTTCTTCTTTTGTTTCTATTTTTCCACTACTGTGGATATTTGTTTTTGCATTTATGAGCATGGCCTCCTTGGTTTGATGGTAAACCAAGTCAAATATCCCAAATAATAGTACAACTGCATCCTCAAATGTGTCCCTCTAAAAAAGTTCTTCAATCAAATTAGACAAGAGATATGTGGACTACTCAAGCCCATGAGAAGATGTGCAAGTCAACCCTCTTTCATATGCATGGATATGCAAGTCACTCAATCCCCCAATTGGACAATCTTCAGGTGAATGCATAGGGTCATTTGTAAATAATCCTTTTATCGTGAACAATACACAATAAATGATGGACCTCCCTTTCAAGTCCTAATGCATGTAGGGATGGCTTGGAACAAGCAGATTTGAAATTGGAATCGTTAAACCAATTCAAGGGATAGCTATAGCACAAATAATATTGTTGTAGGGTGTTACGATTGTAGATTAGTGTTGCATCCTCTAGCAGCCTTAGATGTTTGATATCAAGAGGTAGGCATTTTGAAATAAAATCTCTTGAGTTATGACTATAATAGGTTCATGGGCGCTTTCACTGTCTAAAAGCCCTCAACATAAGCTTACCACAAATAAGCCCCTCTTAACCTTTCATTTATTTTTAGGCCTCAAAATAGATTATGTTTGACCTTTCAAAGTTATGAATACAAGCAGGGCCAAAATAAATTTCTGGTGTCTTTTTGCTGCGAATGGCTTGCTTTTTGGCATTTTGCTTTTGTTTTGCAACAATTCTTTGTTCTTGCCTTGAAATTTTGGCATTTTGCTTTTGTTTGGCAATAATTCTTTGTTCTTGCCTTGAAATTTTGGCATTTGAGATGATGTAGGATTTGGGGGCAACACCTTTAGAATTTTTGAAAGTTCCTTACAACATTGCTCCTCAACTATCAATTGTGACATATCTCAAGATCTTGATGTTTGTGGTACTGTAACCTTCTTATGGTTTCCTTTTTATGTTATTTTTGTAGATTCCAATTCCATAACAACCCAAAACTTTCACCAAGGTGATGCATGAGCAAAACATTTTTTTTTGTTTGATCTTGCTAGAAAGGAAGGCCGAATTGCAAATCTAGAGAAATATTACAGACCCACAATGATAGGTCTATAGCCCTAAAATAGTGGCAGATTGGTGTTACCTTGGCTACTAAAATCAACTACCTTGAGTTCCGTGTGTAATTAGGGATAGAATTTCATCTTTTCCATTTGCTATTTGAAGGTGAAACAACTTGCAAGTTTGTGAATAGTAAGTATGACTCCCAAAACAACACTAAAATTTGAGCTAGGAACCAGAAAAAAGGCCTCTATCAAGAAGAATAATGATGCCATCAGGTTGTCCTATATAAATGATTTACCAATCCAGTGCCCCTTTCAAACTTAGAGATAGGTGAACCTACATGAATGCATTTATAAATGAACCCTTCCTCCTTTTGATATTATTTTTGCTAGCATCACTTTAGGGCCAAATTCCTAAAGTTATGACTATATAAATAGGGTTGTTCTGCTCAGAGAGGTATTTATCCTACATAGGTTGGCTTTCCTGAATTTGTTCTGCATTTTTTTTAGTCTTGTTTTTAATTAGAGTTCAATTTTGAATTAACCTTTCAAATAAGTTGCCATGCCTGTTGTTCCATTCATAATTTTCGATGGTATCAAATTATGCTTAGAAGTGTTCTTATGGAAAAGGATTGCCTCAATGGTTTTAAAAAAAGGAAGGAAGGCAAAAGTTGATTCATATTTGTTGTGTTAAGAAAACTTCTCGTTCAAGAACAATGTCCTGGATAAAAGTCAATATGAGGAAACAAAGGTGGAGCATCTCCTTCATGAATACACCAAGACCTCTAACATAAAGTGATCTCCTCCTTTTTGATGTTTGTAGCTTGGGCAGGTACTTCTACACACCCTAAGTGTTTGGGTTTGGGTGTGCAGAAGCCACCTAATGCACCCTTAAACCTTAGTAATTACTTTAATTATTTGTGTATATATGGTTTGGATTCATATGGATGCACATGAATATATATATGTTTTTCTTTAAAATTTGAATATTTTAGGTGTTTTTGGTCAATTGGCTTTTTGGTCCGGTTTTTACCAGTGCCGACCAGTTCTCGGTTCAAAGTCTATTTGTCTTAGTACTAACTAGATTCTAGAATGATGAATGATGAATTTAAATTTTAAATCAATTTACATTCCATAATGATGAATGATAAATTTAATTTTATATCTATGTAGATTCTAGAATGATGGATGATGAATATGGATCAATGCATTTCATTATTGAATCTCATGGTGTATAGATGAATGATGAGTATGAATGATGCATGTACCAGTATGAACGATGAATATGGATTAGTGTATTTCATTATTTAATTCAATTATGTATGGATCAATATATTTATGCTTTCATTATCTATATATATATATATATATATATATATATACTGTGACGTCTCCCTATCCCCCCTAAATTTCCCTAAAATTTGAGGGTACTCCCACACGTCCCACCTGTGCGTCTCCCCACACCTGCATTCCACCATTCCTGAGTGTTGGTGGAACATTGGAAGGACATGCCTTCTAATTTTTCTTTTGACAAATACAAAAATAGTAAAATTTTCTTTTCAGCATGAAGAACTTACATAGAAATATATTGTTACAAGTGCATTAACAATAAAAATATGAAGACCAACCATAGCTACAACATTCAATAGTATCATGCCACGTCATTGCAGACAAGGGAAAAACATAGTGTTGGGGGATGAGCTGATGGTTGAAAGATGACCAACAAATGACAGTGAGGGAAAGGACAGGAGGCGTCGGCTTACAGTGGCTGGTGACTGGACCAAAAGGGCAAGTAACTGACATTAATGTGCAAACTTCATCTGTATGATGTCTGTGACGTACCTGTGGTTACATGATGTCTGGGGAAAATCTGAACCCTATCAGCAGATCCATGTTTTAACTTGTAGATAATAATTAATGGAGCGAGATTGTATTTTTCAATCTTGTACATTCCTTTTATTCCTCTCATATAACTTGAATTGCAAAAAGGTGCTCTTAAGACATTGTGTTCTCATTGTGCAGATTCATACAAAGCTCATGTCATGGTTGTAACTGTCTATGCTCTGAAGATTCATGCAAAGCTCATGTCATGGTTGTAACTGTCTGTGATCTGAATGGTTGGTTCTCTTGCTTGTGAGTTGTCCTCATGCAAATTTACTCAATACTTATTAAGTCATCTATCACGGTATTATAGTTCATTGGTCGATAAAAATGTGCTCTGAATGGTTGGCTCTCCTGCTTGTCAGTTGTCCTCATGCAAATTTACTCCATACTTGTTAAGTCATCTATGATGGTATTATAGTTCATTGGTCAATAAAAATGCTATTATGATGGCCCTCCCAAGAATGATTGGACTGACTTTCAACTTATTCCTTACAGTACAGTCTTTCCACTATTATATGGTTCTTCAGTGTGAAGGAAAATGCGTTTTTAATACTACAGATGTTATTAACAAACAGGGTTTATGTTGTGCAGGTCAGGCATTGTGCTTTGAACAAATTCCATCATGTGGGCATAGTATACCCAAAATCTATGACCATTTTGACGACTTATGATGGGACTTGTTGCAACAAATAGTCCATGCCCAATGATATCAAAATCTTCTATTCATGAAAAAGAAAGAGGAGGGTTTCATATAAAGATGGAAGCCTCTCAAATTAGTCTTCCTGAGAAAAAGGTGAAAGCTATTGTTGAGAAACTGGCTAGGGATAGGTCACTAAAAGAACCACCAATTTGTATCTTTTCAGGACGTAATCTGGGTATCTCTCATCTCAAGCGTTCTTGTGGTAATATGCCATTGAAAATAAGACGTCCTAACATTTCTGCCCAGAAAGTGCATGGTGAAGATGTTTCGGAAGTGATAAAGGTTTCTGCTTATCAATGTACTTCAAAGAACTTCAAGACAAAATGATGTCAAGGAGCTGGAACAATGTTAAAGAGGACAAGGATATGGAAGCAACAAAATGTGAAGTGAATCCTGTAGTGCATGTCAAACAAAACCTGCCAAAAGTGGCTGAGATTATGGGTGAAAGCTTCTGAAAATTGTCAACGTGGCACAACAGAGAAGGGACAAGAGGTAGAAGACACTACAAAATTAGATTCAAAGTCATATCATTCTCCTAAAAGCACGGAAACAGGAGAGACATTTCAGGAAAGTGATGTGCATTTTGGAGAAGAGGACTGATCTAATTTGCCTATGTGGTGTAGCAGTGAAGGAGATGCAGAAGGCGACATGACCTTTCACTCACTGTCGAAGTGGGACATCCTCATCCTCGTCAACTTTGGAATTGTCAAATTTCTCTCGTAGGAGTGAACCTAGCTCTTTTTCTGGGAGGGAGAATGAGCCATCATCTTCCATTTAATGTTCTCTGGGTTCAATAGATGCTTCCAGTTTCAGTCCCAACCATATGTGCAAGTCATCTTTTCCAGCCATGCATTTACAAAAACAAGCTATATCTATAGATATCTCAAGTCATGATGACAAAAATATATTTCCAGCACATCCTCAAACCAAGTCATACAACCAATCTCAACTTTATGAGTACTTAAATGTTCCGGAGGGAATGATGGTAATGTAGGAATGCTCAGAAGTAGGCAAAATCGATGAAATTGCATCGGTTTTAAAATACAGAGAATTTCACCCTTAACTCGTACAAGTCCTGAATCTTGCCATTTTCCAGGGATAGGAGTTACTGTTCAGAAAGACAATTCCATGCCACCTAATGAACTAGATGTTAGTCCAACATTTTTACGTTCTACAGAAGAATGTCCTGAAGGTCTTGCTGCAAATGAAGTATTATTAGCTAGAATGTCCTGAAGGTCTTGCTGCAAATGAAGTATTATTAGCTAGAATGTCCTGAAGGTCTTGCTGCAAATGAAGTATTATTAGCTAAAGATTCCACTCTAGAGATAGATTCGGATATCGCACAAGATGGAAATGATGCAGCTTCCCAGCTCATATTGAAAACATAAGATTCAATGGATATAGGATCTCCTCTAACAGAGGCTTTTGAAGAGAATGGAAACATCCAAATGGTTGTAATGATTTTTCTGTTACAAATATGGATAATTCCTATATTAATGTGGGTCAGCGTGCCTCCATAGTTAAGAGTAAGTTCTTAACTATTTCCTCCTGGATTTTTCTGTTCTTGATTTGCCTATACAGAGAGAAAGTTCAGATCTTTATCACTTGTAGACATAGATCATAATAAGTGTATTCACTTGTAGACATATAAGTGTATTCATGAAACTTCATCTGTGCCTTCCATGGCTATTCGAAACACCGTGTCTTCAAAGAGTCATCGAAACACCATGTCTTCAAAGAGTCATCAATTCAAGCTTGAGAGCATTATTTCAAATGATCAATGGCAACAGTTTTCTTCAACTGAGGAAACATTTCTTGAATCAAACTCAGCCTCATCGATTGATCCTCAATGTGGTAAAAGGCATGTTATTATACCAGTTAAATCAGTGGCATCTGCTGTCCAGCTACAATGTGGAAAACCAAATCATAAAAAGAAGTTCAATTCATGCACCAAGAAACTATGTGAATAGAGTTTCAGTTTCAGTAGCTGGCCATATCGTCCGATACAAAGTAGAGAATCTTCCTTTGCAAATTATGGCTGCAAAGTTTGTGGAACATGACTGTTAGCCTTGTAGGGTGGTTAAACCCTACAATAAAACATCCTGAAACATATCTAGTGAGAAGCTGCTCTCGTCTTTGGAAGTGCCTGTATTGCATTCTTTAGATGAAAATACTAGTGTTTGGTGCCCAGAAAGAGCCTGCATGAAATTAGTTCAAAGAAATCGCAATCTATGGTCATCTCCTGGATATGTTCAGCCCAGGTCAACAAAATTAAATAAGGAATTAATGCCATGCAAAAATTCGTTGAATATGGATTTAGAAAATGGGGTCTTCAGAAATCTGCTCTCACAAATCTCAAAAAAAGTGGCAGTTCTATTACCTGGAAACATGAACGAGATCCTGAAAGGCTACCTATTGCTACACCAGAGACAGAGTGTAGTCATCCAAGTGCATCAGCTTCACCTACTCATCCTTTGATTTCACAGGGTCTTCTTCACTGTTCATGCAAGGATGGATTTCCATATTATAGGTTTTCTTTGAATGAGTCTGAAAAGGCTTTTGTAGCAAAAAAATGGAACAACCGTGGCAGTGCAGGTTTTGACTGGTTGTACACATTCCATTCTGGTCCTGATAATAAGACAATTTTAAATCTTTTGATAAAAAACAAAAATGAATGGGTAGCCTCAAAAGACGAGCATGTTCTTGATCTTGTTGGGCACATGAGAGTCACCAGTTCATTATGTCATGAGATTAACAGTTTTGGTAACTTACAAACTGCTGTGGAAACTGAATTCAGTGTAGACATGGAACATATCAAAGAGAGACCTGCAAGACAAACATGTTCAACAGAGAATAGCATTCTTGTTCCTGATCAGTCGGACCATACGAGAATTCCAAACGGAAACTGTGGTGATTCATGCTCTACATCAATAACATCCTCTAGTCCAATTGCCGACAATACTAGTTTTGTCCCAAGCTATGTGGCCTCAACTAAACAGGCCATCAAGAACCAAACGTCGGACTTAAGGTTGAGTCAGTCTTACAACAAAGATACAGTGAATTCTTTCAATCCAGTCTGATGTCTCTATCGGTAAATGGAAATGCAGTTTGTGTGGAGGACTGGGGTAGTTGGGGTATCTCAAGATTCAGATGCCGAACTTTGTCTATCTCAGCCATTTTCTCCTGATCTGGAGTTGACAGCTACAGTGTTCACAGACACAAACTGTGAACAGTTGAACTGGCAAAGACACTTTCAAAGAATCCAGGGGGGTGGGGCCTGGAATTTCTTGACAAAAGCCTTCATAATTCAAGGTCAATACATTCACATGATCAAGATAACTCTTGCAAGTCAAAATGCAGCAATAATTCCGCAATGAGCCCTACCCCAAGTTGAGCTGGATGTGCTTTTGATGACCAGTCTCCAGGCGAAGGACTTGGAAGCTGTCACTTAAATTGTAAAAGGCAATGGAAGACAATTATAACGGCTCTAGTGCGAGCAGACATACATGGTTTTCCCAAAATTAAATCAAGTGGACCTTCACCTCTGATTGAAAGGTGGAGACTTGGTGGCAGGTGCATTGTGGTGGATGGGATATGGGTTGTGCACTCACCTTACTTCACAATCGGAAACAAAGAAGGAACAGCGACTTAATTGAGACCAATTCAAAGGCATAGGATTGCTATTCATTATATGTGATTTCTAAGGTAGTGTATCTGGCAACCAACCATTTTGATTTCAATTTATGTCGAGTGTCACAGTGTTATGTTATGGGTTTTCAACATCCATATCCTTTTCTCCTCCTTTTTTCCCTCTGAAAATACCGGGAATTTTGTCATTCTGTAACGGGAATTGCAGGGAGAAAGGGAAGATACACCCGCATTAACAATGACAGCAGTTGCCAACGGTCTGTATTATGTTTGTTTTCAATCACAATTGAAAACCTTACAGGTTTTCTCTATAGTTTTATCCATGCTGCACAGCAGAGAAGAGATCCTCATTCCTCCTGGCATGCATAATAATAACAATAATAATAATAACTGATTGCAGTTGGTACCAAAAGCAAAGGAAAAGAGCCCTGGGCACCTTGGGGACAAGCAGGGAGGATATCGAATTTATTCCTAGATAGAGGTGTACATTGTACTGTAAAGTTTTGTCAGAATTTGTGGATATTGGGATTTAGGTTAAAGTTGTCATCCATGATCACCTATTGTGGTCTGGGTACATGGAAGATCCTATCATCCAAATGCTAAGAGCAAGCCAAATGTATATTCAGTGATGGCTATTTCCATGTTGCGGGTCTTACAATTTCCGCATCGGTATTAATTCCTTGTACTGTCCAAACATCCTTGCAAGATGTAAAGGTCTATAGATTTGTGAACAAAATAATAGAGCAAAAATATGTAATTATATTGTGTTTGATCAAATAAATTTCATCAATTCCTCGCACATCCTTCTGGTCTGGATCAAGGTTCAAGGTCTTTACACCTAAGTTTTCTTATGTTTTTTAAAATACCCCATAAAATAAGTAGGATACCAAGCACTTTTTGGAATTGTTTCTACTGTAGAAACTGCTTTCTATCATATTTCCTTTATATATTCAAAGAACAATACAATTTTATTGCTGTACATTACCCATTTCAGCGTCCTTGTGGCCCTTTTATTTGTACTTTGTAGCTTCCTTTTAACTTTTGTGATTTTAAAACCTGATTTGTTCATTGTGTTAAGGCAAATTGGATGAGAGCTAGAGTTCATTGTACTATTACAACAGTTTCTTAGTTCTTCTCTATACAACCACCAATTCTTTGTGTGTTGCTATTTGTGAACTGTTACTTCAGTTTGCTTGCTTATCTGGCATATCGTTGATACTTGTAATTAGCAACTTATGTGCAGTTTTAATTAAAATATCCCAGAACTGCTTCATTCTTATTATATATATACTAGCGCAGCTCTGTTACTGTTGATATTTAGAAGTTCAGTGCAACTGCAAAGTACTTATATATCTAGCATTAGTTATATTGAGAAAGGAGTCTGCCATATTGGTCTTTCAGATTTCTGTTCCTGGCAAAACGGTGTTTAGTCAACCCTATTGTCAATTACTGGTTTTTTCACCTATGTTTATTTTCCCAAGATTCATGGGTTTTTATATAAAATCTCCAATTGTCAATATCTGGGTTTTTCACCTATGTTTATTTTCTCAAGATTCATGAGTTTTTATATAAAATCTTTCTTTCTCTAGCGCATGAGGGAGTAAAGGATAATCCAAATTTGTTTTTTCATATTTGCAGATCTCTGGACAAGTTAATTGTTTAATTGAGACACAAAATTCGTTCACCTCAGGCCTTCAAATGATTTACCACTCAAACAACATACAAAACATATCTCCACCTAAAACACCATTGAATTTCCAATCAGTAATACAACATAGAAAACATATCTCCACCTAAAACACCATCGAATTTCCAATCAGTAATATATACGTAAGTGATGAATACTATACAGTCATTTTAAACATTCCTAAAAGTGTCTAAACTTATTTCCATAAACATATCCATGGAATTAAATATTCTTAAAAGTGTCTAAATTTATTTCAATAATAATATCCATGGAAATGTCATAGAAAAGATATTATCATCGTTTAGCAGGAGTGTATGGCCATGTACCCACTTTTGATTGACCACAGCTTGAGAGACCCAAAGAAATTCTCATACTGCGTATGGCCATGTACCCACTTTCAATTGACCATACAGCTTGAGGAGGGACACAAAGAAATTCTCATGCTGAGTATGGCCATGTGCCCACTTTTGATTGACCACACAGCTTGAGGAGGGATCCAAAGAAATTCTATCAGCATGTGTGGTGTGTGCGAACAGAGTGTGAATAGAGAGGAAGAGCATCAGCTTGAGGAGGGACCCAAAGAAATTCTCATGCTGAGTTCTCATGCTGGGTATGGCCATGTACCCACTTTTGATTGATCACACAGCTTGAGGAGGGACCCAAGAAATTCTCATGCTGAGTATGGCCATGTACCCACTTTTGAAATTCTATCAGCATGTGTGGTGTGTGCGAACAGAGTGTGAATAGAGAGGAAGAGCATCAGCTTGAGGAGGGACCCAAAGAAATTCTCATGCTGAGTTCTCATGCTGGGTATGGCCATGTACCCACTTTTGATTGATCACACAGCTTGAGGAGGGACCCAAGAAATTCTCATGCTGAGTATGGCCATGTCCCCACTTTTGATTGATCACACAGCTTGAGGAGGGACCCAAAGAAATTCTATCAGCATGTGTGGTGTGTGCGAACAGAGTGTGAATAGAGAGGAAGAGCATTTTGGATACTAAAGTGATTGATCACACAGCTTGAGGAGGGACCTAAAGAAATTCTATCAGCATGTGTGGTATGTGTGAACAGAGTGTGAATAGAGAGGAAGAGCATTTTGGATACTTTCCTGAGGAGGCACCCGAAGAAATTCTCCCTCAGCATGTGTGGTGTGTGCAAACAGAGTGAATAAAGGGGAAGAGCAAAGGATAACAAGGAGTAGTGGAATGGGAATGTGCGAGAGATAGAGAAGGGTATGCCAGTGGATAACAGTGAGTAGTGGAATGGGAATGTTTGAGAGAGATAGAGAAGGGTATGCCCATGGATAACTGTGAGTAGTGGAATGGGAATGTGTGAGAGAGATAGAGAAGGGTATGCCAGTGAACTAGCAGAACCTGTGAGCAAAAGGTTGAACCACATGCAGCTTGTGAGCCAAAAATTGAACCACATGCAGCACTGAGAGTGTGAACTTGCGCAGGGTGATAGAGAACCACTCCGCTGAGAGTGTGACCCTGCAACCATGTGCAAGGTGATAGAGAACCCTCTAAGTCACAACAAACCTGTGTGGAGTTGTGGACTACTTGATTGGTAAGGGATTGGTAAGAGAAGTCGGTGTTGAAGCCATTAGCCTGAGCTAGAAGGCTAGATGATAAAAGTGAGAAAGTTTGTTAAATAGATGATGATTAAAAGTAGTAGATGATGATTTTTTTGAACTAATTTCATGCTGGGTCTTCTTGGGCTCCAAACACTAGTATTATCATCTAAAGAATACACCATGAATGCAGCTTCCCGCTAGATATGTTTCGATATGTTTCAAGATGTTTTACTCTAGGGTTTAACCTATTGGTAGATATCAATTCATCATCCACACAAATTATTTTAATATTTATTAACGAGGGGGTAATTAGCAAAAATCTGAAATGAATACTTGTTTATAATATTGAAACAAAAACAAAACCAAGCAAAACAATGAGAGGATGTGGTTGGACTGCCCGATGTCACGTCCAATTGACAATCCAACCAACTGCACTGACTTCGAGATAATGGATCAATGCACAAAATAAGCCAGTAACTTATATTCAAACCCACTCTTCTCTGCCTTTCTGTTAAACACAACTAACTGTAATTTTAATGCTAAGTGAAGCTAACAACCATTTGACAAATTTTTTTGGAAAAATATTCAAACCCACTCTTCTGTAATTTTAATGCTAAGTGAAGCTAACAACCATTTGACAAAAACGTTTGGAAAAATATTCAAACCCACTCTTCTCTGCCTCTCCGTTAACTGTAATTTTAATGCTAAGTGAAGCTAACAACCACTTGACAATTTTTTTTGGAAAAATGAAAGTAGAAAATTGAAAAAGTAGAACTTCACTTCTGAGGTGAAAGTTAGCTGTAGTAAAATAACACTTCTTATAGATCAAAATATGACTAAAAAATAAAACTTCCTGTTAGTACCTTAAATAACACTTCTTATACATCAAAATATGACTAAAAAATAACACTTCTTGTTAGTACCTTAGAAAGTTAGCTGTAGTAAATAACACTTCTTATACATCAAAATATGACTCAAAAATAACACTTCTTGTTAGTAAAATAACACTTCTTGTACATCAAAATATGACTCAAAAATAACATTTCTTGTAAATCAAAATATGACTCGAAATATGCTTCAAAACTTGCATGAAGGTGTAGTAAAATAACACTTCTTGTACATCAAAATATGACTCGAAAATAACATTTCTTGTAAATCAATTTATGACTCGAAATATGGCTCAAACCCTGCATGAAGGTGTGGAACCAATTTCATGTTGGGTCTTCCCCGGCTCCAACCGCTAGTATTATCATCTAAAGAATACAATGCGGGCACTTCCAAAAATCCATGAATGCAGCTTCCCGCTGTTGGAAACACTGAGGGGGGGGGGGGTGAATCAGTATTCCTTTTCAATTGTTATTCTTGTCAGTTAAATAATTTATAATTAGAACACAAAATGAACAACAAGAATAAATGATTTTATTAGTATAATCTATACAATAAACCAAGTGCAATGTATATAGGGCTCCAACCAGTTGCCAAGCACCAACTTGGACTTTTTGTGAGGCTCCAACCCTGTCTTGTTAAGGCACCAACCTTGGATTTAGGAGCACCAACTCCAAGGACACCAATCCTTCCAATTCCGAGGCACCAACCCCAAGGGCTCCAACCCTCTGCTATATATTGTCTAGATATGTTTGGTAGTTATTCTCTGCTCCCAACATCTTCTTCATTGAATTCTGTCTATCTACACCTTCACTGCTACATCAATGACAGCCTGTCTTCATATGAAGGAGTCTTCACAACTCTTCATATTGCCCTAACAGAGTCTGTAAAGTTACCTCATGATGATTTCAAATAGGCATCATGATCTCCAATAATGTTTCCAAGATTTGTTGAAGCTTTCCAACAAGATATCTGCGCTAAGCCTCAATGTATGCACAAAAGCAATTCTCTGTTTTCAAGCCTCTGTTCTTTATTGTTGTGGTAACTGTTTCAAGCGTGACTGCTTCTCACTGTTCTTGCTATCGTGATCTCTTACTTCCTAGAACCAGACTCACAAACGCTTCAATGCTAGTGCTGGCTACTGCTCCCTTCAAATGATGTCAGATGAAACTTTATTTTTCCCCTTCACAGAATTGTTCTTCAGGTTGTGTTATGTACTTGATTAATTCATCACAGGTCCGAGCCTTTCAAAGATTAACCCAATCAACAAAATTGCTTCGTCCTTCGGCTTCCTCCTGTCCTGCTGGACCTTTGGCTTCCTTCTGTCCTGTTGGACCTACGACTTACTTCTGCCCTGCTGGAACTTCGACTTCCTTTTGTTTTGCTGGACCTTCGGCTTCCTTCTGTCTTGCTGGACCTTCAGCTTACTTCTGTCTTGTTGGACCTTCGGCTTCCTTCTGTCCTGTTGGACCTTCGACTTCCTTCTGCCCTGCTGGACCTACGACTTACTTCTGTCCTTCTGCTTACTTCTTTCGCACTCGATCTTCGACTTCTTTTTTACCTTCATCGTGTACCAGACCTTTGGCTTCTCGACCTTTTGAGTTCTTTCATTTTCTTGACCCTCCGGCTTCCTCTGTTCCTTCATGTTCACGAGTTGTGCACTGTTACCTCTTCTCTGTGATAGATGCTTGAGATACGTTACCCATATGGAGGTCCCACATGCCACGTCATCACCTTTAATTGCAATCGCAACTTCCGGAGGTCTTCTCATAACATAGTCGATCCCCTACGGCCGACGGAGCGGATGCGATATGATCTTAAGCAGTTGTTAATAAATCTGTCGGGTCCACAACCTTATCGCAATCAACGGTTTGCGGGACTTCGACTGGCACATGGATTAAAAACGGCCTTAACCCCCGCAGTTGACCGTGATCTAAGGGTTGACTATGAGATCGACGACTAGGATTGAGTGCGGGACTTCAGCCACGATCAAGGAAGTCCGTACTTTCCTACCCCCGCTCTTCCGATAGCTGTTGCTCCTGTGACTTCTCTTCACTCTTCCGCTCTTCCAATAGTTTTCTTCTTTACTCCTCTGTTATCGCTGTTGCTCTTTGTTCTTTCGATAACACTTACCCTTGGGCATATGCGATAACCTGCTTCTCTTGCTCCGATGACTTGTTTCTTTGATGGCTTTCGATAAACTCTTCATCTTACTCTTTGGCTTCTTGCTCCTGTTGCTTTACTAGATCTACTGCGTCATTTGTTGTTCAATTGCTGATCAATTGACCTCCTACGTCATTTGCTATTCAATTGACCTCCTACGTCATCTGTTGTTCAATTGACCTCCTGCTTCATTCGCTGTTCAATTGACCTTCTGCTGTTCAATCCACTTGGGTCCTCCATATCATCATATCATCATGTATCAAACTTTCATCATTATGAGCATTATGATCAATGGGCATCAATGGGCAATCATGTATCAAATAATTTGCCATCACAAACACTGCTATATTGACATCAATGACAACCTAGATTAACACTCGCTAGATATGTTTTGATATGTTTCAAGATGTTTCTCTATGGTTTAACCTATTTAAGTATTGGTAGATATCAATTCATGATCCCCGCAAATTATTTTGACATTTATTAACCAAGGGTAATTAACAAAAATTTGAAATGAATACTTGTTTATAATATTGAAACAAAAACAAAACCAAGCAAAACAATGAGAGGATGTGGTTGGACTGCCCAATGTCACATCCAATTGACAATCCAACCTGCACTGACTTCGAGATAATAGATCAATATACAAAATATGTCAGAAACTTATATTCAAGCCCACTCCTCTACGTTTCCGTCAAACACAACTAGCTGTAATTTTAATGCTAAGTGAAGCTAACAACCACTTGACTAAAACTTTTGGAAAAATGAAAGTAGAAAATTGAAAAAATAGAACTTCACTTCGAAGGTGAAAGTTAGCTATAGTAAAATAACATTTTTGGTACATCAAAATATGACTCAAAAATAACACTTCTTGTAAATCAAAATATGACTCGAAATATGGCTCAAAACCTGGTGTAGTAAAATAACGCTTCTTGTACATCAAAATATGACTAAAAATAACACTTCTTGTAAATCAAAATATGACTTGAAATATGGCTCAAAACCTGCATGAAGGTGTGGAACCACTTGACTAAAACTTTTGGAAAAATGAAAGTATAAAATTGAAAGTGGAAAATAACACTTCTTGTACATCAAAATATGGCTCAAAACTTGCATGAAAGTGTGGAGCCACTTGACTAATTTTTTTGGAAAAATGAAAGTAGAAAATTGAAAGCGGAAAATAACACTTCTTGTACATCAAAATGTGGTTCAAATCCTGCATGAAAGTGTGGAAACATTTGACTAATTTTTTTGGAAAAACGAAAGTAGAAAATTGAAAGTGGAAGTAGAACTTCATTTCTAAGTTGAAAGTTAACTGTAGTAAAATTAAGGTGTGGAATACTAGCCTGTGATAGGGCCTTTTAGTCTTTTAGGGCCTCATCAATTCTATGCAAGGACATACCACCTGCAATAAAATAGTGTCACAACACATAATACAAGCTTTAATCCACATCAAAATTGGTTCATTATACAACATGATCTAATGTTGATGTCTCTTGGGTTTATCATAGAGGCTTACACTTTGATAGACCTTGAATTGCTTACTGTATCTACTGTTGATTTCTAATAGGTTTATCATAGAGGATCGATCCTGAATTGCCTGAATTTTCTACTATGTGTCTAATGGGTTTATTATAGAGGCTTACACTTCTTGAATTGTCTATAAATAGAGTTATTTAGGTTCTTCTACTCTATTGTTCAAGCATAAGAGTATAAAAATTCAGTAATAGGCATTGTAATTAAATCAAAGACTTTATTTCTTAATGCATTTATAAAAATCTATGAGACAAAGAAATTGGCTTCTTGTCATTGCAACTCTTGGGCATGCAAACCATTCAAACAATGAAAACCATTCTTGGGCATGAAAACCATTCAAACAATAGCATGATGCATGTGTTGTTCTTTAGCATGATGCCTATGTTGTTCTTTACTTGTGGAGGCTATTGAGAGACAAAAGCTAGCTTGCACACTTCCTGAATTGTCTATAGATAAGAGTTATTTAGATTCTTCTACTTCATTGTTCAATCATAAGAGAAGAGTTATTTAGGTTCAAGCATAAGAAATATAAAAATTCAATAACACGTAGTCACTGATTATAATTAAATAAATTTTTTTAACTCTTAAATATATTTATAAAAATCTATGAGACAAAAAAATAGGCTTACTCATGCAAACCACTCAAACAATAACATGATGCCCTAATCAATATTGTAGTATATAATGTAATTTAATTGTATACTTAAACAAAACAAAAATAAAAATCAATGAGACAAAATATGGTGGATGCTTTAACGAATACAAATCAAAATCCATGAGAAAATATGTGTGAAACTTTCATTGTCACAAAAATGTTCACATCAATAGAGTGAAGCTTAATGTGCAGTATACATACAGTTCACACCGATTCAAACCTGAAATGACCGTCACATTGATCCAACAACAAAGATCTTGTCACTCATCGGTTCTGGCCAATCTCATGCCACCACTTGTCACTCATCGGTTGGCCCATTTGACCAATCTCGTGCCACCACTTGTTGCTCTTTGGTTGGCTCAGATCTGGCCAATCTTGTGCTGCCACTTGTCACTCATCAGTTGGCTCAGATCTGGTCAATCTTGTGCTGCCACTCGTTACTCATCTGTTGGCCCAGATCTGGCCTTCCTGTCACGTGTAAGGGCCTTGGTAAATCCTTGCACTGTTTTCCTTCATTCCCAGCCAACGGAATGCACTATTTAATTTTGTGAGCCCACGCTCCAGAATCTTGTTAAATACCTCTATCATGCCATTAGCCCCTATTTGACCAACCTAGGGCTTCTTCTCTTTCCTGCCAAAGGTAAGGCGCCTGCGGCAAAGGTCCTTCAGACCGGAGCCGATCCATCATCCCATTAGGCACCCGTGTGATGGGAACAGAACGGAGAGGATTGGCCATTTCGCATGACAGTTGAAGGACGTCAGACTGATCAACAGGGAACACGATAGAAGCCATTGAAAATGATGGAGCATCTTAGCCACCCACAGCCACAGGTTAACAGTGGCAAGACCCCCCAGAGCCTTCCCTTCGCAGACACGACGACTACAATCATGGTGTGCAGTTATGGTTTTATCAGCTCTGGCACTGAACTCTCTAGCAATATTTAAAACCATCGCCGGTCGGACTCGTGGGAAATGTGCATATCACGCTGCGCTATCTGTGCAGAGGCTTGGGAATGTGGCTGTATGAGCCGTGGACAATGCCATATCATTATAGGCGGACGCGATCACACTAACGGAATAAGAAAACAACATAACACAAGTGGCGGCATGAGATTACCCAGGTCTGGGTCAACAGGTGAGCGGAAAGTGGCGGCACGAGATTACACAGGTCTGGGTCAACAGGTGAGCGGAAAGTGGCGGCATGTGATTGTTAGGATCTGGCCGACAGTTGAGTGACAAGTGGGAGCATGAGATTGCCCAGGTCTGGGCCAACAGATGAGTGACAAGTGGCCGCATGAGATTGCTTAGTTCTGGCCAACAGATGAGTAACAAGTGGCGGTATGTGATTGGCTAGATCTGGGCCGCCAGATGAGTGACATGTGGCGGCATGAGATTGGCCAGATCTGGGCCGACAGATGCGTGACAAGTGGCGGCATGAGATTGGCCAGATCTGGACCGACAGATGCGTGATAAGTGGCGGCATGAGATTGGCCAGATCGACAGATGCGTGACAAGTGGCGGTATGAGATTGACCAGCTCTGGGCCATCAGATGAGTGACAAGTGGCGGCATGAGATTGCCCAGATCTGTGCCAACAGATGAGTGAAGTGGCGGCATGAGATTGGCCAGATCTGGACCGACAGATGCGTGATAAGTGGCGGCATGAGATTGGCCAGATCGACAGATGCGTGACAAGTGGCGGTATGAGATTGACCAGCTCTGGGCCATCAGAGGAGTGACAAGTGGCGGCATGAGATTGCCCAGATCTGTGCCAACAGATGAGTGACAAGTGGCGGCTTGTGATTAGCCATATCTGGGCCGACAGATGAGTGACAAGTGGCGGCATGAGTTTGGCCAGATCTGGGCCGGCAGATGAGTGAGAAGTGGCGGCATGAGATTGGGCAGATCCGGGCCGACAGATGAGTGACAAGTGGCGCTTCCTGATTGGGCAGATCTGGGCAGCGGATGGCTGACAAATGGCGCTTCCTGATTGGGCAGATCTGCGCAGGCAGATGGCCGACAAATGGCGCTTCCTGATTCGCCAGATCTCACCCAACGGATGAGTGAAAAGTGGCAGCAAGAGATTCACCAGATGAGTGACAAGTGGCAGCAAGAGATTCGCCAGATGAGTGACAAGTGGCAGCAAGAGATTCGCCATATCTGGGTCAATGGATTAGTGACAAGTGCTGCCCACGAATTGGCCATATCTGGCCCAACAGATTAGTGACAAGTGGTGCCCACTGAGTGGCGAGATATGGTCCAACAGATGCGTGACAAGTGGCGGCACAAGATTGGCTATTACCATGCGTAGTGGGGCCTCTTGAGTGGCCAGATCGGGGCCAACAGATTAGCGACAAGTGGCAGATGAAGATTGGCTAGATCTGGACTAATAGAGGAGTGAAAATTGTTGTGCCAATAAGTTTAGGGCGAGTCATATTTCCCAACTATCGGACCATAAATGAACGGCGGGTGTATATGCCCACCGTTCGATTTCAGTTTTAGCAAAATCGATCGGACCATAAATGAACGGCGGGTGTATATGCCCACCGTTCGATTTCAGTTTTAGCAAAATCGAACGGTGGGCATATACATCCGCCGTTCATTTATGACCCGATAGCAGCGATAAGTAGCATGGGATTTATTGACGGCCAGTTCGATTTCAGTTTTAGCAAAATCGATCGGACCATAAATGAACGGCGGGTGTATATGCCCACCGTTCGATTTCAGTTTTAGCAAAATCGAACGGTGGGCATATACATCCGCCGTTCATTTCATTTATGACCCGATAGCAGCCATAAGTAATTTATGTGCCTAGCAGCCATAAGTAATTTATGTGCCAAATGAGTGCAATGTGTCGCATGCCACATAAATTTATGTGCCACGTATCGATGTATTTAACGCACACCAAATGCAACCATATAGATTTCGGAATAAAATAGTGGTTGTCATGTGGGATAAATGGTGCTTGGATGTTTTCCGATCACCGCGCAGCGTCCATGGGTCATACAGCCACATTCTCAAGCCTGGTACGCACATTTCCCACGAATCGGCCTGGTGTTGGTTTTAAATATTGCCCGAGAGTTCAGTTGCTAAAACCAAAACGGCACACCATGGTTGCTTGTTTCCACTCTAAATCGATTACAGTCGTCGTGTCTGCGCCGAGAAGGCTCTAGCGGACCTTGCCACTATTAATCTGTGGCTGTGGGGTACTAAGATGCTCCATTTTCATGGCTTCTATCATGCTGAACATCCCGTTGATCAGGTGACACAGGGAACGCCTTTCGTGGGCGGTCAGCTAGAACACGGGAAGTGAAGGTGAGTACTCGCTGCAGGTCCCCAGCATCATTGCCCAGGACTTTATGAGACTTTAAGGGATTTAAAGGTCCAAGTGCGGGACTTAGTGAAGCTAATACCCTGGAGTTAAGTGAGGAGGAGCGAGCACATCAGGGATATCCCTGAAAAAGCATATAAAGTGTATGATTAAGGAACAAGACCCGGACTCCCCAATTCAGTTCAGCCCCTAAACGGGGCATGTCAAATTAGCCAAATGCGAGAAACGGAAATAATTCAACTCGCAACCTGCACTCAATTTATTACAAAGATTTAGAGACGAAAGATCCTACAGAAACAATGTCGGTAAATTTAAAGGAACATAAAGAATGCATCTGCATACGTTATTGACCCTACACAGTTTATGTGTATGTGTGACTTATGTCATTTATGAGAGTAATATTTGTTCTTATGAAATAAGATTCACATAAATTTATAGAGTTGTCTATAGTGTGATTTTTTGGAGTTTCCTGCAGTGTCCGAATTTTGTGGAAAAAATTGAGGTAAAATCTTGATTTGTGTATTCAGCACCATGAAAAACTTTTAGGGCACTTTTATTGTGCAGGATTTATCCATCAATCTTGTGATTTCAATGAATTCAGGGTAGATTTTAAAAAAATTAAACTAAAAAATCCATCTTGTGGGAAAATTTGAGGTAAAATCTTGATTTGTGTATTCAGCACCATGAAAAACCCTTAGGGCACTTTTATTGTGCAGGATTTACCCATCAATCTTGTGATTTCAATGAATTCAGGCTAGATTTTAGAAAAATTAAACTAAAAAATCCATCTTGTGGAAAAATTTGAGGTAAAATCTTGATTTGTATATTCAACACCATGAAAAACCCTTAGGGCACTTTTATTGTGCAGGATTTACCCATCAATCTTGTGATTTCAATGAATTCAGGCTAGATTTTAGAAAAATTAAGCTAAAAAATCCATATTGTGGAAAAATTTGAGGTAAAATCTTGATTTGTGTATTCATCACCATGAAAAACCCTTAGGGCACTTTTATTGTGCAGGATTTACCCGTCAATAGTGTGATTTCAATGAATTCAGGCTATATTTTAGAAAAATTAAAAAATCCATTGGAGCTTTCAAAAAAATCCACTAAAAACAACTCCTCAATTTATTTGTCAAAATTATTTTGAGATTAAATTTAATTATTATTAATATGTTTTTTGTTTTTTTAATATGATTTCGTTTTTTCTCGGTGTTTTTAGTTTACTGTAATGATTTGATTTGTTTTTGGTATCTCCTCCTAATTACATTGAGTTTACAATCTTACGTGCTTTATAGAATAAAAACTTCAAACGGTTTTTTTTCTAAATGTTTAATTAAGACTACTTTGAGTTTCGAATCTAGACAACCTTACCTTTCAATAGCTGTAACTGGACTTCACTCATTTTATAAGAGCATTGGGGCATCTCACAACTTCCCAACATTAACAAAATTAAACCTTATCCAATGATAAAAAAATCCTAGCTTTTCACCATCCAATCTAATCCCTCTAAATAAGAAACATGTCATAATTATCCAATGACTGGAAAAACTCTTAGCTTTTTATAATTCAATCCAACCCCTTTACATAGATATAGAAGCAAAAGAGTAATTTATTATTATTATGATGAATAGTAATACCTATGATTAACTATTAACAATATAAGTAACAAAGTAACAAACAAACCAAAGCGGTTTTTGTCATTCTAATAAAAAAGGACTATCATTCATTTTATTAATTTTAATGAAATAAAAATATAAAGAAATAGCTATTGATTTTTCTTAGTATGCTTACAAAATTACAAATTCAAATTTAAAAAATTGAACCCCAAATTTTTAATTATTTTATGGTAACTTTGAAATTTC
The DNA here is from genome assembly GCA_031772625.1 of Pinus tabuliformis. Classification (NCBI taxonomy): domain Eukaryota; kingdom Viridiplantae; phylum Streptophyta; class Pinopsida; order Pinales; family Pinaceae; genus Pinus; species Pinus tabuliformis. Next base: position 599,857,076 of record CM062808.1, read on the forward strand.
TATATGATTAGAAATCAATATTAATAAGTATAATTACATTAATAAATATGGTTGATATATTTGAGATTTTTTTTTTTTTAAATTAATGGCTTTAGCACAACTATTCATTTTATAAACCCATGCATTCATATAATGTCATTTGTTATTTGATAATTTGCCTAGTAATTTCATAATTGTATTAGGTAAATATGAAAAAGGTAAACATAGATTTAGAGATGCAAGCTAATTAATATTTGAAATTCCATCTGTTGATGTAGAGGAGATGACAAGAATATGCCAGATCTCTCATTTCTGACCATAAGATAAAAATTTTGATTAAAGGAAAGGTCAATGTGCAACGTTCAATAGGGGGGCAACTATTGGAGTAACTAGTTCTAATAGCCATATAGGCAAAAATGTACCTTTCGTTTAAACAATTACAATGCAAATGAAACAAATGATTCTTCACGAGTTCAAACAAGATTGCAGTACAAGGTGATTCCCACAACATTTAAAATCTTAAATCTCGAGTTTTGTGATTGCAATTAAGACTTATGATATTAGAATTGAGTAACGTGAATGTTGAAAATAGCAACAAGAAATGCTAAAAATAGAATTGCTAAAAATAGCACAACTATAAATAGTAGTTCAGCCAATGTTGATCTTAGCAACAATGGATGGAAAATGGAAGTGCTAAAAATAGCATTCTATAAATAGCATTTTGGGATACCTTCCTATTTTATTCAGTCTCTATAAATAGCATTTTGGGATACCTTCCTATTTTAGTCAGTCCCTAAACTAAAATAGTGAAGTAAAATTCGAATTTGATCTTAGCAGTTGTTTGTAAAATAATTAATTAATTCATCTTGAGTTAATTAGTTAAGGAAAATCAAACATGAGGTCTATGTGGGGACATGCAACAGTTTCTCCATTAATTGAGGAATTTATCCATCAGTTAAAGAGGTAAGGATGAGTTGTAATTAGTTGGCTCAGTTAACTGAGTCAAGTCCAGTTAGATTAATTCAAACAATATGTTGAATTAAGGTAAGTTCAGTTAGTTAATGCTTGCATGCATGTAACTACTACACTTCAAATAACTGAGTATTCTCTCATAAATAACTCATGCGTGTCAGTTTAGACAGAGACCTAGTTGAGATCAGATGGAGGGGCAGTGTACTATCAGTTGCTAGAATATTCCATTGTGAATATTCCTTGCATGCAAAAGAAATTCTTTCCTTGAGGATTGCGCAGTTACTTCTTCAAGTTTAGTGAGTGTGATGAAGCCAATTCACACATGTGGCTTCACTGGACCCCAAGAAAATCTGCGCAGGGAAATAGGTGGCTTGGAGGGCTTGAGGAGGATATATACTATGTCTATTCAGTCTGTGAGCTGTATTTTTTGATTGCAAAGAGAACAGGATAGCTTGTGAGTTGATTCTTTTTGTAATCTGAACATATTTTCCACTTGTATGATAATACAGAGATGGGGTTTTAGGCGGAGGCTTTCCCCGGGTTATTTTTTCTGTGTTTTGTGTGATTGATTTCTCATTTTCAGTTATATGTGTTTTCTTGATCTTGCTCAATTCGATTAAGCTTCCGCAAAGTGTTGTAGAAGTAGACCTTGTATTGTGTTTTAGTATATTGCATAATCTATTAATCTACAGTGGGAATTTCTACATGGTATCGGAGCAAAGGTGATCAAGGCGAAGAACAATATACAAGAAGGAGAAGTTCAAAGTTTGTGTTCCTGAATATAGAAATCGAGTTCTTATCACATCTCAATTTCACCAATGCCGTTCAACGGTTTAAGACTCGAGTATGCCCTTGATGGCAGCTCGAATTATATAACCTGGAAGGATCGCATGGAGGCAGTATTAGAGGAGAACGGTCTAAAGGACTTCATTGATCAAGAAGTCCCCAAGCCGACTGATGCTACTCAAATGGCGGAATGGAAGAAATGTGTGGCTAGAGCAAGGAGAATCTTCATGAGGGAGTCCGAGACCACATTGTCTCAAACCTCCATGGGAAGGAGACCCCATTTTCGATGTGGAAAACATTGAAAGATCTATATCATAACAACATCGATCAGAGGAAGCTGGCGTTGAAAGACAAGCTTCGTAAGATCAAGTGTGAAGAGGGTGACACGATCTCTACATATTTGAAAAAGCTCACCACCTGCAGGGATGAGCTTGGAAGTGTAGGGATCACGACCGTCGATGATGACATGGTGAGTCTTGTACTCCTCGGTCTTCCTAAGAGCTGGCATAGCTACCAAGACTCGGTTAATGGAAGAGAAAAACTGCCAGATTAGGAACGAATTTGGTCGGATTTGATGCAGGAGGAAATAAGAAGAAGCACCAGAGATGGATCCTCATCGAAACAAGATGATGAGGAAAATCCAGCCTTAGTGAGTACGACGAGGAAAGGGAAAGGGAAGGCGTCCCATCCCAAATCTGGTTCTTCCCATGGTGGGAAGAAGATTGAAAAATTGAAAGTGTGATGCTTTCATTGTCATGAAGTGGGCCATTATGCTACAAATTGTCCATAGAAGAAATCCAAGAAGGGTTCCTCGAAGGGATCTGATGGTGAGGCACTAGCCTCACAGTTTAAGCTGGATTTATCGCTTATCACATGCATGGTTTCATCCATGGTGGGATGTGTGTGATACCTAGACAGTGGAGCTTCATTCCACATGTCAGGTGACAAGAATCTTTTAAGTACATTGGAGGAGAATGATCTCCAGATGCGGATTGAGATGCGCGATGATGGAAAGTATCGTGTTTTAGGTGAAGGTACGATTGTGTTTCAGAGGGAGCATGGAGCTCCCCTCACCCTGACCGATGTAAAGTATGTACGAGGTCTGAAGAAAAATCTTGTGTCTGTCGCTATGCTAGAAGATAAAGGCTATGATGTAGTCTTTAGTAAAGGAAAGCTATTCTTGAGGCATATCGGTACTGGGCAGACAAAGCGAATAGGGATTCGAGTCAAGAATCTCTACAAGCTGGAGGTAGACGACTGTGCTGCATTGAGTTTCAAAGCTGAGATGGTGCAGAGCTAAGGTATTGGCGAGCTATGGCATAGAAGACTGGGCCACTTGCACCATGGAGCCCTGAAGATCATGCAACAGATTTCTATCGAATTACCCAAGGGAAAACTTGAGCAGACGACTACATGCAAAGGTTGTACCTTAGGTAAGTATGCGAAATCTTCCTTTCCGGATCGAGACAGTAGAGCTGGAGCAATCCTGGAGCGAGTTCACTCAGATGTTTGTGGACCTTTCTCTACAACCTCCACCGCTAAACAAAGGTACTATGTTATTTTTATTGATGATTTTTCTCGTAGATGCTGGATCTACTTCATGCAAAAGAAGGATCAGACACTTGAGGTTTTGTGAGTTTAAAGCCTTGGTAGATAAAGAATCTAGAAAGAAAATAAAATCCTTGCGTAACAATAATGGTGGAGAGTATGTCTCCCAACAGTTTAAAGACTTCTACGTTGCAGAAGGTATTAAACAGGAATTGACGACACCCCATAACCCACAACAAAATGGGGTGGCCGAAAGGAAGAACATATCGATTGTGGGAGTAGCTCGAGCGATGTTGCATGACCAAAGCCTACCACTGCATTTGTGGGCTGAGGCATGCAATACAACAATATACTTGCAGAACAGAACCCCACACTGTATACTGGGAATGAAGACACCTCTGGAGGTCTATTCCGGGAAGCGACCTGATGTAAGTCACTTCCAAATCTTTGGATCATCAATTTACTGTCATGTGACCAAAGATGCCAGGAAGAAGCTAGACCCAAAAGCTGAGTTGGGAATACTTGTGGGGTACACGGATACACCCCACAACTATCGGGTGTACCTGCCTTCCACTCAAAGGACTATGTTACGCAGGGATCTGATTCGACAAGCAGAAAGCCATGCAAGTGTCACTTGAGAGGGAGCTCAAGTTGCATGCAGAGGAGGAACCTTCAGTGCTTAAGGAGGAGGAGCCTTAGATTGAGGTGGAGCAGCCGCATGCAGAGGATCCGGGAGTGGAGACATCCACTCATGCTGATACTTCCAGAGATGGGCGTAAACGCTCAAGGGAAGCTGACAGGTTGATTTTGGATGCGTGGGATAATGTGGGACAACCATCTTCTCAACACAGATAGAGCAGGTCACCCTAGCGGTACACTGGGTACATGGCTCTGGTTGGGGAGTGTGTAGATACCTAACCTTCTTCATTCGAGGAGGCAGTGCAACAACCAGTCTGGGTTGATGCAATGGTAGAGGAGTATGACTCTATCATTCAGAACAATGTGTGGGATGTTGTCCCAAGACCTCAGGGAAAGTTAGTGGTGAGTTCCAGATGGCTTTACAAGGTAAAGCAGGCAGCTGATGGCAGTGTTGAGAAACATAAGGCAAGGTTTTTTGCCCGGGGTTTCTCACAGGTCGAGGGGATCGACTACGATGAGACTTTTGCTCCTGTAGCAAGGTACTCATTGATTAGATCAATATTGGCACTATCAGCTCAGATGGGGTGGAAGATCCACCAGATGGATGTGAAGACAACATTCCTCAATGGGAAGATTGAGGAGGAGGTGTACATTGAGTAGCCAGAGGGTTTCGAGACCTTCGATCATGATTCTCATGTGTGCAGACTCAAGAGGGCTTTGTATGGGCTGAAGCAAGCACCTCGTGCTTGGCACACCAGGATTGGCATCTATTTCACCAGTTTGGGCTTCACCAAGAGTGAAGCAGATGCGAACCTTTACCACATCATGGTAGAAGGTAAACCATTGATAATTGTTCTATATGTCGATGATCTGATTTTGACAGGTGATGATCAGCTGATACAGTCTTGCAAGGAGGACCTTGCAATGAAGGACATGGGCCTTATGCACTACTTTCTAGGCATGGAGGTGTGGCAGAAATATGGGGAAGTATTTGTGTCTCAAGTCAAGTATGCCAATGAGATACTCAGGTGCTTTCACATGGAGAAGTGCAATCCCATGCAGACTCCTCTAGTTGCGAACTGGAGGAAGGAGGATGCTACTTCAGGTGAGGTAGTAGCTGCTACTGTTTAGTGGTAGCTGGTGGGTTCACTTATGTATCTGGTGAACACACGACTCGACTTATGCTTTGCGGTGAACCAACCGAGTCAAGCTATGGTTCAGCCTACCAAGCTGTTTTGGAAGGTAGCGAAGCATGTGCTGAGATACCTCAGAGGCACATCTCATTTCGGATTGTGGTACAGACGGGCAGAGGGAGTGAAGCTTCAAGGCTTCACAGATGTGGATTGGGCAAGGAGTCAATTAGACCGGAAGAGAACTTCTGGAGGAATCTTCAACCTTGGTTTAGTTGGAGTTTCCTGGTACAACAGGAAATAGAGATCAGTTGCACTTAGCTCAACAGAAGCTGAATACATGGCTGCTAGTCAGGCTGCATGTGAGGCCATATGGATGTGGAATATTCTAGTGGGATTGTTTGGTCAGAGGATGGATCGTACAATGATCTATTGCAATAACCAGAGTTGTATCAAACTCTCTGAAAATCCAGTTTTTCATGATAGGTCCAAGCACATTGATATCTGGTATCACCATCTTCGAGACTGTGTGGTCAAGAGGATCATGTTGTTGCTATATGTTTCGACTGAGGAATAGGATGAAAATATTTTGACTAAGGCATTGTCAAAATGCAAGTTCAAGTTCCATAGAGACAGGATTGGGGTTACTGATAATCCATTTCTTGTTGAGAGGGAGTGTTGAAAATAGCAACAAGAAATGCTAAAAATAGAATTGATAAAAATAGCACTGCTATAAATAACAGTTCAGCCAATGTTGATCTTAGTAACAATGGATGGAAAAATGGAAGTGCTAAAAATAACATTCTATAAATAGCATTTCGGGATACCTTCCTATTTTAGTCAGTCCCTAAACTAAAATAGTGAAGTAAAATTCGAATTTGATCTTAGAAGTTGTTTGTAAAATAATTAATGAATTCATCTTGAGTTAATTAGTTAAGGAAAATCAAACATGAAGTCTATGTGGGGACATGCAACAATTTCTCCATTAATTGAGGAATTTATCCATCAGTTAAAGAGATAAGGATGAGTTGTAATTAGTTGGCTTAATTAACTGAGTCAAGTCTAGCTAGATTAATTCAAACAGTTTGTTGAATTAATGTAAGTTCAGTTAGTTAATGCTTGCATGGATGTAACTACTGCACTTCAAATAACTGAGTATTCTCTCATAAATAACTCATGCATGTCAGTTCAGATAGAGACCCAGTTGAGATCAGATGGAGGGGCAGTGTATTATCAGTTGCTAGAATATTCCATTATGAATATTCCTTGCATGCAGAAGGAATTCTTTCCTTGAGGATTGTGCAGTTACTTCTTTAGGTTTAGTGAGTGTGATGAGGTCAATTCACACATGTGTCTTCACTGGACCCCAAGAAAAACTGTGCAAGGAAATATGAGGCTTGGAGGGCTTGAGGAGGACATATACCATGCCTATTCAATCTGTGAATTGTATTGTTTGATTGCAGAGAGAGCAGGATAGCTTGTGAGTTGATTCTTTTTGTAATCTGAACATATTTTCCACTTTTATGATAATACAGAGATTGAGGTTTCAGGCTGAGGCTTTCCCCGGGTTATTTCTTCTATGTTATGTGTGGTTGATTTCTCATTCTCAGTTATATGTGTTCTCTTGATCTTGCTCAATTCGATTAAGCTTCCACAAAGTGTTGTAGAAGTAGATCTTGTATTGTGTTTTAGTATATTGCATAATCTGTTGATCTACAGTGGGAATTTATATAGTGAACATCTTGACAAACGTTAATTAATGTAATATGCATTTATTTAATATATTGCAAAACCCTGATTAATGTAATATGCATTTCCTTAATATATTAAAAAAAACTAATTAATGTAACGCATTTATTTAATATATTGCAAAAAACTGAAGAATAAAGCAACCAACATAGATCTCAATGATCTTGATGCTTGGGAGAAATTGTGAGGTGGAATGGGGAAGTTTTCTATCTTGTCTTGAATTTAATGTTTGAATTTATGCTTTGGTAGTTGAACTGCCCAACTATCAATAGTTATGAGGAAGAATGAGAGAGGTATGGGTGACATACTCATCTTGAACCTTCAAAACTGATGATGCAGCGAAGAGGAGACCCCAAATTCACAAACAGGGGATGGTGGTTGGTCAAAGAAGGGAATGAGAGAGAGATTGGATGTTGTGCAACTTGTACATAGGTGTGTGTGAGAACTTAAGTATGCTGTGGAATGAACCAAAACCACACATGGTTTCGAGGAATGCGTCTCTTAATAGAAGGGGAGAGAAAAAATTCCTTCTGAGACACAAGAACTTGTGTGGAGTTGTGATTTTCCTAATTTGTTTGGGAAGTCAGTGTTGAAGCCTCTAGTTAAAGCTAGAGGGCCATAAGGAATTTTTAAGAAAGTTTATTGGATCTATGTGTGAAAAACACTAAGAAATGGGAAGTATCGAGGGATTGCTGGATCAAAGAAGGACTCTCTTTGTGATTTTTAGGTCCAGTGAGGCAACATTGTGAATGATAAGAGATCTTGCTCTATCGATGCAAGGAAACACACCAAATTCTTGGGTATGGAGGAGATAAGTCTTTATGTTCTCTACCTTGTTTGAATTCATGATATTACTTGAGTGAGTTTTCCTCTTAAGGCATCAAATCTAGCTTGGGCATAGTTAGTTTTAAAAAATCAGCAGCGTAGTTATGCCTATGATTGGGTGAAGAGTGGCTCTTCCTTCTTTAGTTTCAAACAAAGCACAAGTAACTGAGATAAGTGTAACTATTCTCTCTTTTAATTAAATGAAAATATTATTTCAAGTTCTTATGAAAGTTATTGTGTTGGTTTACTGAGAAATCTTGCAATGATGAGCTAAACGATGTGTATATGTACTTGGTTACTAGCTCTTGTTTCTTTTATGCATGAACTTTGTGTACAAATATACCCTTTGAAATATATTTCTTGTGTTGCATATGAGAGGTGTATTACTATAAGTATAATGTTTAAGTTGAATTTATTTTCAAGATTCCTCCCAAGCATTATGTTATGTGAATGACCCTTAGTGGGCCATCTATGTGAATTGAACTAAGTATACTAGGAGGTTTCCCTTGAGTGGAGACCTTAAAAGGGGTGCTTAAGGCCTAAAGTGATAGTTGTATATATGTTGTAAAGGAGTCTTAGGGAACCATTTTTTCTCAAGTGGTATGCCATAATGTTGGCTTCCATATTTGAACGTTTTGGAGCATGATATTTGTAACTTGTAGTCCCTAAGAGTGTGAAAATATCAACTCAGTTGGGGTTAAGAGGAGGAACTGTCCATTGGCCATATTATTTCTTTCTTTTTCGGAAATGCCAAGTTGCAGGCAATGCTTTGCATGTCTTCATATGCTGAAGAAGGCCCCTGTATCTTCAAAAGTAGTCTTTGTCCTTATAAGAGTGAATTTCAATCCCTTGAAATAGACATAGGAACACAATGGAAGTTTTGAAATTTATGGTTGGTTCCCTTGGTTCCAAGTTGATTTAGAAATTTGGGGATTGGGGGATTTTAGCCCTAGCCCCTAGTCACTTGGGTTGGAAGGGAGCTATGGCTGAGAGCTTTCCACAAGAAGGATTAAGTGTGGGATCTACAATCCACATAAACCATAAGTCTCTTTGTAAAACTTTCTTATAGTTCTCCTATTGGATCGATGGCTTGATGACCTAGTATGTTCTTACACTAGACCAACCTTCATGGCCTAGTGGTAAATTAATGGATTTTTCTTTTGACATGGATTTTCTCATTAGTCAATGACCATCAATTAGACTGGGAAAAATTCATTGAAACCATTTTTAGTTATTTCGATAACTGGTGGCCCAATTAATAGAACATTAATAGAGACATAAAGTCCAAGACCTATTGAGATATGGATTATGTTAAGAGATAAAGATGGAAAGGTGTAAGATTTGTCAAGTGATGGGACTGAGGATTCAAGGTTTGTTGAGTTATGGATTCTATTAAGAGCCAGAGATGGAAAGGTCTAGGATTTGCTAAGTGATAAGATTTAAGATGTGTTAAGACACAAATTCTATTGAGAACTAAAGGCAAAAAGGTTTGGGATCTCTCAAGTGATGAAACACGGAGTCTAAATGTTATTGACATCTAGATATCTGTACTATTGAATTTTGTAACTATGGTTAGTCTTCATAGTTAATATTTTAGCCCTTGAATTGTACATAAAGATTAATATAAGACATGTTTGTCATGCCGATTTCAAAAGAGAAAATTTTGAATTTTGAATTTTTGGCTCCAAACTTGTCAACTCGACCCCCATTCAAGAGTTCAAATGGTTGTTGAAGGTCTGTCAATATGAGTATTGGTGTAGAGAAATGGCGGTGTTTCAGCTCAAGAAATGCCTTCTGTTGGGACTCAGACCAAAAGAACTTTGCTTTCACTTCACCCTTGGAAACTTGACACAAAGGCCAAGTGATATGAGAGAATCCCAACATGCACCTTTGATAGAAATTGGAAAGGCTCAAAAAGTTGTGAAGCTATATTAGAATTATCAGTGATGGCCAATATCGAATGACTTGGATATTAGCTGGATCCCCATCCATACATTGCTCATCATTGATGTAGCCCAAATATTGGGCCTAGTTCATACCAAAGGATCATTTATCCAAGTTGGCACATAGTTTGTGCTATCACAAGGTTTAAAGGACCTACCGAATACGTTGCAAGTGCTCATCCCAACTCTTGTTGAAGATGAGGTTGTCGTCCATATATACAACGAAGAAAAATTTGGTTAAAGGCCACAAGATGTCATCCATTAGCCTCATAAAAGTTGCATGGGAAATTTTCAACCCAAATGGCATGACCAACCACTCAAAAAGTTCCTCCTTGTATTTTAAGGTAGTCTTCCATACATTTGTGGGTTCTATTGGAACTTGGTGATAACTAAACTTCAAATAAATCTTGTTGAAGTACTTGGCATCCTTGAGCTAGTCAAGAAGGTCATTAATCCATGGGATCGGATACCTATTCCTGATGGTGATTTTATTCAGTGCCCGGTAATCAATGCTGACTCTCCAGGTCTCATCCTTCTTCTATAGAGTACAATTGGTCACCCACAAGGTGAGGAACTTGGTCAAATGTGCCCTTTTTGTAGCAACTCCTAGATCAACTGCTTGATTTCCTCATTTTATAGAATACAACAACGATATATTAGCCCATTTGGTAGAGGTGCTATGGGAGTCATAATGATCGAATATTTGGGCTGACAGTGCTAAGGTACCCCTATGGGTGAGGAGAAGATGTCCCTATACTCTTCCATGACCTTATCAACTTGCCATTGCTACATGGAGGAACCCTATCTAAGGGCCATGGATGTGGCCATGATATTCCCCTTACTTTGTGAGCGAATAAAAAATAAAACAAATTTCCCAGTCCGGGAGATGATCTTACAACAATTCTTAGCATAGATAAAAGAAATGGTTGTAGGTGGGGCTACCTACGATATCTTGTATAATGTTCTACTCAAAGTAATAATAACAATGTGAGGTTTGGAATAATACATAACATGACACTTCCACAAGTATGGTTGGCCTCATAAAGCATCACAAATTTCAAGAGGAGAAACATCACATAGTACCTTGTCCATCAAGGGCTTGATGTTGTAGGGATGACGACATTGCTGGCTGACATGTAGATCTTGTCCTTGGTGGAACCACTTGATAGTGTATGGCTATAGGTGTGGTGTGGGTGGTAGGCCCAAATACTTATTGACATTTGTTGTGATGAGGTTCTTTTGGATCCCACTATCGACAATGAACTGTAACAGAGAAACCTTCACCCACATCTGTGAGTGGAAGAGATGCCCCCCTTATCTGGATCTTCGGGCTCAATCTTCTGGACTTTTGTGGTGGAAACTATGGCACTGGGTTATGAATTGATAATCTACTTCCCCTTATCGTTCCCCTTGTTAGGTTTTAGCTGAGAGTTAGAAAATTCATCTGACTTTGAAGCTTTTAGCTCGGTCGTGACAACTTGGCGCAACACTCATTTGTGTTGTGGGTGGGGCTCTTGTGGAAGTCAAACCACTTTCCTATGTCCTTCTTCATCTTCATGGTGTTATTATTTGCTTGTGGCTCTGATGGGTATACCTGGGTCATTCCACCTTGGATTGTTCCTTTATTATATGGTTTGGAGGTGCCTTTTCCCTGCTTTAGATTTGCATATCCAAAGTCTCATTTATTTTGTTTATATTTCTTCTCGATCTTGACAACATATCAATATGTTGCGCCAAGTGAGGAGATATCTAGAAGCTCCATTTTTGCTTAGATGCATTTCTGCAGGCATCCGCAGTACTTGAGTACCACATGTTGCTTTGAATCCTTGATTCCCAACTTCATGCGTAGGGTACGAAAAAATATTCCTGAACTCTGACACGTCTTGGTATATTTCTTGCTGTAGTGTGGTCCGTTTTATGCACTTATCTTCATAGCTCCCAATAGGGTAATATTGTTCCTTGACGACATATTAGAAGTAATTCCAAGTGGTCACGATTGAAAATAGTGAGGGTTCTTCCTTGTCCCTTTGCTCATAGTAAGTTCCCACCAATCCTTGACATGGGGGGCGACTTTGAAGAGTGAAAAAGTAATATTTTCCCTATCGGAAAAATTATGGATTGAAAAATATCATTCTAATAGATGTAACCATTTATCTAGAGAATTTGCGTCTATCTTCCTTTCAAATATAGGAATGTTAAAGTCAACTTGTACCTTAAAGGGGGTAGTGCCCAAAAAGTGATTGTTGGATGAAGATGCTTTGCCCGATGACACTGATGAAGGATCTGGAAAAAAAATTATCCATCATCTCGTTCATTTGTTGCTTATGGGCCTCATCCCGCAATAATTTTTAAGGATATCCTGCTCCCTCATCTTTCCTTTTTTTTCGCCCTGGAAGGCCATAAGGGGAAACAAGACTAGTCTTGCAAGGGTTCAACCATTTCAAGTCCCAACTCTTTATAACTTGACCTTGTTGGGGACATGCATAGAAAAATAGAGAAAGAGAAGTCTGCTCTGATACCACTGATCTGGATTTATGAAGGAATGAAATGAAATAAAAATTGAAGAAAAAAATAGAGGTACAAAAAAACAAAACTTCAATTAATAAATAACAATGATTGAAATCTATTTACATGCAGGAAGGAAACAAACTAGCTCAGGCGATGGTAGATTATCTCTGAGAAGAGATGTGACAACTACATGCCTTTTGAATTGAGTTACAATGAGGCTCTCGAGCCTTTTTTATCATCAAAAAACAATGGAAAACCCTAAACATCCAAAAACCTAACCCTAGGAGATGAAGCACGAAAAACTTATGGGCCTCGTTGGGGTTAGTTGGAATGTCAACTTCTCGAGATTGTAACTTTGGAATACTATCGGATGATAGCCCGTTAGAAAGGTATATTCAAGGACAACAAATTTTGATTACAAACATCTGCCATTAGCTACACATTTTCATATTTCTCTAAAAAATGCTTTTAATGGCCTCAAAACAACTCTAGAGGTTCAAGACCTAAAAAAATAACAAAATAAAAAAGTGTGAAAATAGGAAACTGTGATGGAAATTAGGAAAATGAAAGGAAATAGTGTTGGGGGTCCAAGTTGAATGGGTGGGTGGCCACCAATATCCACCTGGATCAGTCCTCCCCCCTTAGGAAGAAATGATCCCCATTGCATTGAGTTCCTCCATAAGATGGGGAATCTTCTTGTGAATTTGGTCCCTAATGAGCCACTTTCCTTGGTGTAGGATCTAGCCAACTTTGACAACTTGATATAGATGGATCCTTTTTGATTAGTGTTCTTAACCCATGTGTCCATGATTCGATCAATATTGGACTGCTCGATGTAATTTAGATTGAGCTCTATTGGTGTTAACTGCCCAGTAATTTCTGATGTGTCCAACAATCGTGGGAAGTATGGACGAAGGAGGGTCCACATTCAATACGGGGTGCTGGCCAAGGAATGGAGGGATACTTAGATTGAAATCATTGTTACCCACAAATGTATTGATGATGTAAGGCCCATATCAAAGTGGTGAAAACTTCCTATCAGCTTTAGTAAGGAATTTCTTCTGTAGATGCAACCACATCTTGCCACCCACTTGAAACTTATGTGGCACCTGATGCTAATCATGAAGTTTTTTGTACTTTGAATTGGCTTTATCTAGGATATCATAAACCTTCTAGTGGATTTGCTAGATTCATTAAATAAATATAGTGGCTTTATAAACTTCAGACTGTACATGTGCAAATTCAGCTTGTGTAGTCATAAGAGGCATGGAAACATCAATTAAGCACAATGGTTGGAATCCCAGACCCACTTGAAAGAGGATGTGGCTAGATGATACATGGAGAGCTCTATCATAGTTGTGTTTCACATAAGGAAAAATCTCATCCCATGTTTGTGGATGCTTGGAGTTTGTTGTCACTGCGATCAACACACCAAAACATTTCTCACACTTGAATTGTGGAGCCTATTGAGGATGTTAAGATCTATTGTTCTATGGTTACTCCATGGAAATTTGATGTTTTGGAAAAGTTTTTAAGTCTTCTTCCTCGTTTCAAATTGTCAAGTCACTTTCATGCACATGCTCATTCTCTCATGGGTTCATGAACACACTTCCTTTATGCAAGCTTGTAAATGCATAACATCGTCCATCAAGATAGTGCTTGTGTGATGTTCAACTCATGTCGACAGTAAGTGTACACTTTTATTGACAATTCCCCTCACTTTTTTATATTTATACTTCTATTTTGGTGAATTTTCTCAACTGTCATATTTTACGCATTTTCACTTTCACAAGTGTTGCTTTCACATTCATGGTTGTTTTTTTGACTTGATTTTACTTTAATAAATTTAATTTTCATGTTATCTTCTCTCTGGCATGTGTCACTTTCACAACTGTTCACATTTTTCAAGTCTTGTCTTATGTTTCCCTTTGCACATCAGCAAAAGTTAGCTTTGGCACACTTTTCTGCATTAGATAGTCTTACATATAATTGGAACATGTTCCATACACAATCCTACAAATTAGCACACCATTTTGTTGTAGTGGCCACAATTGTCGTAACTTGGTTTCTAAGTGTTGTAATGTGTCGTTTCAACTATTGCACTTAGCAATAGGTGTCACTTTCATGTTGTTTTAAGGTGTGCGAGTCATGTTCATTCCATTGTCTTGTATTGAAGGAATATATGTCCGTGAGCTATGTTTGAGTCATTTTAGGATGCATTTCTTTGTCTTAGTTTGTTGGTCCCACACTTAGCCATTTCAGAGCCTTTCTTCATCCTTTAGCAGAGTGCAAGTTGTGAAGCCTTTATCCATCTTATTGAGTGCAGATCTAAACCTACCCATAGGTCTCAATGATGCAATCCTACTTCCAAATATTGGTGCAATAAGTCCCTCTCAAGATTACCACAAATCTGTTGAACATTATGATCCTCCTAAGGGAAGTCACTTGACCTTTCTTGTCATAATGACCCACTTCATTGAGTTTTGGTCACCTCTTCCTTACATGACACATATAGCACTCCTAGATAGAAGCATATACCTCTTTCACCCTTTTGTATAGGCAAAACATGTAATGCAATGATCCTCCTATCCTCCCAGTGCAGTGATAAACCTCCTAGGAAAAGTGGCTTCACCCCTATGTCGTCCCTCAGTGAAAAGCACAATCCAAATGGTAAAGAAACCACTGTTGGGTCAAAATCCGCAAGCCTAGGATGAAAAGTTCATTAAAAGGCAACAATGGCCCTTTGTTGAAGAAAACTGTGGTTTTTCTTTAGGCTCCTCTTCCTTTGAGCGCATGGCTCACTCCCGAAGGCTAAAGCCTCATCCATTCCCCTTCCTCAATGTGAGATGTGCCCAAGTTTGGCTTAACATCTTCCTCTAGAGAGCATGGCATAGTTGAGAAGGATGAAGGAAGCCTCCTCTCCACCTTTTACCAGTCAAATTGCACCCTCCTTGAAGTCTCATTTTCCTTTGAGTGCATAGCGTAGTCCTGAAGGTTGAACCTTTCACCTTCCTTCCTTCCCAATGCACTCATGCACCTTAAGAATTACTTTGACCCTTCCTTTGAGTGCATGGAATAATAGGGAAGGCTAAAGGAAGCCTCCTCTCTACCTTTGACCAATCAAACTATGCTCTCCTTTAAGGCTCCTTTCCCTTTGAGCGCATAGTGCAGTCCTGAAGGTTGAAACTTTCACCTTCCCTCCTTGCAAATGTGCTCATGCACCATAGTATTCTTTTGACCCTTCATTTAAACACATGGTGTAGTAGGGAAGGCTGAATAATGCCTCCCCTTATGCTTAACTAGTCAAACTTCGCTTTAAAGCTTTCCTCTCTATTCTTTGGAGTGCATGGTGCAACCGTGAAGCCTGAAGCTTTCCACCTTGTCCCTTCGGCTTCCCTCATTGCGTTGGACCAAGGAGATATCTTAATCATAATTATTGGAACAATAAAAATGAACAATGGAGCCCTCCTAATCCACAGATGAGTTTGATTGCAACTTCTTGATCAATCCTTCTTCTTTTGACCCCCTCACAGGCCTATCATCAGCAGATAATTCCGTGAGCTAGGTAGTGATAAAATAGATCTTTTAAGACTGATTTTTCCTTGCCGTGAATGATATTCATTAGCAGGAGTACTATCTCAACATTATAAGGTGATGCTCAAGGAAGATAGTAAAGAAGATGAACAAAGAACACATGCAGAGAGGAAGCACTAAGAGAGCTATCATGAAGACATGAAGCAAATCATGGACCAAGACAACAAGAAGACATTACATGATGACTCAGATGATTATGATATTAATCAAAGACCCTTTGAAGGGTGAAGATGAGAAAAAAAGTGGATCTCCAATGAATATGAAGCATAGATCATATTTATCATCAAGAAAGGAAGATGAAGCAACAAGGAAGACAAATTGGCATTGCCACCTCATCATGAAGTCCATGCCATCATCGTCAAGTTGTAACTTATATACATGTCATCATAATAGTCAATGTGTGTTCATGTGTCATGCCATGTCATCATATGGAATTTAATGATGTATTCTCAAGAAAAGGACAAAATATAATGTGTGGAAGTCCAAGAGTCATATTTGGAATATGAATAGTCACATAGTCATATATGGACACGAGTCACATGAAGAAGTCCAAAAGTCATTAGAAGTCCATGAGTCATGAGGATAATTCAAGAGTCATAAGGATATGAAAGGTCATCCCCTTGTTATAAAAGAACCCTCATAACTCAAGGAAATGGATATTGGAGGCTTAAGCTTTGGAGAGCTAGTCTTGGCTTCTCTACTTGCCATGGGAGAGAAAACTATTCTTTGGAGAAGCAAGAAGTGAATTAATGTTCCACTATTGGAACTAGTGCCTCACTATTATAATTGTGTACTTGGATATTTCACCTAATATTGAAGCTCTATGAGTCAACACATTTTCATGCATGTATCGCAAATGTTTTAGGACTATTCTTGGGATGTTCACAGTATATGTTGTGTTCACATGTACTGAAGAATTGAACTATTTCAATGGCTTTGGTACTTGTTACAGGGAAAAGTGTCTATATAGAACTGCTCTATCCCACTAAGGTGTGACAGCTGCCTTAGAAACAAACAGAGAAAAACTACTTTCGTTTTTCCTTTATGAATTATAGATAAAGAAGAACATAAAGACCAACCTCTGTCTTGCGCTAATCTCCTGATTTGATCCCTCTCTTCTTTGATAGTCTTCAGCTACCTGCTCCCTTGCACGCCCAGCTTCACAAAGTACCTGTAAGATCACAGAAGCATAGCACTATACAAAGACATGGATCTATAATCATAAACAATCTAGGATCATATGTAAATTGACCATACAAATGGAGCAAGCATAAATGACACAAAAGCATGGAGGAAAACTTGAATAGCTTTTATTGATAAACAAGAAAAGAGCCAAGAGGAGTTACAACCAGTTGTTCTGACCCAACATCAACCTCCCAGCAAAGAAGCCCCTCTTCACCTCAAACAAAGCTTAGATCACCCAACAATTTGATGTTTGTCTCAAGAAACCAACAACAATTCCTTATAATATGCAAAATTCCAGCCCCTGGATCTCTGGGATGAGGGATCCATATATAGATGTTTGTAATGGAGATGAGTCAGCTCAAGATTTGATTAGTGTCTTCCCTCTGATAGTTCTTGCTTCCACTTGGAGATTGATGGTCTCTTACTCATCCTTGGTCGAATTCAGTGAGGCAAGTGTCACAGGAGAAGATTCTGGAAGCTTCCATTGCCTCTCCACCTCGTGGAATGACACTGCCATTTGTCATTTCTAGCCCATCGCACCCCATAGAAGGGATTTTTGAAATGAAACACACACACACAGTGTATTTAGGTGAGATGCAACACACTTAGCTAGTGGAGCAGCTGAAATGATCCTGTTTTGACCAATTCTGAGCAGTTTTTCATGGAGAACTTCCGGGAGAAGCTGTAATCTGTTGACCTTGTTCCTTTAGGGGTTAGAACAACACTTTTAGGGACTTAGGAGCCCTTGGTTTATAGACATTTCATGCTTGGGGTTGTAGGGCCCAAAAATGTCTATAACAGTTGCCCCATAAAGCATGAGGTCGTTAATCTTTTGATGTCGGGTGAAATGCTTTATTATGAGGATCCGAAGTTCTTTCAATGCTGGGAGGAGACCTGTAATAAGATACAATACAATACATTATCTTCATAATATTTTCATGATCTAGTTGAGGCAGGCATTCCCATGCTCAGCTTTATAAATTCATTTTCATGTACATAGGACCGACAATCGTCTGAGTGTAGATTGATGATTCTGATAGAGCCATCATCCTTTTGATTGGATGATTATCTGTGCAGCAATGATGTACATTTGATGTCTTTATTTTCCTTGAATATATATTGCAGCCCGGATGGATGAAACTAGATCTGGGGTCTTCAATCTCGCTCGATCTTTACTCGGAGTACAAGTCGATCCATGTGAGAAATGTTCTGAAGTCGAACAAGGAAAGACATCGCTTGATTACCAGCCAATGATGTAAACTGTTAACAAGCGCGAGAGGAATCACCGATAATGATAATGAACCTCAAGGTACTGCAGTACAATTTACGTGGTGTGAATAAAGGACTTGGCGTCGAACACCACGCAAAATCTTTCGGTCGAAGGCCATTGATGTAAACCTGTTGCCGGAAATGAGAAACTTGCCATTGAGGCATGCAAGCTTCAAAGTACTGAATGGGGTGTTCCTAGATCAACTTCTTGGATAACGAGTTGATGTCGACAAGAAGTGATCCGTCACAGGAGGGCCTTAATGAATCCCACATCAATGACACGGAACGAAGCAAATGATTTTAATGGAGGTGAAAACGATCTGGTGATATAAGGTTCAGGGTGGTGGTCATGAAAGAATGGAGTATAATGTATGGTAGTGGGTGAGACACAGGTGAATTCTCTGAATGAATTCTCTTGAACATATCGGCGGCACTGTTGTGATGGATTGGTAGAATTAACCCCAAATGTGGATGGTATGATGGGACCATGGTGATGTGACCGGTGAATGAAACAACCCAACCCGACTCGGACATGGAGTGGAAGTGTCATGTTCAAGAGCGACTTGCTACCAACAAAGCTTCTTCAAGTTTTCTTCCCAATTTTCCCCAGTCACTGCTGACCAGTACCTCTTTATTTTTATCAAGCTTGAGGAGGATAACATATGCTTGTTCTATAATTTTCCCTTTGGGAAAACCCATCGCTATGCTTTAACGAGCCTAGCGATAGTGAAACTCGTTCTCGTCTATAAACAAGTTTGTCGCTATTACACTTTTAACGAGTTTAACGACAAAGATAACTCGGTCCTTTTCAATTTTAGAGAGTCTGAAAAGGAACGTAAAGGTAACTCCAAAATTCCTTTTTCGTCATCTAATCCCTTAAGTCCGAAAAAGTATAAAATAATACAAAAGGGATGAATTTTCGATACTTTTAACGAGCCGAACAAAACAAGCGCTCGATCTTTTTGTGTAATAATCCCTCAGGTCCAAAAAGATTAAAATCTAGAGGAGGGATAACACTTCCTGTCCCTTTAACGAGCTGGAGAGGCCAATGGCTCGGCAATCTTTTCATATTTTACGAGTCAGTTGAAAAGAGCTTAAAGGAGACTCGTCTTTTGAGGAACGAGTGATAAAATGGGTAGCAGCTGATTCTAGGTAAGGTTTGGAATTTTCCAATCACGACAGTGTTACAAGGATAGCTAGTGAAATCACTCTTCGTAGCTGTTCCTCAAAATGGGTAAACAATCAAATGGGGGTGAATGATCGGCCAATGAAAAAGTGGAGGTGACGGTGCAAAAACGACCAAGGCTTTAATGGCTGAAGTACTACATTCACGATGGTTATTTACCGGTGAATAGTTCATTTTTTAATCAGCTTAAACGCAGGGGGGAAACATTTGCTCATGTCTTATGTTTATTTTTTAACGAGCTTGAACTATGTGCTAAAACTGCTCCATGCGGGTTTATTTTTTAACGAGCTTGAACCTTGCGGTAACACTGCTCGATTAATCTAGTCGTGCGATAAGAATGTCTCATAAAAATGGAAATTTTTAGAGTTTTGCCCTGCATCCTTTCTTTATGCAAGTTAGGAAACGACCAATCCTACAAGTTTAAAGGGTTAGAAGACCTACAAATTTAAAAAAATAAATAGTCGTTCTTTGCTTGCACTCCAAAAGGTTTGCATGCCCCCAGGTATAAAACAGAGTTTCAAGGTTACCCCTTCTTTATTCCGTTAAAACATTTGTTTTACCGAGAGAGGCCTACCTCTTACAGGTTATCAAAGATTGCCCTATTTACAGCGTAAACAAAACACTTCTTCGGCGATGCTTACCGAAATAGACAAAGGTGAGTGAAGGAGGCTACTCCACTCACATAAATTTGACAAGAGAATCTTATTCTAGAATAACCCCCTCTTCCAATCACGGATGGGAGTACAGACTAGTCATATTTTCTCGCAGAAACCTACCCTATACCCGAAGTTTTCCTGCCGAAGCAGACCAGGGTGCATGCCCCTTGGGTTTCAGTCATGTCCCTCGAATCACTCGCGCTCATCGGGTGGACGAACTGGGGATTGAGACATTTCTTGCGTGAAAAGACCATTTATGGATGGTATATGACTATTTTCTATGCGTGATCCAGGAAATGAAAGATGGTCTACGAGCTTGACCACTCTTCCTTCGTGCGGAAAACACATCACTCTAAAGAGTGATGAGACAATGGCTCTCATGCAATAAATATAGTCTCGTCCAAGGAGTAGATTTTAATCCAGGGGTCCTTGAACTACCATTACGTTCATGTGAACGATTTTCCCTCTCAATGTTATGGGCACATTGGGAAGGATCCCTAACGGTCAACTGGTTCCTTTGTCAAAATCTGTTAGATTTCTCATCTCAGGAAAAAGCGATGGCGAACCAAGCGCTTTCCAAGCAGTTGAGGAAAGGATACTCATAAAAGCCCCCTCATCTATGATGGTACCAGCCATAACCATTCTATATATTTGAACAATGATTCGGAATGGTATACTAGCTGGTAAACGGGGTCTGCCTACTTGATTCCAGTCGAAGGAGACAACTAGGTTGCTTGGAGGTGGGACCGAATAGACGGCCGGGTACGACTCTGACGAACTTCCTTCCTGCAGTAAAGGAACGGGTAAATTGCCCCCATGTTCGTTGGAGTCTGTGCTTATGAAAAGAATTTGGACGGTGTCATCCTTGTTCTCTTCAGTGATTGTATCATCTGAAGATGGAACCTCTAAAGGCAAGACCGGGTCAACTGTCGCCTCGACCTTTTGACTTTCGTCTGGTATGGGTTCAGATGGTTTATCTTCAATGATAGATGCTTTGGCCGACCCCCTGAGCGGGCCAACCGGATTTTAAACTAGTGACGGACTCGGAAAGAGTTTTTTATATCCAGGAGGAAGTTGTAACGGTGAAACCGGACGATTGTTCAAAACTCTTTTAGCTTCGTCTAAGAAGGGACAATGGTGGACGGCATGATCACCTTCGCACAGTTTACAAGGAAATCTATATTTTCCTTTTTGTCCTGGGGCTTCACTTTCACTAGTTGACGGTGTGTTTTCAACATGACCATCAGAGGTTGACGACACCGGGTTGTGCAAACGAGGAGACCAGTCCCTTAAGATCCGAGGGATGCAAGGACAATCTCTGTGATAGTGGTCTCCTTTGCAAATGACACATGGCGATTTAGGCCTGGTCGGTGCATTGTGTGGATTTTCGCTAGACGACACTCGTTTGCCCCCATTCGCTTTTGGCTCCTTCTTCTTCTTCTCTTTCTTCTTCTTTTCCTTCTTCTCCTTAGGTACTTGAATTTTGGCTTTACCAGCCCCATCAAGCGAAGAGGAAGGAGGAGAGGAAGAATTAGAGGAAGTAGAAGGTTGGTGGGTAACTCTGGACTCGTCTAGTTGCTGATTCGATTGTTCAGGAATTGTGGTGTTCTGAACGACAGAGGTTGAGAAGAGCCATACAGGAAAACCAATTTTCAGTCCTGGAAGCGACAATGTGGCCATATGGGGTGCACCAACATCTCCCCAAGAGGAGAAGGGACTAGGATTTCCTCCAAGGGGAATTCCTTGGTTGGTGGATTCCATTTTCTCAACCCAAGATCAACGTAGGAAAGGGTAATGAATATTCCGTTTAAAATAAATTTTAGACGCTTTGACACAACTTGTTTTTTCAATTTTTAAGAGTCGAGAAAAAAAAAAGATGACTCTAGTCTCCTTTGATTTTTAATGAGCCTAAATGACAAGTGCTCAGATGGACCTTTTCTGTTAAGGAGTCTGAAAAGGAACGAAAGGGACTGCTCTGGAAATCTAGGCAGAGGGATTACCAAACCAATCGCAAAACTGCAGAATACTTTTTACGGTACGGCAGTCAATCTTCCCGAATGTTGTGTTCAGTGCATTGCGATCGATAGGGCGACAAACACGGCTTCCTATGGATAAAGGATTAAGCCTATTGGGGTCTCCCAAAATATACTCGACGGTACGTGGGAGCACAAGTCCGTACTAGCACTTATCGTATCAAAGTGGAGGAATCACCCAACCATCAGTGAGAACAACAGTTACCATGCTTTACGATGCCGGAATACGTCTCTAGCCTAGACTTCTAAATGTTGTGCGTTAAGTTCCAAAGCGTTGTTAGATTCATTGAATTTATTTTAAGTTGATCTTGTTTATGAAGTTTGCCTTTCAGGTTCACCACGAGATGTAGATGTAATTCCTAAAATGCAATCTAAGATGATAAACAAACTTTTTATCTCCTTTGTGCAATGAAAATCCTAGCTACTAGGGAAAAGAAAGACAGAATCTTTTCACAAAGAGCAAAGAGCACACTCTAAATGCACTTTCCTAAATCAATCCAATCAGACTGTCTATATGAAAATGCACATGCATGTATTTGTTTTCGACTTTCTTAGTATATGAATGCTAAAAAGAAAGTTGATGCACAAATCTGAATTTCTTTTCAAGCGACAAATATCAACAAGTTTCTTTTCGAAATCAAAAAATGGAGACGATCACAACACTTTACGATTTTGAACTGAATACTTGTTCTCGACACTAGAAAATTACAAATTCAGACCAAAAGCAATAGTAACAGGATAATCGACCATCAACAACAATCAAACTCTTTCCTACGATTGAAATCGACATTTGCGACAGTTTCAAATCAGAGGATGACAGTACGATTACGCTACTTTTGCAAAGGAGAACTGTAAATGACTCAACAAACACACAAAAACATCTACAGTTCTTTTGTACAAAGGAGGCGGGATAATAGCAAGGAAAAGGGGTTTCAAACAGACATATACTAATCACAGGCAGCAAAATTCAAGAATAGAACTGGAAAGAATGAATCACAGAAGCCACAACTGCACAGAGCTAGTCTGATCAGCGCACCTGTAACACAGATAATCTGAAATGCAGCGCAGCTTGTCCACTCAGGAAGTGCGCTGAAGTTCAAAATCTCTGAACAGTACCTGCGCTGGGCCAGAAACGAGACTCTGTTCGGGTTCCGGGTCACAGTTTGCAGTTCAGTTCTTGGGTTTTGGCCGAGCAAAAAGCAATCAGTAATGCAACAATCAGGGGTAGATCTAAGGAGGATCTAAGAGCTATCACAAGGGCAATCAGATAGTTTGTGAATCAGTTGTTTAAATCATAAACAGATTGAGTAGATGGATTGAAGTAGCAGTTATCTACTTTGAATTTGTTATGGCAAATGCAGTTCGAATGCTACTTGTAAGTTTATGAAACAGACAACAAAGAATGATGAAGAAACAAACTAATTAGCTACCCAGTAGAGTCGCCATTTTGTTACAGGGAAAAGTGTCTATATAGAACTGCTCTATCCCACTAAGGTGTGACAGTTGCCTTAGAAACAAACAGAGAAAAACTACTTTCGTTTTTCCTTTATGAATTATAGATAGAGAGGAACATAAAGACCAACCTCTGTCTTGCGCTAATCTCCTGATTTGATCCCTCTCTTCTTTGATAGTCTTCAGCTACCTACTCCCTTGCACGCCCAGCTTCACAAAGTACCTATAAGATCACAGAAGAATAGCACTATACAAAGACATGGATCTATAATCATAAACAATCTAGGATCAGATGTAAATTGACCATACAAATGTAGCAAGCATCAATGACACAAAAGCATGGAGGAAAACTTGAATAGCTTTTATTGATAAACAAGAAAAGAGCCAAGAGGAGTTACAACCAGTTGTTCTGACCCAGCATCAACCTCCCAACAAAGAAGCCCCTCTTCACCTCAAACAAAGCTTAGATCACCCAACAATCTGATGTTTGTCTCAAGAAACCAACAACAATTCCTTACAATATGCAAAATTCCAGCCCCTGGATCTCTGGGATGAGGGATCCATATATAGATGTTTGTAATGGAGATGAGTCAGCTCAAGATTTGATTAGTGTCTTCCCTCTGATAGTTCTTGCTTCCACTTGGAGATTGATGGTCTCTTACTCATCCTTGGTCGAATTCAGTGAGGCAAGTGTCACAGGAGAAGATTCTGGAAGCTTCCATTGCCTCTCCACCTCGCGGAATGACACTGCCATTTGTCATTTCTCGCCCATCGCACCCCACAGAAGGGATTTTTGAAATGCAACGCACCCACACAGTGTATTTAGGTGAGATGTAACGCACTTAGCTAGTGGAGCAGCTGAAATGATCCTGTTTTGACCAATTTTGAACAGTTTTTCATGGAGAACTTCTGGGAGACGCTGTAATCTGTTGACCTTGTTCCTTTAGGGGTTAGAACAACAATTTTAGGGACTTAGGAGCCCTTGGTTTATAGACATTTCATTCTTGGGGTTGTAGGGCCCAAAAATGTCTATAACAGTACTCATCTTGTTGAATGTGTTGTATTCACTTAATAATCCTTATGTGAAATATTTTTATGCTCCCATGTGTCTCTCTTAGGTTGGTACTATAACTTCCTTCTAAAGGCTTAATTTTTATCTCCCCCTCATGAAAGTCTACTTTTACACATTGCAATCAGTGTTTCACAAAGTCAATTCACTTGCTTACTCAAGATTTATGTATATAATCTCTTATGTTATCTGTCGAAACCAAGATGGACCTTACAGTTACGGCGGTTAGGCCGATCCTATGAATGGAGCTCCTACTCCAGATTGTGTGAGGTATAACTGGGACTTCACACCGGGGGGACCCCCTGTATGTTGGCGATATCCAACACTGTCAACAGAATTGTACATGCATAGTATGTGCACTATCACCCTGTTTAGACCTCTCTCTAGCCATTAGTCTGGGGTGGAATTCCATCGACTTGGTGAGCTTGGTGTTCAACAATGAACAAAGGCTCAACCAAAATGAACTCAGGAACATGTTTACTTATCTGATATAATGATATCCCAAAATGCACCCACACTCGTTTGAAGAAGCGTTTGGTAGTGTGTTTTGTTGTGAAGTTCTTCTTGCAAGAAACCAATATAGCTATCTTCAAAAATCTATGAACGACCAAAAATACACAGTCATTACCATGCTTGGTAGAAGGGAGGCTAGACATATAATCCATGAAGATGGATTCCCAAGGTTGGCTAGGAGTAGGTAGAGGAGTGTACATGCCTTTCTTCTTAATAGTTGGCTTTGCAATGACACATGAAAGGTAGGATTTGATATATTTTCCAACATCCTGTCAATGTTTTGGCTAATAAAAATACTTCTGTAGGACTGCACTATTGTTTTCTGGCCAAAATGTCCTATGACCCGACTGTAGTGTTCCTCCCAAATTAGCTTGGCATACTCAATTGAAGGAACACAAAGGTGCCCCAAGTAGCATAAAAATGCATCTTGCAGGTGGAAGTTTGGTACTTTCTTGACATCCATAAACATATGATATGTGGTGGAAAATTTTGGATCATTTTTGTACAATTGTGCTCATCCAGAAGTTTTATGCTCACAAGAGTTGAGAATAGTGGTCAGTGCCACAACCGGGGGACGATTGAGGCAAATTGTTACGTTGTTAGTGCTTTTGTTCCAGTATTTAATGTTCAAATGAAATTGTTGTGGATATGTGGAGAATTTTTTATGGCAATCGTTCTAAAACTTCCCTTGTCTTTGTATAAACTGAAGAGGCTGATGATCTTTGTGGATGATTGTCTCCTTCCCCATAAAGTAATATTTCCAATATCGGTAAGCTTGCATGATGGGATACATATTATTATTATATGTGGGGTATTTTTGAATCATATCATAGTGTGTTTCACTGTGATAGGCCATTGAATGCCCTTTTTGGGTAATAACAACACCAATAGCATAGTCAGAGGCATCTATCTCAATTTCAAATGGTTGTTGCAGGTCAGATAATGTGATTAGTAGTATAGAGTAAAGGTAGTGTTTTAGCTCAATGAATGAGAGTCTATTGGGACTCACACCCAAAAAAAATTTATTTCACTCCACCCTTGGTAACTTGACTCAAAGGCCAAGTGATATGAGAGAATCCCAACACGAACCTTCAATAGATATTGGCAAGGGCCAAAAAGCTGTGAAGCTCTGTTAGAATTGTTGGAGCTGGTTAATCCTAAATCACTTGGATCTTATCCAGATCCACATGCACACCTTGATCATCAATTATGTAGCCTAGATATTGGACCTGGTTCATGCCAAAGGAGAATTTCTCCAAGTTGGCACATAGTTTGTGATGTCGCAGTTTTTGAAGGACCTACCAATATGTTGCAAATTCTCTTCCCAACTCTTGCTAAAGATGAGGATGTCTTATATATATAAAACCATGAACAAGTTGGTGAAAGGCCGCAATATGTCTTCCATCAACCTCATAAAAGTTGCAGGGGAATTTTTCAACTTGAAGGGCATGACCAACCACTCAAAAATTCCCTCGTTGGATTTAAAGGCAATCTTCCATACATATATGGATTCTATTGGTAATTGGTGATAGCCAAAATTCAAATCAATCTTGCTAAAGCAATTGGACCCCTTGAGCTGGCCAAGAAGGTCATCAATATGTGGGGTTAGATACCTCTTCTTGACGATGATTTTGTTTAGTACAATTGGGCTCCCACAAGGTGAGGAACTTGGTTGTATTTGCCATTTTTGTAGCAACTCTTGGATCTGCACCTGATTTCATTATTTTCTAAAAGAGTGCAGTGATATATTGATCTGAATTTTAAACTACTTGAAATTTGTTTGCAAGGTATTCAATTCAGAATTAAACATGTTTAAAAGATTTCCATGTCTTGCAAAAAGAAAACAGCTGTTCATGACCCATTTAAGCATAGCAAAGTTATTTCCTTTTACTGTTTAACACATTAAAACGAATTTTTTTTGCAAAATAAATCAACCACAAATGCAAAAGAAGTTGATAAAGCAGTTCACCCCCTCTAGGGCTATGTCTGCTGGGTCCAAAGCTCCCAACCGGGCTTGTCCTTGTTTTTATTAAATGCTCAAATTGAAAATACAGCTGAATAGAAGCATCTACAGGTGAAATAGATGGAAAAAATGGATTTAGAACACTTGAATCCTTCAGGATTGACTATTGGATCACCTCCAATGGATACCTGCAACCCTATACAGTCTTCACAAAACTGGGTCCTAGTGGCTCCTAGAACTTTCACGGCTCCAAAACCTCTACAAATGACCTCAGATGGCTATAAGACCTGCACCAATGGCTTCAGAAGGTCGAAAATACCCAAAATCAATTTTTTTTTTGTCCAAAACCGACTTTCCTAACCAAAGTTATGTCCATTTAAAGTTTCTCCAGTTTGGCCCTAGAAAAACTCCAGCTAACTTTAGTTAACTCCAGATAGCTCCGCCAATTATGGCAGGTCCGCCAAATTTGGCGCTCCTGCCAAAATTCCGCCAACTCAACTGCAGTTACATTTAATGTTTGGGTGGTTGCCTCGGATTTCGTGCTGGCAGAATATTCCTTTTTTAATTTTTTTTAAAAAAATTAAAATTTCTAATGTTATGGACAAATTCTTCTTTTTGCCATAACTTCGTCATACAGTGACCGTTTTTCGAACCGTTTGCGGCACCGGAATCAAGAAGACGAACACTTTCCAGTCATTCAAATTTGAACCAGTTCTAAGCACTTTAAATTTTGAGTATTTTACGACACTTAGGACATGAGCACCTGATCACGCCTCCCCATTGGGAAGCTTTTGGACCCCAAAAGCCTTCAACTACCTGTTAAAGAGGTGAGGGTACAACTCCCTCACTCTGTCCACCTCCATCCACTTTGCCTTGTTCGGTTTGCTACCTTTGAAACCAACCCGAACATAATCTACACTGCCCCTTCTTGAAGTGCGTGTCCTTCTGTCAAGGATTGTATCTTCTTTCAGCTCATCTAAGAATTCTGGCGAGAAATCTTCTATAGATGGCAGCGGAACAACATTTTCATGATCAACAATCAAAGGAGGTTCATACAAACGTAAGTTCTCCACATTGACAACAGAATACATTTGCATGTAGGAAGGCAAATCTAATTGAAAAGCATTATTCCAACCTTCTTGAGGATTTTGAATGGACCATAACGAATAGGCTTCAGCTTTTTACCTTCTCCTTGCATCCTTTCCTTACTAATGTACAGCCATACCTCATCTCCTTCTTGAAACTTGTGATTGACTCTATGCTTGTCATGTCTTTCCTTGTACTTGCCTTGACTCTTCTCAAGTTGTTCTTGAATTTGCTGATGTATTTGCTGAATTCTTTCAATGAATGAACGAACTTTGTCAATGTCACTATGTCCCTCAATGGCGACATCTTTCTCAAGAATGAAATCAAGAGGTGATTTTGACAAGTAACCAAAACAAGCTTCAAACGGTGAGGTGTTTGTGGAAGAGTGCTTGGCACGATTGTAAGCATGCTGTATGTAGTGCAAATGTTCATCCCAAAGCTTGGGATGCTTGCTGCCATAACCTCTCAAGAGGTGCACAATGGTTCTGTTCACAACTTCGGTTTGTCCATCTGTTTGTGGATGGAAAGCAATACTTTTCTTCAACTTTGTGTCCATCATCTCCCATAGGTTGGACCAAAAATTCCCCACAAATCTGGAATCCCTGTCACTAATAATGGAAGTAGGCAAACCAAAGTGAATCCATACATGATGAAAAAATAATTCAGCAGTTTGTTCAGTAGTTATAGTTTTCTTACAAGGCATAAGTATACACATTTTTATGAAACGATCAACTACTACATATAAATAATCATGTTGCTTTCGAGATTTTGGCAAACCTCCTACAAAATCCATAGAGATGCTCTCCCATGGTCTAGAAGGTACCGGAAAAGGAGTATACAAACCAAGCTTCCTGTTGCTAGGCTTGCTTGTAGCACATAATGAACAACCTCTTATGAACCTTGAAACTGAATCTACCATGCGAGGCCAATAGCAATACCTCTGTAGATGTGCAACTGTTTTGCTCACACCAAAATGGCCAGCAATAAGAGAAGAATGAGCTTCTCTTATGACATTTATCCTCTCCCCATGTGGTATACTCAACTTGCCCAAATGAAACAACAAATTGTTATGCATGTCATAGTCATTTTCCTCTACATGATTTCCTTTACTCAAGTTAGCATACACATCTTTAAAGTCATCATCAGATGCATATTGTTCTATGTAACTATCATGTACAATGGAATCATTCTTAAGTAAAGTAACAACACCAATAATAGGCCTTGAAAGCATATCAGCAACCTTATTCAAAGTACCTTTCTTATACCTTATTACCAAATGGAACTGTTGCAAGAAGCCCATCCATCTGAAGTGTCGTGACTGTTGTAACTTGCTTTGTGATTGCAAGTACTGTAAGGGCTGATGGTCGGTATGTATAACAGTTTCTTTGCCCATCAAGTAGTGTTTCCAATTTTTGACGCTTTGTACCAACGCATACAACTCCTTATCATATGTAGGATAATTTACAATGGCACCATTAAAAGTTTCAGAATGAAAAGCAATAGGCTTACCATGCTGTAGAAGAACTGCACCAATAGCATAATCACTAGCATCAATTTGTATCTCAAATGGCTGTCTCAAATCCGGTAATGTAAGGACTAGAGCTGAACTAATGTTCTCTTTCAAAGATTCGAAAGCTTTTTGCTGCTTGCCTCCCCATTGGAAAGCATGCTTCACACTTGTCACTGCATGCATAGGAGCTGCTATAGAAGAGAAGTTAGAGATAAACTTCCTCCAATATTGAGCTGCACCCAAAAAACTTCTTACCTCTGTTATGGATTTGGGAGTAGGCCACTTCACGATAGCCTCAATCTTAGCAGGATCAATTCTCAAAGCACCTCCTCCTACTATGTGTCCCAAATAAACCAAAGAAGTCTTTCCAAATTCACACTTTGACATTTTAAGAAATAACCGATTCTTCTTCCAAACATCAAGTACTTTTCTAACATGCATGACATGATCTTCTCTAGACTTACTGAAAATTAAGATGTCATCTAAGTAGACAATAACAAAATCATCAAGAAAAGGACGCAAGACATCATCCATTACCCGCATGAAAGTTGCAGGTGCATTGCACAAACCAAATGGCATCACAAGCCACTCAAAGAGTCCTTGTTTGGTTTTAAAGGCTGTCTTCCAAACGTCACTTTCTTCAATTCTTACTTGATGATATCCACTGCGCAAGTCTAGCTTAGTGAAAAATCGAGCATCTTTCAGCTGATCTAGCAAATCATCTATCCTTGGGAGTGGGTAACGATTCTTTACCGTTATCTTGTTCAAGGCCCTGAAATCAACACACATACGCCAAGTGCCATCTTTCTTTGGAATCAATACAATCGGTGACCCACATGGCGAAGTACTTGGCCTTATGAAACCCTTGTCCAACAAGTCCTTGATTTGCTTCTTTATTTCAGCATTCTCCATAATAGACATGCTGTACATGCCTATGTTTGGAAGAGGACAATCTGGTTGCAAATGGATTTCATGCTGAATCTCCCTCTTAGGAGGAAAACCTGTTGGCTCCTGAAACATCTCATGATATGCATCAACTACATCATACAGATCTGATTTAAGTTTTGGATCACAATTGTCAAATGACTCATGATTCACATCAACCTTGGGCTTAATCATAAGAAGAACAAAATTCTTACTTGAATTGACCAGCCTTTTTACCTGTCCTGCATTCACCTTCGTTATATTTGTCTTCTTGCGATGAGCTCTAACAATGAACTCCTTGCCATCTTTGAACAAATGATATTTGTTTTCATGGCGATGAAAGATAGATTTCTTGTCAAACAAGTAAGGACTTCCCAAAACAATTCCTGCTATATCAAAAGGTACCACATCAAGTTCAACTGTGTCAATAAAATGTGCAGTAATTGCAAAGCACAATGTGCACTTTCTTGAAACTTGTAAATTTGCATCCTTGCAAATCCTCCAAGTGGATATGGCTTCGGATGTGAATGGTCTCAAGTTTAAGCTGCTTGACCAAGTCCTCTGATATAAGGTTTGCTTGTGACCCACTATCAAAAAGTGTGTCAATTTTAGTATGTTTTGAAATCACCCTCACATGAAACAGTTCAATTCTTTCTTCCTCATTAGGAGCTTGTACATGGCAGTTTGAGGTACTAGTGCTGGCTTGAGTTTCAATTTCTTTTCCCTTCAAGTTTTTCAAACCCATGGCTGCAATTTTGGTTTCATCACCTGAATCATCCCCTAAATCCTGTGGTGTAGATGTAGTAGCAGCAGTTTTCTGTTTCCCTTTGGATTTGTTAGATTGAGGTCTTTTTTCAGGATGTAATTTCCAACAATTTTTCTCCTCATGGCCTGGTTTAGAACAGTGTTTACAGATCACTTTCTCACTCTCCTATTTGACAGATGCATTCTTTTTGCTCTTTCCCTTGGAGGTTTTCTCTTTGTTTTTCCCCTTGGGGGGCTTGTTTCTACCCTCTTCAAATGTGTTTTTTCCCCTTGCCTCTAAATGGGTAGCTTGGACACAAACCTCGTCCAGGCTAGTAGGGTTAAACATCAATATGGTGTGTCTAAGGTAGCTATGCAAGCCACCGATGTATTTCAACAAGGTTTCTTGGGTCTGTAAATCTACCCCTAACAAGAGAGCTCTTCTCCTGAATTCTTGGGTGTAGTCTTGGACACTCTGACCCTTAAGTTGTCTCAAATTTTGCCAATTCATAATGGCTTTCTGCATGTGAGCAAGAGGATAAAACTGTTTTCTAATGGCTAACAGAAATTCAGGCCATGTTAAGGTAACCTTACCAAATTTTTTGATCTCCTCTTCAGTCTTGGCCTCCCACCAGACCAGTGCTGCTCCATTCATTCTCAAAGAAGCCAACTGAATCTTTGTGGCATCATCATGCATATTTTGGATCCTCAAGTAAACTTCCAACTGCCTAATCCAGTTGTCAAGATTTTCTGCATTCACTTCACCATTAAACATAGTTAATTCGAATTTTACATCAAGCTTCAAAAAAGGACTTTTTCCAGAGGATCTATGCTTATGAACAGAAGAAGACGAATATGAAGAGGAAGAAGGTGAAGATGGGGGCGGTGGATCACCATTTTCTCCATGTCCTTTCTTGGAATGATCATCATCCTTCTTACCTCCTGAAGAGCCCTCTCCTTCATGTGGATGTTTGGACCCTTCTCCAGCCAAATTCTCATTTCTTTCTTGGTACAATATCCTCACCATTTCAGTGAGGTCTAAGAAAGCCTTTCTGAAGACTCTTTCTTCTTCTCTTGGATCTTTCTCTGTAGGAATTTCTTCTTCATGTTCAGACATCCTTGAAGCTTCTGCTGAGACTCTTGAGGGTGAAATTGAAGGTGGAGGTGATGGCTCTCTGGCCTTCCTTGACTGAGGATTCTCTCGTTCTCTAGTCAACTGTCCTTCCCCTCTTTTAAGTTTCAACCTGGTAAGCATCAATACTTTGCAAGAAAGTTAGAAGATCTTTGCACAAAACCCTGAGCTCTGATACAAACTTGATCTGAATTTGAAACTACTTGAAATTTGTTTGCAAGGTATTCAATTCAGAATTAAACATGTTTAAAAGATTTCCATGTCTTGCAGAAAGAAAACAACTGTTCATGACCCATTTAAGCATAGAAGAGTTGTTTCCTTTTACTGTTTAACACATTAAAATGAATTTTTTCTGCAAAATAAATCAACCACAAATGCAAAAGAAGTTGATAAAGCAGTTCACCCTCTCCAGGGCTACGTCTGCTGGGTCCAAAGCTCCCAACCGGGCTTGTCCTTGTTTTTATTAAATGCTCAAATTGAAAATACAGCTGAATAGAAGCATATACAGGTGAAATAGATGGAAAAAATGGATTCATAACACTTGAATCCTTCAGGATTGACTATTGGATCACCTTCAATGGATACCTGCAACCCTATATAGTCTTCACAAAACTGGGCCCTAGTGGCTCCTAGAACTTTCACGGCTCCAAGACCTCTGCAAATGACCTCAGATGGCTGTAATACCTGCACCAATGGCTTCAGAAGGTCGAAAATACCCAAAATCAAAAAAAAATTCGTCCAAAACCAACTTTCCTAGCCAAAGTTATGGCCATTTAAAGTTTCTCCAGTTTGCCCCTAGAAAAACTCCAGCTAACTTTAGTTAACTCCAGATAGCTCCGCCAATTATGGCAGGTCCGCAAAATTTGGCACTCCTGCCAAAATTCCGCCAACTCAACTGCAGTTACATTTAATGTTTAGGTGGTTTCCTCGGATTTCGTGCCGGCGGAATATTCCTTTTTTTTTTTTTTTTGAAAAATTAAAATTTCTAATGTTATGGACAAATTCTTCTTTTTGCCATAACTTCCTCATACGGCGACCGTTTTTCAAACCGTTTGCGGTGCCGGAATTGGGAAGACGAGCACTTTCCAGTCATTCAACTTTGAACCAGTTCTAATCACTTTAAATTTTGAGCATTTTACGACACTTAGGACATGAGCACCTGATCACGTATTTTCCCATTGGGTAGCGGTGCTCCAAGAGTTAGAACGATTGAATGTTTAACATGACAGTGCAAAGGTACCTCTATGGATGAGGAGAAGATGTCCTTGTACTCTTCCATGACCTTATCAACTTATATCTGCTGCGCGGAGGAACCATTTTAGGGGGCCATGGATGTGGCCATGATCCTTGCCCTACTTTGAGAGTGAATAAAAAAGAAAACAATTTTTTGGGTCTGGGAGATGATCTTCTTGCATTGATTAACAAATATCAAAGAAATGGTGGTAGGCTGGGCTACCTGTAGTATCCTATATAATTTTCTACCCAAAGAAATAATAATAGTGTGAGATATGGACTCATACACAACATGACACTTCCACAGGTATGGTTGGCATAATAAAACATCACAAATTTCAAGAGGAGAAACATCACACAGTACCTCATCTGTCAAGGGATTGATGTTATAGGGAAAGCGACACTATTGGATGATGTGTAGATCTCATCCTTGGTGGAGCCACTAAATGTTGTATGACTGCATGTGTGGTTTTTTTAGTAGGCGCAACCACTTAATGACCGCTGCTGAGATGAGGTGATTTTGGCTCCCAATGTCGAAAATGAACTATACTAGAGAACTTTTCACACACGTTTGAGTGGAAGAGACGCTCCCACTCCTCTAGATCTTCAGGCTCAATCTTCTGGACCTTTTTGTTGGTAGTGATAGCCCTAGGTTCTACATCAATAATGTGATCCCCCTTCTCATTAAACTTGTCAGGTTCTAGCCCAGATTTGGAACATGCATTTGACTCCCAAGCTTTTAGCTCGACCACTAGTGACTGCTTGGCATGACACTCATTTGTGTTGTGGGTGGGGATCTCGCAGAACTCACACCACTTTCCTGTGTCTTTCTTTGTCTTCATGGTGTTAATATTTTCTTGTGGATTTGATGGGATGTCCTCGGCCACTCTACCTTGGATATGTCTTTTTTCTACAGTTTAGAGGTGCCTTTTCCCTACTTCAGATTCACAGATCCAAAATTTCGCTCCTTCTATTTAAATTTCTGCTTGATCTTGTCAACATATCGATACGTTGCACCAAGTGAGAAGATGTTCAGGAACTAAATTTATGCCTAGATGTATTTGTGCAAAAAACCACAGTACTTGAGTATGAGATGCCTTCTCAAAATCCTTGATACTGGACTTCATCCATAGGGTATGAAAATTATTCCTGAAATATGGCATGTCTTGGTCTATTTCCTACTATAGTGTGGTCCATTTTATGTACTTATCTTCATAGCTCTTGACAGGGTAATGTTGTTCCTTAATGAAATCTCAAAAATATTTCCAAGAGGGTGCGACTGAAAGTAGTGAGGGTTCCTCCTCGTCCCTCTACTTATAGTAAGTTTTCGACCAATCCTTGACGTGGGGGGTAACTTTGAGGAGTGTAAAAGTAATATTTTCCCTATCTGAAAAATCAATGACCGTATAATATCCTTCCAGCAGATTTAACCATTTATCTAGAGCATCTAATTCTATCTGGTGTTCGAATATAGGAATGTCAAATTTAAATTTTACCTTAATGGGGGAGACACCTCTGAAGTGACTGCTGGATGAATATGATTTTCTCGCTGATACCCATCGAAGTATCTAGGAAAAATTATCGATCATCTTGTTCCTTTGTCACCCGAGGGCCTCTTTGAGCAATAGTTTGAAAGGATCTCCTACTCCCTCTTCTTTCTTTTCTTCCCCCATGGGAGGCCATTGGGGTCAGGGAGGCCGATATTGCAAGGGTTCAACCAGTTCAAGTCCTAAATCTTTATACCTTGACCTCGTTGGGGACAAGCACAAAAGAAAATATAAAGAGAAGACTGCTCCGATACCAATGATCCAGATTTATTACGGAATATAACTAAATGAAATTTTAAACAAAAACACAAAGATATAATAAAATAGAACTTCGATTAATAAATTTCAAGTTCTATAATTTTTTACATGCAGGAAGGAAATAAACTAGCTTGAGTGATGGTACCTTATCTTTAAGAAGAGATGTGATGACTACATGCCCTCTGAACTAAGTTACAATGAGTCTCTCAGGCCTTTTTTTATCATCAATAAACAATGGAAAACCATAAACATCCAAAAAACTAACCCTAGGTGATGAAGTGCCGAAATCTTCTGGGTTCCATTGGGGTTAGCTGGAACGTCAACTTCTCGGGGTCGTAACTTTGGCAAACAATCTCCTTTTGGCACACATGATAGCTACATCGAAAGGCATATCCAAGGAAACTTTTTTTTATTACAGACATCTTTCGACACATACAAATTTTCCTGTTTCCCCAAAAAACGTCATTTAGGGCCTCAACAAGGCTTCGAAGGTTCAAGACCCGAAAAACAACAAAAATAGAAAACTGTCGAAATAGGAAATTGTGTTGGAAATTATGAAACTAAAATGAAACGCTGTTGGGGGTCCAAGTGGAATAGGAAGGTGTCCATAAATATACACCTGGATCAATCCTCGTCCCTTAGGAAGCAATGTCCCCCATTTCATTGAGTGCCTCCATGAGATGGGGAAACTTCTACTGAATTTGGTCCCTAGTGAGCCACTTACCTTGGTGCAGGAGTTGGCGAGACTTGAAAAACTAAAACAAATGGATCCTTTGTTGGATAGTTCTTTTAACATGTGTGTCCATGGTCAGATCAATTGTGGCCTGTTCGATGCAATCTGGATTGAGCTCTGTTGGTGTTAGTTGCTTAGTAATGTCTGATGTGTCCAACATTGGTGGAAAGTATGGTTGAAGGCAGTCCACATTGAATATAGTGTGTAGGCCAAGGCATGAAGGGATACTTAGCTCAAAGACATTATTACCCATGACCTTAGTGATGGTGTAAGGCTCGAAGTGGTCAAAGCTTCCTATGGGCTCTAGTAAGGCATTCCTTCTGAAGATGCAACCACACTTTGTTGCCCACTTGAAACTTATGTGGCACCTAATGCTGATCATGTTGTTGTTTATCCTTGGCATTGGATTTATCCAGGATATCATGAACCTACTAGTGGATGTGCTAGATCTGTTCAATAAACCTGGTGGATTTATTAACTTGAGACCATACATGTGAAAATACTACTTGTGTAGTCACAACATGCATGGCAACATCAATCACGCACAATGGTTGAAATCCAAAACCCACTTGAAATGGGTTGTGGCCAGTAGAGCTATGGAGAGCTCTATTATAGCTGTGTTTCATATAGGGAATACTGTCATTCCTTGTCCATGGATGCTTGGAGCTTTATATGCATAGTATGTGCATTAACATCTTGTTGACAACGTATGTTTGGCCATCAGTTTGTGGGTCGAATTCCATTGACTTGGTGAGCTTGGTGTCCAACAAAAACCAAAGGCTCAACCAAAATGTGTTGAGGAACCTCCTATCTTGATCTTATATGATGGCCTATGGGATCCCAAAATTCACCCCCACTCATTCAAAGAAAAGTTTGGAAGTGTCCTTTGTTGTGATATTATTCTTACAAGTAGTCAATACAACCATCTTAGAAAATCTATCAATGAACATAAATACACAGTCATTACCATGCTTGGTAGAAGTAATTCCAAACATATAATCCATGGATATGTATTCCCAAGGCCGGCAACGAGTAAGTAGAGGAGTGTACATGCCTTGCTTCTTAATGGTTGGCTTGGTGATGACACAGACAGTGCAATATATGATATATTTTCCAACATCTTATTAGATTTTTGGCCAATACAAATAGTTCTACAATATTTCCACTATTTTTTCCAGACCAAAATGTCTTTCGATTCAATTGTAGTGTGCCTCCCAAATCATCTTGGCACACTCGCTTGAAAGAACACAAATGTACCTTAGGTAGCATAACAATGCATCCTGGAGGTGGAAGTATGGTACTTTATTTCCTTCCATCAACATCTGGTACTTGGTGGAAAATTTTGGATCATTTTTGTACAACTACGACCATCTAGAAGTCTCGTTCCCACAAGAGTTGAGAACAGTGGTCAGTGCCACAACCGGGGGCTGATTAAAGTAATATGTAATGTTATTGGTGCCACCCTTCTTGTATTTAATTTTCAAATGAAATTGTTACAAATATGTGGAGCATTTCTGATGGCGATCATTTTGCAAATTCCCTTGTGTCTGTATAAACTGAAGAGATCAGTGATCTGTGTGGATGATCATCTATGTAAACACCTCCTCCCACATTTACTAACTTTTACAAGATCCCTAAGGTAAAAACGAGATGAGTGTCACTGTGATATGACCTAAAATCCAATATCTAGTTATGGAAGTGGGGTTGACACAAAAACATCTTACTGACATCCCTCATGGACTACATACCACTAAGGATCTTTCAAACCACCACATATGGTCAATCCATAAGTTTGAGCTCTTTTCATAGTGGAAAATCCCCAATTGCATGCACAACACAACATCCATGTGGTTATGAGGTCCTAACCGCACGCATAGGCCCACCTCCATGTGATTATGACCTAAATTCGTTAGTTCAGTGCCAACTATCCCAATATCTAAGCCACCTTTCTATGCTAGCCTCTAGACCACTTCTCATAACTTCCTGTAACTTTCCAGAATCATAAATAAGATTCCTACGTTACTAACCATTCAAAACTTGAACAAGATCTTGACCTAGACCTTCCTTGTACACAACTGACATTTCGTCTAACATATGGTAAACATAAGTTACATGCCATGAATGCATATCTGATCATAAACTTCTAAACTTAATTTGAGAATCACCAAGAAGGTCTAATTCCCTCTCAAGTTATTGCAACAACACTTGTTGTCCTATGAATTCTTCAACCATTCAATAAACTATCAAATCATGAAAGATATCCATAGCGAGAGAACATCATATAACCCAGTATTTAACCAACATATAACCATAATAAAAACCATGAAAAATCAGCCATAAGATCACTTAATAAGCAATATATGTGCTCATAATCATAATGAGGAAAATAACTTGTATTAACATATACAAAAGCAAACAAAGTCAGGGAATTCCAAGTACCACTCAACCATAGATTGAGCTAAACCAAATCTTTCTTTTAGCCAATCACCCCCGTGCCATATTCCAAGAATGAATATGGGATCTCATAGGATAAACCAATACACAATCAAATAAAGAATCCAAAGGTTAAACCACCTCCACCCTCAAGCTAACATGATCTCACCTATACTGGTCCCGAGATCACAAAACCAGACTAAGATTGGATGTCTCAGAATTCCTTCATCATACCTTGAGGAATTTTCCTGTCTCGACCCACCTGTCGAGAGCTTCCCAGAGAAAACCATCTCCACCCCCAACCCTTGGGATTTTTCTGAGACCACCTCACCCAGTTCAAAAACCTTCCAACAATTCAAAGATCAACCAAGATTTAATCCCATCACACCATGGCTGTTGGGTGAAACTATGTTCGTTTAATTCTGTTGTAGTACTTGCCCAACTATTTAATTTGTCAATCCAAGGTCCGTAGACTTACGAGACACATGCACTATATATGCAGGACTGAAGTGGAACTAATCTAATCTAATCTAAATTACTGAAATCAAATTAATCTAAGAAGGCATTGAAACATTAACTATGAAAGCAGGAAATTGCATAAAGGAAAATCAATACAACATTTGAAGAATTGGATGACAAACAACATATGTGAGCTCACAACAATAAAACTATGTCAAATTATATTACAAGAATCAAGTTACAAATCATGAAAGCATAAAAATGAAAAAAACTAAGAATTCCTTTCCATTATTCATTATTGAAATGAAGAGAGAGCACTCTCTTATATACATGAGGAAGATAACCTTCTCATAATTACATATCCAATATTCTCTCAATCACTCTCAACTAATTTCCCATTGTTACAAGATATGATCCCACAAATCTCTCAAGCATTTTTAACTACTTTCCCATTATTACAAAATATGATCCCTTTGAATCCCCCACAAATCTCTCACATATCTTGGATAAGATATGCCAACCAAATCCTCCATGCTTTTCTCCTTAGGAATTGGATAAGATATGCCAACCAAATCCTCCATGATTTTCTCCTTAGGAATTGGATAAGATATGCCAACCAAATCCTCCATGATTTTCTCCTTAGGAATAGGCTTGCATAATTATCTCCTTAATATGGTGGAGGAGATATGGATAAGTCTCTTGGAATTAATTCTTCACATATTTCCTACACATCACAAAACTCACATATTCTTGAGATATATATATATAAATATGTATATTTTCTAATAATTAATCATAAATTCACTTGTAATACAAAAATGAATAAAATGGAAAATAAGAAGGTGAAACCCAAATGTATGTATGAAAATGACATGATAAAAGGTTAATGGGATGATGAAATGTAAGGAATAGTGAAGAAAAAGGTGGATGAAAATATGACATTTCTGAGTCCCAACAATGGCTATCCTTGAAAAGGAAAGGCAAGGTTGAAACCATTGTCAAACCAAGAAAAACCCATGGCAATGAAAACAAATGAACCAAATAAGCAAATTCATGTACCATTCATTCATATCCTAGTAAGGAAATCACACATGCAACCAGTTACTTGCAAGATATTCCTTCTGAAGTTGCTAATCCAACCTTTCTCCTTGTTTTCCTTCACTTTCCTTTGCTTGTCTTTTTCCTTCCTTTGCTTGCTTGCTTTTCTTTCTCCAAATCCAAGTGAATGCTAAAGTGTTCCAAGAATGCTCTAACTATGCAAGAGTGTATGAGAGAGATAATGAAAGGAGAGAGCCAAAAATGAACTAGCAAAATCTAAGCCAAAATATGTGTACTAATTCTTTGACGCCTTTTTATCATTGATGTCCCATTTTTCGTCATTTTCCTCTAATTTCCCTACATGAAATTTTTTGTCTCTTCACCTTCCTTTCTCCTACTTTCCTTTATTTTCATATTTAAATGCCAATGATTGCCTCTTTTCCTTTGCCAATTTCCATAATCATTATTGAACCACAAGTGATGCCCACTAAAGTGTTTGCCTAACGTTCAACTTGGAATACATATCCCATGACTTGGTCTTATTTTTCCTTTATTATCCTTTATTACATGAAACTTTAACTCGGGTTTGTTTCAAATCCCTCCCCCTTAAGGGAACACTATCCTTGGCGTTCTATGACACCTATGACCAAAAAATCGTTGAAAACAAAACATATTGCCTATGGAGAATTATAACATAGCTTGATGTAATATTTATAATGACATCCTATTGAAAGCAAAATAAATATATCACTTATTGGAGCTTTATAATGTATCTCATTTTGGTATTTACACACACACACACACATAAACACACAAAAAATCATTTTATTAAACCAAAAAATAATGAAGGATACAAAGCCTGCATCTGATTAGCTATATCCCATGTAGCTTCATCGGGCCCAAAGTGCTTCCACTGCACTTTAACTTGCTCTATTTCTCTGTTCCGAAACATGAGTTGTTTCCTCTGCAATATGCATTGAGGTTCTGGGTGGAACTCCCCCCTCCGGTTCCACCTGTAATACATACCAATCAATGACATGATCAACATCCTAGACATATCTCTTAAGTAATGAAACATGGAAAACAACATGGACTTTCACTATTGGCGGTAGTGTAAGTCTGTAGGCCACTGGTCCAATCCTCTCAAGGATCTCAAAAGGCACACAATACCAAGGTGTTAACTTGGCACATGATCCAATCCTCAAGGAGCTCCTCTTCAACTTGATGTGCAAATACACATGCTCCCCAACCTAAAACTCTTTGAATGATTTGTGCTAATATGCATAAATCTTCTTTCTATCTTGTGCTACTTGAAATTCCTCTTAATAACTTGCATCTGCTTTTCCATTTCAGCCAACATGTTTGGTCCAATCGACACCCTGTTCAATGGATCACTCCTATTGATGCAAGTATTACAACAACACCTGTAAAGAGTCTCAAATGGACTCATTCTCAAGGATTCCTCATACCCATTATTATATGAAAAATCTATTAGTGGAAGATACTCCTCCCACTTCCTTTGTTGATACATCCTCAACATATACTCAAGAATCCTGTTAACCCTTTCTATCTATCCATCTTTTAATGGATGATAAGTTGTACTAAAAGCCAAATCTATCCCCAAACCTACAAACAGCTCCTTCCAAAACTTGGAAATGAAATTGCCATCATTATCTGATATGATCTTCTTAGGATCGCCATGCAACCTCACTATCTCCCTGATGAAGATATGATCTACCTCACTAGTTGAATTCATAGACTTTATTGCAATGAAGTGAGCTATCTTGCTCAACCTATCAACCACAACCATGATTGAATCATGCTAACTGGGTTTCCTCGGAAAACTTGTAATAAATTCCATGGAAATGACCTCCCATTTCCATTTTGGAATCAGAATATCCACAACAAACTAGCTGGATGCTTACACTTTGCTTTCACCTACTGACAGTCCAAACATTTCAAAATAAACTCAGTCACCTATTTCTTCAAGTTCGACCAATGATATAACTTCTTAACAACTATCAATGTCTTCTGATATCCCAAGTGTCCTGAATACAAATTGACATGAAAATCCCTCAAGATAAGCTTCTTGAGCTCATTTCTATCTGACACATAAATCACGTTATTGAATCTGACCAAGCCATATGTCATGAGGTGATAATCCTCCTTTGTATCACCTTCACCTTGCTGCTGCAACCTATGCTTCAACTGCTGGTATCTGTCATCATGCTGCCCTACTTGCAAGATTCACTCTTGCAAATATGTCCCATAAGAGCTCATAGTTGAAATATGATTTACTTGCTCTCTCCTACCGAGAGCATCTTTAACCCCGTTTTCCTTTCCCTTGATGTACTGATCTCAATTCAAAACTCACTGAGGGTAGCCAACCATCTAGATTTCCTGGCCATCAAATTGGGTTGGTCAAACAAATACCTCATTCCACTATGATTTCTCATCAGAATAAACCTCCTGCCTAGAAGATGTCACGTCCACATCTTCAAGGCATGAATGATAGCTTCCAACTCAAGATCATGAGTCACATAGTTCTTCTCATGCTCATTCAACTTCCTTGACTCATAGCATACCACCTGTCCTTCCTGCATCAAGATTCCACTAAGTCCTTTATTTCAAGCATCCTTATTGACTACAAACTCCTTATCATTATATACAATCTTAACACTAGAACATTTGTAAGAAAATGCTTCAACTGCTCAAAACTAGTTTCACACTCCTCAGTCCATTCAAACTTCTTCCCATTTCTTGACAAAGATGTGATAGGATAGCCAATCCATGAGAAGTTCCTGATGAACCCCATGTAGTAATATGCTAGTCCCATGAATGATCTGACCTCATCCACATTTCTTGGAGTTGGCCACTCTGTGATAACTTTAATCTTTTCCGGGTCCAATGTTATACCTTCCTTGGAAACAACATGTCCCCAGTAATGAATTTTAGTTTGAAAGAAACTGCACTTGCTAAGCTTGGCATACGAATGATTCTCTCTCAACAATATCATTACTGCTAACAGGTGCTCTGAATGCCCTTCCTCATTCTTAGAATATATTAATATATCATCAATGAACATTATCGCAAACATTTCCATATAAGGACACAACACCCTATTCATAAAGCAGATAAAGGTGGTTAAAGCACTAGTAAGACCAAAAGCAACCATCACAAACTTATAATTCCCATATCTGGTATGGAATGTAGTCTTGTAGATATATTATTCTTTGATGTGCACCTGATGATATCCTGATCTTAGATCAATATTTGAGAACATTACTACTCCCTTTAGCTAATCAAAAAAATCATCAATCCATGGCAATGGATACCTATTGATCAGGTGATCAAA
This sequence comes from Pinus tabuliformis, assembly GCA_031772625.1. Classification (NCBI taxonomy): domain Eukaryota; kingdom Viridiplantae; phylum Streptophyta; class Pinopsida; order Pinales; family Pinaceae; genus Pinus; species Pinus tabuliformis. The sequence goes on from CM062808.1 coordinate 599,900,527, forward strand.
AATATGCCCAAAAATCAAAGTGTCAGAATCTTGTCCAACTTGACTTTAGATTGAAGAGCTCATCATTCTGAATCCAATGGTGTGAATGACACTCAAATCCAAGTTCGTATGCAGAAGTTAGAGCAAGTCAACATTCATGTTTGACTTGCCTACATGGCAAGATTGGGATGATGTGGAAGGTCTTTAGCCAATGAGGAGGTTCCAAGTGGATGCCCGCCATTGGCCCTTGCAAGTTGCATATCACAACGGTAGGCAGAAAAGGTGTTAGAAATCGCCCCCCGGTAGGTTGGGTTGCGATGAGATTAAATCACAATCGCAATCAGTGAAAGGGATCGATGTACAGGTATCGGCCCTGACCCCAACAAGGTTAGTGATGCGATCGCAATCGTAGCAGTAACAAGAATTGGTCCCCGTGCAAGTTAAGTCCCAAATGCGAAAGACCTCAGATGCGGTAATGTTATATGTCACAGTTTAATACTCTGACGGGTTCGCAATATCGCCATTGCAACATCCCACTGGGTAAACAAGACATTCCGCCCGCCGAAATCCATTGATTGCGATTTGTGATAAGGCCGTCAGCATATGGCCTATGGTGTGACGAAATTCTTGCCTGGTTAGTGGATTTTGGGGCTAATTTGTAGTTTTTTGCCAATTTTAGTGCATTTTGTGGAACAAATAGTGGGAGAACTGGGAGAAGTCATAGCTTCTTCAGTTCTTATCCAAATTAGTTGCAAAAAGAGTCAATTATAGTAGTTTTGGATATTCTGAACTCATTAAGACAAGTTTCAGAGGCATATGAGAATTGTAAACACACCTTTGATGTAATTTTGAGCATAATAGAGAGGCCCAAGCTATTGGAAGCAGGACCAAGGAGACGTAGCCCAAGAGGAGTGAACTCACTTATCATGTGCTTGCTGTGTATTATTCATTGATGTTCATTGTTGTTATATCGCTGCTGTTCAACATATGTTTTTATGTCAAACTGTTTATAACATTTACATAAGAAACTCTTAAAGGAATATGTTAATTATGAAAAAGTTTTAAATCCTTAAGCACTTGAAAAAGAAAATGATAAGAATATTGGGTTTATTTTTGAATGAGGAATTAACACATCATTACTAATCTTCTCCATTTCAGATCAAGTTGGTATCAAATCTTTGGTTTTTCTTACTAGATTTTCTTTGTGAAAGAAGGGTTTAATTATTTTCATGTTTATGTCATGCTTACAAGGTTAAAGCTCAAAAAAGGTGAAGGAAAGCTAGTTGAAAGCCTTGAAGTTGGATCAAGTGGAAGAAGAGCAAGGCTGCCAAAGTCTTCTACACCAGTTCAACCTCAAGTTGCAAAATTTGCGGCTGAGATTCCAACACCAGTACAACCTCAAGTTGTGGTTGAGTCTTCAGAGACTATGTCTCATGAAGGAGAACCTATCATGATAGAAGATGAGAAGGCCTTTAGAAATTCTTTCTTTGATATGAAAGAGATGGTTAAGGTCCTCTATGAAGAGAGGAAAAATAGATTGCAAGGAGAAAGTTCTAAGCCTCCCAATGGAGAAGGCTCTTCAGGAGGAGGTAATGGAAAAGAAGATAAAGGAAAAGGAGGTAATGGGAATGGAGGAAAACCTCCACCATCTCCACCATATTCTTCATATTCTTCTTCGAAAGCATCTTCACACTCTTCCACAAATACCATCATTACTCATATTCATCATCATTCTTCAAAAGGGGTTGGTAAATCACGTTCTCTGAAGCTTGATGTTAAATTCGACTTGCCTATGTACACTGGAGAAGTTAATGCAGAGAAGTTGGATAAATGGATTTGCCAGTTGGATGTGTATTGTAGAATTCAGAACCTTCAAGAGGATGATATCAAGATTCAATTGGCTTCATTGAGAAAGTAGGGTGCAACACTTGTATGTTGGGAATCAAGGACTTAAGACGAGATCAAAAAACATGGTAAGATCTCTATTTCTTGGTCTGATTTCATTGCTACTATAAAAAGATAGTTCTACCCTTTAGCTCATATGTAGAAAGCCATTATGAATTGGAAAAATTTCAGATAGTTGAAAGGTCAAAATGTGCAAGAGTATACTCAAGAGTTTAGGAAAAGAGCTCTTATGCTAGGAGTAGACTTACAGTCACAAGATACCTTGCTGAAATACATAGGAGGGTTGCATAGCTATCTTCGACATACCATTCTTATGTTCAGTCCCACGAATCTTGATGAGGTTTGTGTTCAAGCTACACACCTCAAAGCAAGAGGGAAAAATATACAGGAAGAAGGTAAGAAGAAGCCATTTCAGAGTGGTGAAAAAGGGAAGAAGTTTAAAGGAAAGCAGAAGAAATGCTTCTGTTAAGAAAGAAGGGGAGAAACCCATGTGCAAGAATTGTTCCAAGGAAGGACATGATGAAGCGCATTTCTAGAAGCTTCATCCAAAATTATGATCGAAGAAATCCAACAATAAAGGGAAACATAAGACCAATGTTGTTGCACAACAAGACTTGGGTTCATATTCAGGAGATGAAACAAAAATCATAGCCACAGTCGCCAAGGGAAAATATGTGGCAAAAGCAAGCAAAGAGGTCAACAAAGAGGAAGTTGTAGCCAGTACCAGCACATCAAGTAATTCCCACAACATTTCAAATGAGGAAAACTGAATCGATATGTTCCACATCCCAGTTATTTCCAAACATACAAAGATCGATACACTGTTTGACAATGGATATCGGGCCAATTTAATTTCTACAGATTTAGTTAAGAAAATGAATCTAGAAACCGTGCCCCATCGTAAACCATATCCATTGGGTTGGATAACCAAGGATTCCATTTTGGAGGTCACCTAGAAATGTGTTTTCAGGTTTGCAATCACCGCTAATTTCATTGATGAATTTGAATTAGACGTTGTGCCATTGGATATCTCATGGATTGTATTGGAAAGCCTGTATTTGTATGACATGAAGGTCGTTTTCCACAGATTTGAGAACAAATACCATTTGTTCAAAAATGGAGTGGAGTACATTGTGAGAGGCCATCACAAGAAACTTAATTTATCTTTGGCAAGCACACGTGAAATGAAGTGATTGGTTAATTCCAACAAGAGTCTCATGCACCTCATGATCAAGTAGACAAATGACACATAGTAGGAATCCTTTGCAGGCTATGATGTAAAGCTGAAAGCTGAATTGATTGATGTGGTCAATCAATAAGGGGACATGTTTCAAGAAACAAAGGGACTGCCATCAAAAAGAGGAATTCATCATGAAATTTAGCTACAACAGGAAAGTCCACTCCCAAACATTGGTATGTATCGAATGTCAATTCTGGAAAGTTTAGAAATTAAAAACAAGTCCATGAATTGTTAGATAAAGGAGTAATTCGTCCGTCTACTTCACCATGTGGTTCATCAATTGTATTGGTACCCAAGAAAGATGAAACCTGGCGCATGAGTGTAGATTATCGAGCTTTAAATAAGATCACAATAAAGAATCGATACCCACTGCCCAGAATAGATGATTTGCTAGATCAGCTGAAAAATGTAAAGTATTTTACTAAATTAGACTTGAGAAGTGGATATCATCAAGTAAGAATAATTGAGGAGGACATATGGAAGACTTCTTTTAAAACCAAACAAGGATTTTTTGAGTGGCTGGTTATGCCTTTCGGTCTTTGCAATGCTCCAACTACATTCATGAGAGTTATGAATGATGTTTTAAGATATTTCTTGATGAATTTGTAATTGCCTATTTATATGATATTTTTATATTCAACAAATAAAGAGAAGAGCATGTCAAGCATGTTAGGAAAGTTTTGGATATCATCAAAAAAGAACAATTATTTCTAAATATGTCTAAATGTGAATTCGAGAAAACTTAGTGTATTTGGGCCGCATAGTTGGAGGAGGTGAGTAGAAGATTGATCAATCTAAAGTTTTAGTCATTGTGAATTGGACAATACCGAAATCAGTCACAGAAGTAAGGAGTTTTTTAGGAGAAACGTAGTACTGAAGGAAGTTTATTGCCAAATTTTCCTCCATAGCATCTCCACTACATGCGTTGACAACCGTGAAGGTTTTCTTCCAGTGGGGAGGAAAACAACAAAAAACATTTTATGATTTGAAAAAAAAGATCAGTTCAACCCCAGTGTTAGCATTGCCGGACTTGAAACAACCCTTTGAAATATAGACATATGCAAGTGACTATGCCATGGGTGCAGTTCTTTTACAACATGGTAAGCCCATTTCATTTCATTCCAAATTTTTTAATGGTGTTGTTATTAATTATCCTACATATGATAAAGAGCTTTACACATTGGTACAAAGTGTGAAGAAATGGAAGCATTATTTGATGGGAAAATAAACCATTATTCACACTGATCATCAGCCTCTGCAACATCTGCAATCTCAAACCAAATTTCAGCAGTCAAGGCACTTTTGTTGGATGGGATTTTTACAGCAGTTCCACTTGGTAATTAGGTACAATAAAGGCATTTATGAAAAATTTGCTGATATGATTTCTAGACCGGTTATAAATGTATCCATTTTACTCAAGAATAATTATGTTTTGCCTGAAATTTGTATTGAAAAATACACACAGGATGCTGACTTTCAAGAGTTATATTTAAACTTGAGTCAAGGCCACCAAGTTGAGGAATTAGACTTCCATGTTCATGATACTCTGTTGTATCATTTGGTAAAACTTTTTGTTCCACAGGGAGAGAGAGTAAATGTCACAAGGGAAGCACACACTTCTCTTATTGCTGGAAATTCCGGTGTAAGTAAAACAATGGCAAATCTTCAGAGGTATTTTTACTGGCCTCGTATGCTTGAAAGTGTGTCACTTTTTATCAGAGGTAGTTCATTATGTGCATTTAGTAAGCCTAGTAATAAGAAACTAGGATTGTACACACCACTTCCAGTGCCTTCACGACCATGGGAAAGTGTTTCTATGGATTTTGTAGGAGGTATTCCTTTATCAAGGAAAGGTCATGATTATTTTTATGTAGTTGTGGATAGGTTCAACAAGACGTGCATGTTAATTCCTTGTAAAAAGAAAATTACAGTTGAACAAACAACTCAACTTTTCTTTCAAAATGTATGGCTTCATTTTGGATTTCCTACTTCTATTGTAAGTGATCGTGATTCTCGATTTGTTGGGAATTTTTGGTCAAGTTTATGGAACTTGATGGACACCAAGTTAAAGAAAAGTACAACCCTCCATCCAAAAACTGATGCTCAAACTGAAGTGGTAAACAAGACAATCATTCATTTTCTAAGAGGATATTGCAACAAACATCCTAAGTTGTGGGATGAACAATTGCATTATATTCATCATGCTTACAACTGAGCAAAACACTCTTCTACTCTAACTTCACCTTTTGAGGCATGTCTTGGTTATTTGCCTAAATCGCCTTTGGATTTTATCTTTGAGAAAGATGTAGCTGTAGATGGACATAGTGACATAGACAGAGAAAAGAAATTCATTGAGCAAATTCAGTTGATTCATAAAACAACTCAAGAACAACTAGAAAAGAGTCAAGGCAAGCATAAGGCAAGGCATGATAAGCATTGTGTGGATCATCAGTTTCAAGTAGGTAATGAAGTTTGGCTTTATATTAGCAAGGAAATTCTTCAAGATGAAGGTAAAAAGCTGAAACCAATTCGTTAAGGTCCATTTAAAATTTTGGAAAAGATTAGTAATAATGCTTTCAAGCTTGATTTGCCTTCATATATGCAAATCTATTCCATTTTTAATGTTGAAAATTTGAGATTGTATGAACCTCCTTTGATTTAAGATCAAGGAGAGAATGTTAAAATTCTATTTATTGAAGACTTTTCTCCAGAATACCTTGATGTACTTTGACAAGACACAATACTTGATAGAAGGACAAGGACAACTAAAAGAGGAAATATTGATTCTCTTCGAGTGGGTCTCAAAGGTACACATCCATCAAAGGCCAAATGGATTGAAGTGGGGAAGGTGAGGAAATAGTACTCATCTGTTCAATAACTGAAAGTGATCCTTTTGGGGTCCAAAAGGCTTCTAGTGGGGAGGAGTGATCAGGTGCTCATAAATATGCCAAAAAATAAAACTGTTATAATCTTGTCAAACTCAACTTCATATTCAAGAGCTCGTCATTTTGAATCCAATGGTGCAAACAAAACTCAAATCCACGTTCGTATGCAGAAGTTAGAGCAAGTCAAAGTTCAAGTTTGACTTGCCTACATGGCAGGATTGGGATGACATGGCAGGTTTTCAGCTAATGAGGAGGTGTCAAATCGCAGCCCGCCATTGGCCCTCGCAAACCGTATATTTTAGCGTTAGGTGGAAAAAGTGTTATAAATCGGCCCTCGGTAGGTTGGGTTGCGATGTGATCAAATCACAATCAGAATCAGTGAAAGGGATCAATGTGTAAGTGTAGGCCCTGACTTCGGCAAGGTTAATGATACAATGTGATGTGATCACATATCGAAATCATAGCAGTAACAGGAATCGACCCTGACGCAAGTTAAGTCTCGAATGCGAAAGACCCCGGACGTGATAACGTTATATGTCACAATTTAATACTCCGACGGGTTCGTGATATCGCAGTCGCAACATCCCGCTGGGTAAACAAGACATTCCGCCCGCTGAAATCCACCGATTGTGATTTGCAATAAGGTCGACAGGATATGGCCTACTGTGTAATGAAATTATTGCCTGTTTAGCGAATTTTGGGGCAAATTTGTAGTTTTCTACAGGTTTTAGAGCATTTTGTGGAACAAATAGTAGGAGAATTGGGAGAAGTCATAACTTCTTCAATTCTTATCCAAATTAGTTGCAAAAAGAGTCAATTCTAGCAGTTTTGGACATTTTGAACTCATTGAGATAGGTTTTTGAGGCATATGAGCATCGTAAACACACATTTTATGTAATTTTGAGCATAATAGAAAGTCCCAAGCCATTGGAAGCTGAACCAAGGAGATGTAGCCCAAGAGGGGTGAACTCCTTTATCATGTGCTTGTTGTGTGTTGTTTATTGATGTTCATTTCTATTATATTGCTGCTGTTCAACATATGTTTTTATGTTAAACTGTTTATAACATTTACATAAGAAACTATCAAAGGAATCTGTTAATTATGAAAAAGTTTTATATCCTTCATCACTTGAAAAAGCAAATGATAAGCATGTTGGGTTTATTTATGAATGAGGAATTAGCACAACATTACTAATATGATCCATTTCAGATTAATTTTTCTTGATTTTTACCTTGTTCAACTACATGTAATGAATGCACAACCTGAGAGTACCATCCTTCTTCTTTACAAAAAACACTAGTACACCCGAAGGTGACACACTTGGCCTGATGTATCCCCTATTAGGCATTTCCTTTAGATGCAACTTCAATTCCACCAACTTCAAAGTGCTCATCCTGTAAGGTGCCTTTTATGTTGGTGCTTCTCCTGGCACCAACTCAATAGATAAATCCACTTCTCTATGAGGCGGTAAATCTAAAATCTCTGCAGGAAACACACCCTGAAACTACTGCAAAACATGATACCTCTCTAGGTCTTCATCATCCTCATCAACCTTTCCTTTGTCACTAGAAATATGCACTCTAGACAATACACACCCCTTCCTACTATTACACTTAGATTGCATGGATGTAACCATTCTTAATGATATAGGCTTCTTCTTTCCTTGCAAGATTCTCTTTTATCCATCATCATCCAGACACACAATAGCTTTCTCATAGCAATCCACCTTGGTCTTATGAGTAAACAACCAATCATTGCCCAAAATCATACTATATGATCCCAAAGGAATCACATTTAGATGTGTTGATGTAGGCATACCATTCAACTCGAATGTAGAACCTCTCACCTAATGATGTATTCTTTTCTTGGTCCGTATAGCCAACTGCACCAACCAAGACTCTGCATGCACTTATTTATTCAAGCCACCCTTATCCACTGTGTCAGGACTAACATAACTATAATTAGATCCACGATCAATCAAAATGGAAATAACTTTACAATATAGCTTACCTTCCATCTCAATAATGGATGCCTTATGGTTAGCTTGCATGTTATCAAGCGCTGCAAAAATCCGAGGAATTCTCTGACAAATATCCCTAATTGTCTGCGCCTCCTGAGCATTGTATATTTTTTCCTGCCACTCTATTATAGTGGACAATCCTTATTGAGATGATACTTGCCACAAATACAATACTCCAATGGTTCTATGCCACTACCTTTATTTTGTTGCGCTCCATGATGAGGTCTATGTCGCTTTTCAGCTACATTAAACTTCTAAAATGGAGCCACATTTTCTTTCCCACCTACATCTTGAGGTCTTCCCCACTTTTGAGGCCATTTTCCTTTATCCTTCTCATTCCCTTTCCAATCATGCTTAGGCTCAAACTTGTGTTTCGATTGCTTATAACAATGCTTCAAATTCTTGATGGATTCCTCCAATGACTGAGGCTAATCATGCACAATCCGTTCCTTGAATGCTATTTTCAATCCACTGATGAATCTTTGAACCTTTGCCTTCTCATCCTTGAGGTAAAGCACACCCTCAAAAACTATAGAAACTTAGTTGTGCACTCTTCATCTGTCATATAACTCATCTTCAACTCACTCTCAGACAAGTACTTCTTCCTGAAGGGATATTTTAAACTCACCCTAAATCAACTCTTTTACCTTGATGCCTCTAACATGCTTCACATCTTCCCACGAGATAACTGATTTTCCTTTAAGACTGAAGATAGGGATCTTGGCCTTCATATTCTCTATATAATCGTGTAATCTGAAGAACTTCTTCATCCCAAGCAGCTTTTCTTCTGCATCTTTTGATTTCTTCATCTCTCCATCAAAATTAGGAGGCTTGACTTTCTTGAAATCCTCTGGAAAATATTGTTTCTCACTCATCCTATAAGGATGATGGTGGTAATGACAATGATGTTTCCCTAAACTAGAATTGGATTAGAACCCATAAGCAATATCTCTCCTATCCAGTGTATCCAACCATTTGTCACATTTGACTATATCATCTCTGTCAAACCTGTATCCTGATTGAGACCTGCTACCATATGCCCCATTAGTTCTCTCCTATCCATAAATTATCCTTGGTTATCTCTGAGTTTCCAATTCTATTTCAGGTGAAAGCACCCTAGGGCTTTGGGTTAGTGTTGGGTGTGGAGCCTGATTATCTTCTATATTCAACGGTATCGCCGCATTGGACCCCAGTTTGAAATGGGATGACAACGTCGCCCATAAAATATTCACTACAGGGGGGGTCCAGGGGGGGCGGTTGTGACCTTTGGGGAGCCCCTCCCTGGCAGGGGGTTTCGGGGGAAGCGCCCCCGAGGCTAAGAATAGATGTAAATTTGCCTTGTCAAATGTTATAATTTCGTAGTCAATCTTGGCTGTTCATTAGGCGGAGATCTGACGGTAGAAGTTATGTTTAATTTAGGGTTTTTTGCCCTAGAAGGCAACCCATCGCTATATATGAGGGAATTGTATTGCATCTATGTAGATCTGTATTTTGAGTGAGGAAGAGAGAGGAGATTGAGAGTGAAGAGGGTGTTACAACAGATCTGTTGTAGGTTGTATCTCTTCAGTTTGTTGGATAATATAATTTTCTAACAACTGGTATCAGAGCCGAAGGTCTATTTGGCTGATAAACTCACAAGAGAGAAGGGTTCCTAGTTCGAGTGAGAGCAAGGGCGGAAGATGGTAGGTTTAGGGTTGAAAAATTCAACGGCTAAAACTACCAGTTGTGGGAGATGCAGATGGAAAATTATCTATATCAGAGAGATCTGTACCTACCATTGAGCGGAAAGACAAAGAAGTCGACGAGTATGACAGACATAGAATGGAATATTATCAACAGAAAGGCACTTGGAACAATACGGCTATGCCTAGCAGCGTTTAATATTTCAAAGGAAATGACAACAGAGGGTTTAATGTCAGCGTTGGCCAAAATATATGAAAAACCCTTGGCCTTAAATAACGTATTTCTTATGAAGAGTTTATTTAATATGAAGATGTTAGAAGGTGGATCTATTGCAGACCATTTAAATGATTTTAATACAGTTACAAGTTAGTTAAGTTCTGTAGGGGTAACTTTTGATGATGAAGTCAGGGCTTTGTTATTTCTGTGCTCGTTTCCAAAAAGTTGGAATGGTTTAGTTGGCGGTACAATCCTTAGAGAGGAAATGCGACGGAAAAGCTCCGATGAGACATCAGGTAATGCTTTGACTGCAGAGACTAGGGCAAGAAAAATGGAAAGAGGAAAGAGCCCAAGATATCGTAGTAAGTCAAGGAAAGCCAGATCCAAGTCCAAATCGAGGATAGTGTGCTGGAAATGTGGGAAGAAAGGACACCTAAAGAAATACTATAAGTCTCGGAAGGGAAAAGAAGGAGACACATAGCAAGAAACTAATCATGAAGCGAATGTAACAGGTGATGTGTTGCAAGATGCTTTGATTCTTTCATTAGAAATATTATTGATGCCTGGGTGGTAGATTCAGGGGCCTCATTCCATCCCACACCTGATAAGAAACATTTTCATGATTATGTTCAAGGAGATTTTGGACAGGTTCGATTGGGTGATGATAAACCCAGTAAAATCGTTGGAATGGGTACAATTTTCATAAAACAACAGAATGGAAATCAATGGCTATTGAAGGAGGTAAAGCATGTTCCAGATCTAAAGAAAAATCTGATTTCAACAGGGCAGTTTGGAGGTGAAGGTTGCATAACTACTTTCACAGATAAAACCTGGAAGGTCACTAAAGGATCCCTGGTAATAACGAAAGGAGGAAAGGTTGGTACATTGTATTTATGCGAAGGTATTTCTAATTTTTTTAATGCTTTAACCTCTACAAGATAAGATATGACATTATGGCATCATAGACTCGGGCACATGAGTGAGAAGGGGATGTAGATTCTTCACTCAAGAAATTTGTTGCCAGGTTTGAAGCATGTTGATTTAAAATTCTGTGAGAATTGTGTTTATGGAAAACAGAAGAGGGTCAGATTCCTTAGAGTTGGGAAGGAAAAGAAAATTGAAAAATTAGAGCTTGTGCATACAGATGTATGGGGACCTACTCAGGTATCATCTCTTGGTGGATCTCGTTATTATGTTACATTTATTGATGATGCAACCAGAAAAACATGGATTTATTGTATTCGAAATAAATTTGATGTATTTGATACTTTCAAGAAATGGAAAGATTTGGTTGAAAATGAGACAGGAAAAAGGTTGAAGTGTTTCAGATTAGACAATGGAGGTGAATATTGCAGCAAAGAGTTTGATAGGTACTATTTTGAGAATGGAATTCATAGAGAGAAGACAGTCCCAGGAACACCACAAGAAAATGGTGTGTCAGAAAGGATGAACAAGACAATCATGGAGCGTGCAAGGTGCATGATATTGCATGCAGGATTGCCTTTACAATTTTGGGTAGATGCTATAGATACTTCTATTTATCTAATAAACAGAGGGCCTTCAAGTTCCTTGGATGGTGGTATTCCAGAGGAGGCATGGACAGGTAAAAAGGTAAACTACTCTTTTTTAAAGACTTTTGGTTGTGAAGCCTTTTTCCACATTAACAAAGAAAATATAACAAAACTTGAGGCAAAATCAAAGAAATGTACCTTTATTGGATATGGTGTTAATAATTTTGGTTATCGCTTTTATGATTATGAAAAACATAAAATCATTAGGAGCAGAGATGTAATATTCAATGAAAAGGTTTTGTATAAGGATCAGTTGCAAGAAAAGAAACAGGAAAAAGAAAACATAGAATACACAGTGCTTGACGAGATCACAGAAAAAGTGATGGTGCCTGAAAATCATAATGATCAAAAGCCAAAACAACAACCACAACAGTAACAAGCACTTCAAACACCTGAAAGTGGTGTTAGACGATCTACCAGGATAAGTAGACCCCTTGAACGATACTCTCCTTCATTATATTATGTATTGTTGACTGATTCTGGTGAACTAGAATGTTATGAAGAAGCAGTGTAGGTAGAAACCAGGAAGAAGTGGGAGCAAGCCATGAAAGAAGAGATGAACTCCTTAGCACATAACTAGACTTGTGACTTAGTTAGGTTTCCTACAGGTAAAACAACATTGCAGAATAAATGGGTTTACAAGTTGAAGGAAGAAGATGGAGGTAGGAAAAGGTATAAAGCTAGACTTGTGGTGAAAGGGTTTGCACAGAAGAAAGGTATTGATTTTGATGAAATATTATCTCCTGTTGTTAAAATGACTTCAATCAGAACTATTTTAAGTCTAGTAGCAGTTGAAGATTTGTATCTTGAGCAGTTAGATGTAAAGACAACATTTCTCCATGGGGATTTGGAGGAAGAGATATATATGCAGCAACCACAAGGATATGAGTTAAAAGGGAAGGAGAAACTAATGTGCAGGTTGAATAAGAGCTTGTATGGCTTAAAACAGGCTCCAAGGCAGTGGTATCGAAAAATTTGACAAGTTTATGTTTGAACAAGGTTATACTAGATGTCACTTTGATCATTGTGTTTATCTGAAAAAGAAAAATGATGGTAGCTATATTATATTGTTATTGTATGTAGATGACATGCTTGTTGTAGGATCTAACATGCAGGAAATAAATGTGCTCAAAAGAAAATTGGCAAACTCATTTGAAATGAAGGATTTGGGTGTTGCAAACCAAATCCTTGGTATGAGAATAACTAGAGACAGGAAGAACTGAAAATTAACATTGTCTCAAAGTGAGTACAGAGAAAAGGTGTTGAAAAGGTTTAATATGCAAAATGCAAAACCAGTTAGTATACCTTTGGCTAGCCATTTTAAATTAAGTAAGGAGGCTTGTCCCAAGACTCAAGAAGAAATGGCTCATATGTCTAAAGTTCCATATGCATAAGTAGTTGGAAGCTTAATGTATGCAATGGTCTGCACAAGGCCTGATATTGCACATGTAGTGGGAGTTGTAAGCATGTACATGAACAATCCAAGAAAAGAACATTGGATGTCGATGAAGTGGATTCTCAGGTATTTGAGAGGTACCACAAATCAAGCATTATGCTTTGGTGGTTCAAACATTGCTCTACAGGGATATGTTGATGTAGATATGGCGGGTGATAGAGATAATAGGAGGAGCACAACAGGGTATGTGTTTACTGTAGGTGGAACAACTATCAATTGGGTCTCAAAACTGCAAAGTGTTGTTGCACTCTCAACAACAGAAGCAGAGTATGTTGCTGCTACAGAGGCTAGTAAAGAAATGTTTTGGTTACAAAGGTTTCCAGATGAATTGGGTAAGAAGCAGGAGTTTGGCAGGTTATATAGTGATACCCAGAGTGCCATACATCTTGCAGATAACTCTGCATTTCAATCCAAGACTAAGCATATACAACTCAAGTACCATTTCATACGATCAACATTGGAAGATGGACAATTGAAGCTGGAAAAGATACACACTAGCTAGAATCCTGCAGATATGTTAACAAAAGTTGTAACCAGGGAGAAACTGAGAATATGCTCAGTTTCAGTTGGTCTTCAGGTATGATGAAGAAGATGAGAAATAGCCAGGTCCAAAGTGGACTCATTGTCTAGCAAATGAAGCAGCGATGGAGTTGCTATAATCAGTATCCAAGTGGGAGATTGTTGGGTGTGGAGCCTAATTATCTTATGTATTCAAAGGTATCACTGCATTGGACCCCAGTTTGAAATGGGATGACAACGTCACCTGTAAAATATTCGCTACAGGGGGGTTCCAAGGGGGGGCGGCTGCAACCTTTGGGGAGCGCCCCCCCCGTGGCATTTGGGGGAAACGCCCCGAAGCTAAGAATAGATGTAAAATTGCCTTGTCAAATGTTGTAATTTCGTAGTCAATATTGGTCGTTCATTAGGCAGAGATCTGACGGTAGAAGTTATGTTTAATTTAGGGTTTTTTTCCCTACAAGGCAACCCCTTGCTATATATGAGGGAATTGTATTGCATCTATGTAGATCTGTATTCTGAGTGAGGAAGAGAGAGGAGATAGAGAGCGGAGAGGGTGTTACAGTGGATCTATTATAGGTTTTATCTCTTCAGTTTGCTGGATAATATATTTTTCTAACAGTTAGAACCACAACAAAGTAGAATCAAACTACAATAATAAATACTCAAACAACTCAGGCAAGATGTTTATATTATCAAACTACGTAAGAGTGACTGTACCCAGATTTCCTTCGTTCGGGTAGGTCCTACAGGGTTCAGATCCTCTACAACTCCCGATGTTCTTCAAACCTGAAAATCATTCAATTCAAACATACATAACAGTATAAAAGTAAAGCACATTCATGAAATTTACTTTATATCATATAAACAAATAATTGATCATACATCAAAACGACATTCATATATGAATTAAAACATAATTTGATGCACAAACACAGTTAATTTTGGAAACAAGACATAATTTCTTTTATTTCAGTAAGCTATAAATAACATGGAGAGAATTCACTTGAGTCTTTCTTTGGCTCCAAGCGGAACTGTCCTCCAGATTCGTCCTATCCTAGCCTTCAACAATCTTCTTCCATCACCAACACCATGATATCTCAAGCAAAAGGAAGGATATCTATAATCAAGGAAACAAGGGTTTCCTGAAGCTTGGGGAAGTGCATGAGGCATAGGGATTCATTAGGTTCAGTCAGGGATAATCTCAGTATAATAAATCTATCTCTTCTCCTCCTTAAGGTCTTCCCATAGAGGTATATTTATACCTCTCCCAATTAGTTTTTTAGTTGGGAAATAGTTGGGCCATGGGAAATAAGAGGTAATTAATAGGTAAAACTCGTGAACTCCACCCAAAATTAAGAAAATTTAATTTTTTTAAGTGTTTTAATACATATACATGGGTTGGTTATTGACTGAATTGCGTGTACATGCTTTTATCTCAGGGAAAAGTAGCGTATAGGGAATAAAACACTATTTTTCATATATTTGGACCAAGTCTAGAAGGAGGGGTTGCCCTAGGCCATAAGCAAAGCATCACATATACCAAGAGTGGTAAATGGTGCTATAATAGTCGGGTTCTAAATGAATGGACTTGAGGTAGGCATAATGCCAGATGACCAAATACAATTGTGATATAGCGATGAGGTAGTAGGCATACTTGAAACTAACTAAGCTAAAGTCGCGTAATTACGTGGTAACTCAGGATGAACACTGGTTGGAATGATTACATGTAGTGGAAACCTTCAGGAGGGAAATGCTATTCCTACTTCTCGACTGTGCATGGAGTGGAAACCTCCGAGTGACCCAGAGAGGAGACTAGGATTTCGCCTTCTGATTCCATGGGTGAAAATAGGCAACAACGAACTACTGAAGATGTTCGAGGGGATAATTCCAAAGGAATACCTAGCTGATCGTACGGACTGTATGAACGTTGCGGTGATATCATAACATGATAAAAAAAGGATTCAGAGGATAAACAACCAGTCCAAGCTGACCTTGAAAAGTCAGCCGACTCTCACGAGTCTAGATAGGAATATCCGGAGATTTTGGGTCAATGTTAGAAAGTGACCCACTATCTAAGGGAGGGGGAGGATGACATGACAAAGGTTGAATGCTCAGAAAAATTCCAATTTTAACACCTTGGTCCTCAAGTCATTGCGGAAATTCAGGAAAAGGCTCCTCAGACGATCTTTCAGACAGAGGAGAGGAAGAGGAACTAGGCGAACTGGATGGTTCAACCAAGATGATTTTGTCTCAATTAATTAGAAGAGAGAGATTGATTCTAAGGATTTAAAATGTATTTAAAGGTATACTCATGATGTGGTCTAGAAAAAGACTAACAAGAATGTTATGTGATCATGGGCAACAATTTTTTAAGACGCAAAAAAAATTGGTGCTCTTTCATGTTTTAAGAGCCGAGAAAGAAGAAAAGGTGACTCTATCACTTTCGGTTTGAAATGAGCTTGAAAGGACAAGTGCTCGGATGATATTTTATATTGAGGGAGTCAAAAAGATCAAAATGACTACTTAGCATAAGCTAGGAAAAAAGGATTACCAAGTAACTGTGAACTGTAGAATACCTCCTGGCGAATCGAGAAGTACGGGCAGGGAATCTCCCCGAATGCTGTGTTTGGTGTATCTTTTGGAATTATGATTCAGGTATTGTCCTTGATGGCAACTCACTCAGATGAAAGATCAAAGTATAGCAGGTAAACAACAAAGAATTTCAAATCAGTCTTCATAGGATGAAGAAAGAGGGGTATACGCAGGTTCACCATTGATCAAGCTGCGTATACATGCAAGTTCACTGTATACAAGTCGTGTATACATACACATGCACTTTCACGGAAGGAAAAGCACGTATACCTTGGAAAACTAAGTTTTTGATCCGAAGTATTTGGTCCAAGGTATTGGTACTAAGTGGTTTTGGTCCATGGTATTGAGAAATGCCTAAAACTATAAAAGGAGGAGAAGATCATTAGGCCAAGGTCTGCAAGTATCGAATATTTGATGAAGTGTGAGATCTAGTATGAAGGTTATTAGGTGATGGTGCATTGCTATATTTGAACCAAGGATGAACCTTAGCTGATGATGAGGGATTAGATCTAATGATGGATCCATATCTTAAGGTGTAAAATGAACTATCATTATGTGTTTTTTCTCATGTATATTCTGGATCTGAATACTGATGCATATATTATTCTGCAAATGATATGATATGGGTATAACTAAAGTCTGGAATAGCTGCAGAACTCTGAATTTATATTTGCAGATGTATACGCTGGTTGGCTTTGAGAAAAGTGCGTGTACACGCAGGTTTGACACATGGAAGTAGCGTATACCTTATAAAATATGTTTAAGTTGTTTCTCTTTACTGTTGCAAAGTTTTGGGTTCTGGTTACTGTATTCTGGTGATAGTATTCTGAATGATCAGATTGATGGGTTGTCTAAGTGAATGATTGATTTGGCTATGGTTGGTTCGAAAGGTGATTGGTTGATGAAGATATATTTGATGATTGAATGACGTTGTTGATGGATCCAGTCTAGAATTTAATGAAACATGGTCCCTAGAAGAAAAGAGAAGGTCATAGCCTTCTGTAGGTTGGCGCCTACGTACTAGCAAACATATCAGCTAGTACAAGAACTAGGGGATTGTAGCTTCCTTCTAGGAGAAGCTGGAGAACGAGAGAAGGTTGTAAACTTCTATAGGTAGAAACCTGCGTACTAGTATAAGTCTGCATCAATACAAAAATTGTAAACAGATTTTCTTATTATTAAAATAAGACAGAGATGATAGCAGTAGGTGGTTTTCACCCACATTGGGTTTCCACCTTATATCTTGGTGTTCATGTGTGTTGCTTATGTGTGATGCTTTATTCTGCTTTTACTGCACTGTCTAATGAATTCCTGATATACTGGTTAAAGTTCAATGCATGATAAATTGGGTAAATCAAAATATCTCTGCATATACGTTGGTTGCCTTAAGTACAGTCGTGTATACACGATAGTTCTCTTAACTGAAGTAGCGTATACAAATCTATTTTGAAAATTAAATTATTGATCTGATAATACTGATTCACCCCGCCTCTCAGTATTATTTCCAATAGTATCATGTTTACAAGGCGGCAGACTTGACTTCCTATGGATAAAGGATTGCAACTTAGTGGGGACTTCCTTTATATACACGATGGTACAGGGAGCACAAGTTCGTACTAGCAATGTCTAGTGCCTAAGAAAATGACAATTGCTAGGTTTAAAGACGTCGGAACACATCTCTAGCCTAGACCTTCTAAATGTGATCGTTAGGTTTCAAATGCGCCTTAGGTTAATTGAATACATTTTAAAGTTTATCTTGAAATTATGTCTCAGATTTTAGGGCTTATTGATGTGACTCGAAAAAACTCCTAAATGCAGCTAAATGAGATAAGACCCTTTCAATTTGATGAATTGTTTACACTAATGAGAGTAGAAAACAAACTTAATGCAACAAACAAGCAATTGAAAGCAAAATTACCTTTTCACTACTTTGCTTTTTGAAAACAAATGATGAAAAACTCTTTCCAATTCCTATATTTCCTATCAAATGCACTTCAAACAGTCCTTCCAATAGTAAAGAGAATTCATTCCTTTTCCAATGCAAATGACGATGCAAATCTAGTCTTCAATGATGCTAGCTAGTGTAACATATTGATTCAACAAACAAGAATTATGTATTTTTCCAATGAAATGATAAAATGAATCTTTCACAAACACTTTAATGAAATTTTTTCAATACCATCAACCTCAAGAAAATGCAAAGCACAAAAGATAATTCCTTCCAAACTAATGATGCAAAGAATCAACCAAAAACAAGATGAGCAATGTGATCTATGCATGAAAAGAGACGCTTAATCAACAAACGGAAGTTTTCAAACTTGTTAAATGGAAATGAAAGCAACAAAAGGACTAAAAACAAAATGCAAGGAGCAACTTAACTATCAACTTGAATTTTTGAGCACACAAATAGGTGAATGGATGATGACCTAGATGCCCTAAGGCTGCAAACCATCCAAGGACTCGAGAAACCAAGTGAAGAAAAGGCAAACCAGACAAGCATATAAACCAAGCCAATGAAGCTTTCTAGTCAAGGAGAACACAGTAAAAACAAGCTAGGAGACATAAATTAGAAGGGCAAGACACATTGGTTATGATCTATGGGAAACCCCGATCTTCACATATAGGAATCAACACGATTTCCTAATGGACAACAAGCGCTAGAAGGGGGTCTGTTGGTATCATCCCAAGACCCTTTTTCCTTCCCAAAAACATATCATTTATCCATACATTTTCATCATATATCCCTCAAAATCCTTGAATATTGATTATTAATCGTTTTATAGTTATTAAATTGCATAGAAATTAATTTAGGGGTTTTATGTTCAAGAATTGGAAGTTTTTGATGACATGGATACAGGAAGTACCCACATCCTGTAATGAGCTTATCGTTTGACATGTGGCGCAGCAGATGAGCTAGAACGAAAGGCATGGGCAAAAAGCAGAATGTCCAAGCATGGACAAACACCTATCTCCCAGCCAAATCGAACCTCCTATGTATGCGGTCAACTCAAGTCAAAGCAGGGCACTCTGGCAGATAAAAGCAGCAACAGCATCGTTCCATTTTCATTTTAGTTTTTGTTCTTTTTGAAACACTTAGCATGGAAACATTTTGAAAAGGCTTATGTAATAAAAGCGGCAACAGCCGAATGTACATTCATTGTATCGATGACATGGCTGTGCGTACACATATGTAAATACAGTCAGGTTAATGTTTGGAGGGTTAATCGTTGAATCGTTTTCTCAGAACAGCGTTTTAAGTTAATACAAAGACCTATTCACAGTCACGACGTGTGTATACCTCTTGCATTGATTTGATAGCTGATCGGTTATAGCCAGTGTACCCTTAGGATGCGGACGGGCCCTGCGTTCTTCGATTGGTATACTGTTCATTTGTTTTGTTACATTTCGGTTATCACATGTTCGCACAGTATTTATAGTGGATTCGATTTATATAGCATATGGTTTGCATCACAGTTACGATTACATAGCTTTCGATTTACACAGCCTTTGATTTTCATTGCATGTATATGGTGTGCGCTTATGAATGGTTTATGGTTATGTTGAATGGTCAGCACTAGGATCTGGAAGGGAGTCTTGTAAGGGATTCGATCCCTGTGTGACTTATAGAGACATTATCATAAACTCTGTTTTGTTTCACAGTTCATTTATGTTCTCTTTATATAGTTTGATAGTGTAAATATCTTTGCATGCTGTGTGTGTGTTTACCAAACAAGGGTTTTCTGGGTGATATCTCTGTAAGGAGGTTAAAATCATTGTTACAGTCATACACAATACTTAGGTTCATGGTTTGATTTGATAGATGCATCTCATAACAAGCACTGTAATCAAGCATATCAGTAGGGTAATCTAGGTGTGTGAATGATAGGCTACATATTTCGGTCTTCCATAAAGAAGCCTTGTAACCTACATCATAATCACTTGGCCAGAGATTCTTTATGTCTATATATTTTAGACCACGCCTCTAAGCTTACGCACCTCGGTCGATATTAAATATAGAGTCTAGTCTAGTACCCTAGCTGGAACCACTACATTTTGGCGCCGTTGCCGGGGAGGCGTACGTAAAGGATTCAAACAAAAAGAAAAAATTTCAATACACAAAAACAAACAAAAACATAGTTAGAAATCATGTTCATTCATGCCTAGACTTAGGGACAATCAAGGGAGATTTGTAAGAACCCCCCACCATCTCAAAACTAACCCATCATCATCAGGAGCAGACTCTCCAAGGAATACAACACCATCTGAGGAGGATATTCAAACAGTGGCAGAAAGATTTTATTCAGGACAACACATTAATCTTGCTGAGAGGGAAACTCTATTTGCACATAAATCACAGCAGCAACCCTTTCCTAAATCTTCTACACAAGGGAAAAGTAGTACCATTACCAAGCAATCTTCCTTTCTCTCTTTTCCACCAAGAGACACCAAGAGACCAATTAGAATGGCTGAGGAGGGATCTGGATCAGTTCCCCATCAAGAGGAGGAGGAATCAACTTTTAAATTCCCTATACAAGAACCACAGGAGGATGAGGAGATCAAAATGAAAAATATACCCCCATCCGTGCTACCCAATTTCTATGGTATGGCTTCAGAGGATCCGAACTCATTCTTATTCAAGTTTGACATTGTATGTCGAACTTATGGCTATACGGATGATGCTCATAGACTCAGATTGTTTCCAGCCACATTAAAGGCAGCAGCCTTGAAATGGTTTATGGGGCTAGGTGAGCATGCCATAGTAGATTGGGATGGCATGAGGAGAATATTTCTGAGGAAATATCAGCCTTATTGCAGATCCAAAGACTCTAAAGATGACATCTTTAGAATGAGTCAGCAGGAGGATGAAACCTTAGAAGAATATCTAGAACGGTTTGTCTATAACTTGCAAAAATCTAAACACCGAACAATCCCTCCTGATCTAGTCCGCACAATATTCTTGAAAGGTATCCGGGAAGAATACATGGATGATCTCAACTTAATGGGCAAAGGTGACATCTCTGCCTTACCCTTTGAAGAAATAGCTGAACTATGTGAAAAATATTCAAGAAGTAAAGCCAAAATGGGAAAGAGAACCTTGTCATCTAGGGTCACAAAAACTGCCTCTGCTAGTGTCACCCGGGCTGAAATTGGTAATCTTTTAGAAGAGTTCAAAACAGATTTGTTGAGCACTCTAGGAAACCAAATTGATACCTTAAAAGCCAAAAAGAAA
Organism: Pinus tabuliformis; assembly: GCA_031772625.1. Classification (NCBI taxonomy): domain Eukaryota; kingdom Viridiplantae; phylum Streptophyta; class Pinopsida; order Pinales; family Pinaceae; genus Pinus; species Pinus tabuliformis. The sequence continues at coordinate 599,921,824 of CM062808.1, forward strand.
CAGGAGGAAGAAGACAATATCATGGCTATTTTCTGCCCCAAGTGTCGCAAGAAACATGCATTAAAAGACTGCCCTCTAGAGAATATCCAAGTATGTGCTTTCTGTACTGAGCATCATGATATGTTTAACTGTCCTAAAGTTAAAATTTTGCAGAACTGTAACATGGCAGCCAGCACAGAGATGGAGAACGTGTACTACATGGGTGCAAAGCGACCATGGCAGCCAAGGCAAGCACCCCAAGGTATGTTTCCTAATCAAAATATGCAATTTCCTATGAATGATCAGATGTATGCACAAAACTCATGGAATATACCTATGCCATGGCAGCATGGAAACCAACAACAAAATCAATGGAGAATGTCTCAACAGTATTCCCAATCCTACCATCCATATCCTCAATCATACCCACCTTACTCACAGTCATATCAGCAGTACCAACAACCATATCCATCACATTCACAGCCATATCAGCAGCACCCTCAGCAAGTTGTTTATCAGCCCCAACCTGCTCAACAAACACTGCCTGCTCCTCCACAAATAAATGTACCACAACTTCAATTTCCAACTAACCCACAACTCCCAGACCCACACAAATACCTGCTCAAACTGTCCCAAATCCGAACAATAGAGCATAGAGGCCAGCCTATAATGTAGAGGAAGGAACCTCCTACTCCACCCTGCCTTTGCAAAACATTAATCTGAGTTCTGGTAGGGTGCTTCAAAAGGATTCTCCAATAACAGATCAGCAAGAAGAAAACTTAGAAAAAGAAAATGAAAAGACAACTCAAACAAAACCAAGCAGTGAAACCAAGGACAAACAGATGCAATCACTGCACCCACCTTTTCCAGACCGTTTGGTCCAAGTAAAACCACCACTGCCTCCACCACAATTTGATGTCCTGGATGAACTTAAAAATGTCTACATAAAAATCCCTTTGCTGCAAGCTATAAAGGACATTCCTATCTACACCAAAGCCATCAAAGACATGTGTCTCAAGAAACCTGCTAGAAAGAGGATTGATCCTCAGACCATTCATGTTTTAGGAAATTTAGCAGGCCTTATGACCAATACCATCTCCATGGAGAAGTATGTTGATCCGGGCATTCCAAAAGTGACCACCATCATTAACAACATACGGATTCCAAACACTTTGATAGATCTAGGAGCCGCAATCAATGTCATGACCCTTGAAACCATGAGAACACTCCAGCTTATGAATTTGCAACATACCACGATTGTTCTTGAACTAGCTGATAGGTCCAAAGTCATTCCTGAGGGGATTTTGGAAGATATCATTGTCTCACTGGACTCTTGGGAGTATCTAGTGGATTTCCTAGTCCTTCAACCCAAATCCAATCTAGGAGGACATCCTATCATTCTAGGTAGACCATGGTTAGCGACTGCTGATGCATTTATTGGATGCCGATCAGGTAACATGATTATCTCTAGAGGGACCGAAAGGAAACAACTCACCCTCTATCCATCGGCACAATCACCTGCAGTAACACATAACTTGTGGCTTGATGATAAATTTAATGACAAAGAGGAAGTACAATCTGTTTTTAGCATTGACCAGATCTATGATTTCCACGAAGACAATAATGATTTGGTAGAACTATTTCTTTCTCAACCTGATGTATCTAAAAATTTGAGAAATGAACAATATAATGCTGCAGATGTACTTCTGGCTCAAAACTTTCAAGAAACATGCACTATCCACTCCTTGCAATCTACATTTCATGACATCTTTCCAGTTCAATCCATCACCAATACACAGAGTCAAGTCATAGAGATCAGTCCAGGGAAAACTTTGAACATAGGCAACCACCTAGACTCATCTCAACAAGAGAACTTTATTAGACTCTTGACGAAGTACCAAAAAGCCTTCGCTTGGGATTACACTGACATGCATGGGATTCACCCCGACACATGCACTCACCACATCTACACAGATAACACCATTAAACCGGTGAGGCAACCACAAAGAAGAATGAACCCCATGCTCCAAGACATTGTCAGAGAGGAGTTGCAAAAACTTTTGAGAGTCAACTTTATATATCCTATTTCTGACAGTCAGTGGGTATCCCCATTGGTTATTGTGCCCAACAAAAATGGCAAGTGGCGCATCTGTGTTGATTACAGACAGCTGAACAAAGCAACGCTCAAAGACTACTTCCCACTGCCATTCATTGATCAAGTGTTAGACACCCTAGCCGACAAATCATCATTTTCCTTTCTTGACGGTTTCAGTGGATACAACCAGATCCAGATTGCCTCTGAAGACCAGGACAAAACCACCTTCACCTGTCCTTGGGGCACCTATGCCTACAATGTTTTTCCATTTGGACTTTGTAACGCTCCAGCTACATTTTAGCGAGCTGTGTTAGCTATTTTTGCTGATTTGATTCATGATTGTGTTGAAGTGTATATGGATGATTTTTCAGTATATGGCAATTCTTTTGAACATGCATTAGAAAATCTAGAGAGAGTTTTGAAAAGGTGTATTGAATCTAACCTGTCCCTCAGCAAAGAAAAGTGCTTCATGATGTTAAATGAAGGGATAGTGTTGGGCCATTATATCTCTTTTCAAGGCATCCAGGTTGACCCAGCCAAGATCCAGATTATTGCCGATTTGCCTATTCCACAGAATCAGAGAGAGGTAAGAAGTTTTCTTGGGTATGCTAGTTATTACCGCAGATTCATTGAACATTTTAGCAAGATAGCCTTACCTTTGTTTAAACTTCTAGCCAAAGATGTACTTTTCAATTGGACTGAGAACTGCCAACATGCATTTGAACAACTCAAAAAGAAACTATCTACCGCACCAGTCCTGAGAGGGCCTAATTGGAGTTTACCATTTCATATTTTTACCGATGCATCTGACACTGCAATAGGTGCATCCTTAGGCCAAAAAGAAGAATCTTGTACATATGCAATTTATTTCATTAGTAAAAATCTCACACCTGCCGAGCTAAACTATACAGTTACAGAAAAGGAAACACTTGCCATCATTTATGCTGTGAATAAATTCCGCCATTACATAACTGGTTATGAAGTCTTTGTACATACTGATCATTCTGCCATTCGACATCTCATGAATAAACCAATAACTAGTGGCAGAGTTACCAGATGGTTACTATTGTTACAGGAATTTAACATCACAGTGTTAGATAGACCAGGCAAAGAAAACCAGGTGGCAGATTTTCTGTCTAGACTGCAAAATCCAGGTGAGATTGTTCCTGTTGAGGATTCTTTTCCGGATGAGCACTTATTTGCAATTTCCATAGTAACTCCTTGGTTTGCTGATTTAGCTAATTACTTGTCTACAGGTAGAACACCTCCACATTTCACTGCAAAGGAAAGGAAAAGACTGATCAAACAAAGTGCTAGATATTCATGGCTTAATGGCGATCTCTTTTACACTGGTTTTGATATGATCATTAGGAGATGTGTACGAAATGATGAGGTAATTGACATTTTAAAATCTTGCCATGATGAACCATGTGGTGGGCATTTTGCAGCGAAGCAGACAACCTTCAAAGTTCTTACTCTTGGATACTACTGGCCATCCATTTTCAAGGATGCCAAGAAGTAAGTATGTAAAGAGTTGTGACAGCTGCCAAATAATGGGCAGACCAACAGCTACCGATCAGATGCCCCTTCAACCCCAAGTTCACTTAGAACCATTTGATAAGTGGGCTCTGGACTTCATAGGACCTATCAACCCAGCCTCTAATGGTAAGAAGTACGTCCTAGTATGTACTGATTACGTCACAAAGTGGGCAGAAGCAAAAGCACTGGTAAGAGCAACCGAACACACAGTAGTCAATTTCCTTTTTGAGGAGATCTTTGTGAGGTATGGAGTGCCAAGAGTAATTGTCACTGATCAAGGTACTCAATTCACCTCAAAGCTCATGAAGGACATCACAGACAAGTACCAAATAAAGCATAGGAAAAGTACCCCCTACCATCCACAGGCCAATGGGCAGGTGGAATCAACCAACAAGACTTTGGAGGGGATCATTACCAAAACTGTTGCAATGAACCGGAAAAACTGGGAAGAAAAGCTCAAAGAGGCACTCTGGGCTTACCGGATTACTTGGAAAGATACCACCGGATTTACACCATACCAATTGGTGTACGGTAAGGATGTCATGCTTCCTATTGAATTCCAAATTCACACTTTTAAATTAGCTGCAGATTTACTAATTGATTTGGATCAAGCACAAAAAGAGAGAATCCAGTAGTTGAACCAGCTGGATGAGATGAGGCAGCAAGCAGAACAAACCACCATCCTCATGCAAAAGTACAGGAAGTAATGGCATGATTCACACATTAAGAAGAAGCACTTCAAGGAAGGTGACTGGGCTCTGCTTTTTGATTCAAAATTCAAGGATCATAAAGCTAAGTTCACCATCCATTGGATGGGCCCCTATGAAATTGTTCAGGCTTATGACAATGGTTCAGTAAAGCTCCAAACTATTGATGGTGAAGGTCATTCCTTCACAGTCAACGGTCATCGCCTAAAGCTGTACAACAAGCCCATCAGCAAGCAAGATTTTCTCCATACACTATCTCAGCAAGAAGAGGTTGAGATACTGCAGCCCTCAGCTGCAGTATCACTGCCTTAGTTTCATTTCCTTTCAATTTCAAAATCAAAAAGAAAAATAAAAAGAAAAAAAAGAAAAATAATAAAAATAAAAAAATAAATAAATAAAACAAAAACTAAAAAAAATAATAATGGGTTAGATGTGAAAACCAGTATTTGGCACAATCTAACCCCGAATTCCTACCTGAAAACCAATTTATTGGCGGGTATGAATTCTCTTTCTTTTGTTCATTGTTTCATTTCTCAGTTGAATCATGACTTGAGGACAAGTCAAACTTTAAGTCGGGGAGAGAGGCATCTGTTCTGTTACTTTTATCTCTCCCTTGTAAATTCTTCAGATTTCTTATTCTATATTTCACTGTAAATTTCCAACAGCAGCTTGTTACCAGCAGTAATTCCAGACTTTAACAAATAAGCTGTTCTGTCATGATTTTATTTCAGAGGGACCTGGTTATAAATATTTTGCAGGGGGACCTGTTCTGTTCAGACATCTATGCTACCAACACTAGTAGTCCAACACCAGCAGTCATGGGACCTGTTTAAGATTTTCAGAAGGGACCTGTTAAAGCAATTGACACCTGTTAAGACATTCCAACCAGCAGTAATGGGACCTGTTTAAAACATTCAGTTGGGACCTGTTAAAAAAAAGTTTTTGACACCAAAGGCTACTTCAACAGACTTCCACCAAGCTTTTACAAGGATTTGGGCACCAACACTTCAGCAAATGGCAAGCTCAGTGAACCTGTAACAATTCAAAGAGCTGCATGAACATCTTCAGTTTTTTCAAAGGACCTGTTACATTCAGTTTTCTCAAGGGACCTGTACATTCAAATTTTCTAAAGGGACCTGTTACATCTTCAAAATTTTTTCTCAAAAGACCTGTGCATTCAATCTCCCTCAGAGGACCTGTCAAAAAGAACAATAAAAAAGGATTAGCAACTCAGCATGTCAAATGATCAACAAAGGAGTAAAGTATTTCTGTTCTTAAACATTTAATTTCCTAGATTGGTTTTTAATGTAACTTTGGTGACTATAAGCTGTTGTAATTGATTTCAAGGACACCTATATACATCAATCTATCACCCTTATCCCACCAATTCTCATCATTCCCCTACATTAACCTATTCATATCCCTAAAACCCATTACCAACACATCCACCTTGTCATATACCCTACAGGCATACCAACATTCTCTATACGACCGAATACTAATTGAAAAGGGCACGTGGTGAGCTGTGTATTTTTAAATACAAAGGATGAGATAGATGTGGAAGCGGCCTATATATATATTTCACTCCATACAGTCAAATCATAATAAGCGGCCTATATATATTTTACTCCACACACAGCCGAATCATAACTTCGCCACCCAGCATTATAGCCCAGCACTATGGGTACGCTCTCAGCGTTCTTGTGGTAACATGCATGCAAGCGTACAACACTCTGTTTTTTTAAATGAATGATTACATTGTGAAGTGAGTACAGGGTTATTTCACCATCCTTTCCACCCTCGATTCCCATAACTTCCAAGGTGAGAATCAGAAGCAAGGAGCGCGAGGAGATTATTATCATTTGGGTGGAGTTACAAAGTGAAAATCTGAAGCAAGGAGCGCCGAGGAGAGTATCACCGTTTGGGGTCGGTTTACACAGTGAAACCAGTGAACGCCAAAAAGGGAAAGCATCACCATTCTATTTCTAACTCCCATCACAGTCATATCGACCGGCCAAGCACCATATTGAAGACTGAAGGAAGCGATATATACCAGGTAACCAACTCGACATTTCTGTGCTTAAATTTTAAAGAGTATAGACAGAGAAGGGTTAGAGGCACAACCCTCTGCCATCACCATGACTAATAGGGTCGAACCCAGTATATTCGACAGCTCACAATACCATGAGGATTGCATTGAGATTCTTAGAGAAACACAGTGGTTACCTTTTCTGGAAAAATTCCATGGGAGTAATGAGGAAATCACCAAGCAATTTGCCTTCACCTTTAATGGAGAAAAGGCCCTAATAGGCAACTTCTCCTTCAGAATCTCAGAGGATACTATAGCTCAGGCAATTGGAATTAGTCCTGAAGGAGAGAAGTACTTTAAAACCAAACAATTTAAGGAGAAATCATGGACACAGTTCATGTCCAGATCTAGAGTTTCCTCAGTAAACTGGAAGAAGGGTGTTCCAAGAAGCTGGTTAGTTCATCCTTGGGATGAAATGGTTTACATTCTTCAAAAGTTCATAACCTGTGAAGGTAGGTATAGTATTGTTTATCTATACCACATCAAGCTACTCCTCCATTTAAAGAAACAATGTGTAATCAGTGTGCCATATTTTCTGCTGCAAAGTTTAACAAACATGGCCAAAACTATCCAGAATCAAAAGGGGAATGAAGACAAAAGCCTGTACCATTTTGGCCTAATTAAAATCCTCATTGAACATGAGTTGCAGAAGCGAGGGAAGCCATGGAAAGAATTCTTAGCTGTCAATCAAATCAGAGATGAGGAGGAAAAAGAGGAAGTGCAAGAAGATTCAGGGTTTATGAAGGACATTGATGAGGAAATTCCAGTGTCCAAAGCCAGCAGAGCACCTCTACCTGTGGGCAGCATAAGGACCAGGAACATGCAAAAAGAGGATGCCAAGAGGGCTGAGAAAGACAAAATTTTTACCACCTACTCACGAAGAACAAGGAGGACACCAAAAACTCAGTTGCAAGAAGACCAGTTTGAATCTCATGCACCTGCACAAATGGATGTTGAGAGTGGTGACCATTCACTACCAGCACCAGAAGTTGACATGGAGGTAGAGAGCCGTAACAAACAGGAAAAATGTTCACCACCTCCCACCAAAAGACAGAAGAAATTAGAAAAACAAATTGAAGAATTGAAGGAAGAGCTCATGGAAGCTAACATGTTGGAAAAAGTTATTAAAAGGGAAAATGAAATGCTCAGGGCGCAAAGCAAAGAAACACAGAAAACAAATGAAAAGCTAAAGGAAAGAATCAGTGAGTTGGAGACTGAGCAAACTGAGATTTCCAACTGGGCCACTAAGTGGTACAATCAGAAGAAGGCTCTTAAAGAAAAATATAAAAAGTTAAAGCAGGAGCTCAAGGGACAGAAAGATCACCAGGTGAAGAAGAATGTAGATACCTTGCTCAAGGCAGCAGAGATCCATGCAGGGACAGAGTTCAAGGGGAGTACTTCTGGGGTAGCATGAGGACATGCTAAGTCCTTAAGTCAGGGAGAGATGTTGGTATCATCCCAAGACCCTTTTTCCTTCCCAAAAACATATCATTTATCCATACATTTTCATCATATATCCCTCAAAATCCTTGAATATTGATTATTAATCTTTTTATAGTTATTAAATTGCATAGAAATTAATTTAGGGGTTTTATGTTCAAGAATTGGAAGTTTTTGATGACATGGTTACAGGAAGTACCCACATCCTGTAATGAGCTTATCGTTTGACATGTGGCGCAGCAGATGAGCTAGAACGAAAGGCATGGGCGAAAAGCAGAATGTCCAAGCATGGACAAACACCTATCTCCCAGCCAAATCGAACCTCCTATGTATGCGGTCAACTCAAGTCAAAGCAGGGCACTCTGGCAGATAAAAGCAGCAACAGCATCGTTCCATTTTCATTTTAGTTTTTGTTCTTTTTGAAACACTTAGCATGGAAACATTTTGAAAAGGCTTATGTAATAAAAGCGGCAACAGCCGAATGTACATTCATTGTATCGATGACATGGCTGTAGTTACGCATATGTAAATACAGTCAGGTTAATGTTTGGAGGGTTAATCGTTGAATCGTTTTCTCAGAACAACGTTTTAAGTTAATACAAAGACCTATTCACAGTCACGACGTGTGTATACCTCTTGCATTGATTTGATAGCTGATCGGTTATAGCCAGTGTACCCTTAGGACGCGGACGGGCCCTGCGTTCTTCGATTGGTATACTGTTCATTTGTTTTGTTACATTTCGGTTATCACATGTTCGCACAGTATTTATAGTGGATTCGATTTATATAGCATATGGTTTGCATCACAGTTACGATTACATAGCTTTCGATTTACACAGCCTTTGATTTTCATTGCATGTATATGGTGTGCGCTTATGAATGGTTTATGGTTATGTTGAATGGTCAGCACTAGGATCTGGAAGGGAGTCTTGTAAGGGATTCGATCCCTGTGTGACTTATAGAGACATTATCATAAACTCTGTTTTGTTTCACAGTTCATTTATGTTCTCTTTATATAGTTTGATAGTGTAAATATCTTTGCATGCTGTGTGCGTGTTTACCAAACAAGGGTTTTCTGGGTGATATCTCTGTAAGGAGGTTAAAATCATTGTTACAGTCATACACAGTACTTAGGTTCATGGTTTGATTTGATAGATGCATCTCATAACAAGCACTGTAATCAAGCATATCAGTAGGGTAATCTAGGTGTGTGAATGATAGGCTACATATTCCGGTCTTCCGTAAAGAAGCCTTGTAACCTACATCATAATCACTTGGCCAGAGATTCTTTATGTCTATATATTTTAGACCACGCCTCTAGGCTTACGCACCTCGGTCGATATTAAATATAGAGTCTAGTCTAGTACCCTAGCTGGAACCACTACAGGGTCCATGCGATTGTTTTAAAGAAACTCGCGCTGATTAGCGTGACTGTGAGAAAAATAAACGCGCTGACCAAGGATTCAAGCAAAAAAAAAAAAATTTTCAAAGGCTAAAACCAAACTTTCCACTATAAATTTCAGACTCAGAGCAGTAAACAAGGCAAAGCATAGAAAACTAAAGGGAAATGGTAATACTAGAAAAGTTCACACAAAACCATGAAATAACAATCAATCAAACAGAAGGAATGGCTCCCCAGTGGAGTCACCAATTTGTGGTGCAGGTAAATTATTAGTGCGGACACAAAAAATTCCTCTAGTTCGAGAGAGCGGGTCTAGCCACAAACAAACAATCTATGGAAAACTTCCTTAAGCTAGAATCAAATAAGAGGGCATACCTCTTAGAACGATATTCCGCTTGATGATGATCCTGCTTCCTTACTCCAGCTATCTTTCGTTTCCTTCCTTCAAATACCTGAAACAAGCAAACAAACAACAACAACAAACGTGATAACATACAAATTGCATTCAACCTACTTAACAGGTCAAGGAACATTACGCCATCAAATGTAAGATAACACTTCAATGTGGGAAATCAATCAATAGTTGTATTCATATAAGTTCAGAAAGAGATTACAACCAATGCCTTGACATTGTTGGTCTCCTCCAACGTATCTGAGTTCCCATACTTCTGCTAGCATTCATGGATAGCCCCAATAATGGAAGTTTTAAGGTCTCTTCCCTTTAGTCTCAAACCAAACCAAACACACTATTCTCCCTCAAGCTCAAAAAATACTAAGAATGAAAACTAGTGAAGCTTGTAAAAGGAGGGGTATATATAGCTTGGATAGAGGGGAGATGGTTCCTCTTATCATGGGAAAAGGTTTTATCTCTTGGGTTGGTTCCATCCTAATAAGGCCCAAACTGACTTCCTTGGCTCCGTCCAGCCCGACCATTTACCAAACTTCCGTTATGAAGCTTCTAGACCTAGAAGCTTCGTCTCCATATTAAAAAAAATTGCAAAAAGAGGATCGACGTGACTGAGAAAAGGCTTAGTAGCATTGTACGATGCTAGTCCTGGTTTTAATATCTGCAAATTGGCACGAGGAGGAAATTGGTCATTAACGTCGGTATTGTAAACTGGGGTAAAAGGAAGATTCTTGGGAAATGATGCAAAAGTGAATCATTTTGTTCATGAGGAGGGACATAATGGCAGTTTCTTCATTATGGGAAAGAATATAGGGTTCACTGTAGAGGTCCTCCAAGATCGTGGAACGGGGAGTACAGGGACAGTGACAAAATGCTGTGTAACAATGGGTGTTTCCACTCTCTGCTCCTCTGCATGTGGTTGCTGCACATCATTCTGAGGTTCCTCCTTTGGAGCTAAAATCTCCTCATATGCATGTAACTAAATCTCCCTCTCAAGGGAACATCTCATGACCTTATCTTCGTCAAAATTCACATCTCTACAAACCACTATCATCCTATTATATGGAAGGTACACCCAATAGTTGTGAGGTGTGTTATCACTTAGAATTGCAGTCAATGTAAATTGCAGTCAATGTATGTAATGTTGTCCAAAAAAATTTCATAGTCAAAAAAGAGTTGTCTAGTGGTTATGTTCCTATGTGTGTTACTTAGGGATAATGTTTTAAAAAGGTATTGATGTGAGTCATTTTCAAAAACTGTTTATCATCCTTCATCATAATTGTTTAAGGCATGTCTTGTCTTGTTTACGTCATTGGTCCTTTGCGCAGTTTCGCAGCGCAGTCTGATTGGCCAATTTGGCAGCGCAATGATGTTTCTGTTTTTTCGTAGCGTGTCATCTATCAGCCATTTCGTAGCGCATTTCGTTAATTTTAAACTGTCTGCGCTACTAAATCGGGGATTCGGGGATTTTGCAGCGCGTTTTCTTGAAATGTCAAGTCTGGGGGGTTGAGTCATTAGGTCCGTCCATATGTTGTCAGTTGATGTCCTCTCCAGGTCATTATGGGTCATCATTCCGCCATGAGGTTCAGAACCACGCACATAAACATCATTCAAAGTGATTTTATGATGTATGGTAGTGTCATGATATTTGTTATTTGTGCGTAAACTGATTTGCTTGTATGACAAGACTGTTGAAGCGCAAAGGGAGCCCAAGTTTTCTTTTAAAAGGACCTGATTGCAAGCGAGCCTGCATTCCAAAGTTTGAAGTTGCATTCTGAGTTGAAGCTGCTGTTAGTTCTCTGTCCGAAAGTTTTCAAAGAAAAATAGAGAAAAGGGAACATCGATCCGGTAGGTGCCAAAGAACAGAATCGGAGGGGCTTGATATTACGTTAAAGGAGGAAGGTGTAGCAAGAGCTTTTAAAAGTGCTGGTTGCTGGAGGTTTTGTGAGAAGTTGCAAGGAGGGCACGCAGAGGTAACAACAGCTTTTGCATTGAATTTTACTGGTTTAAACTCTAAGGTGTCAATGCTAGAATTCCCTGTATCCCCAGAAGCCATTTCTAATGTGACAGAGATTCCTAGAGGTGGACATGAATGGTTCAAAAATTTTAAATTCGACATGAGCCCCTGTAAGGAATTTTTGAAGGAACCTTATGTAAACGAAGATCTTACAAAAGCTGTGCCAAGGAGTTACGTGAAGGAACATTTTGCCCTGCTCCTCACATGCATCCAAAAATATTTAACATGCGAAGGGAGGTATAACAAAGTTTATTCATATCATTTTAAACTTTTGTTACATTTCACAGGCAAAGCATCAATAGATATCCCTTTCTACTTGTTCAGAAGCCTAAGTAAAATGTGTGATAAAATTCAGCTGAAAAAAGATGACTGTGAAACATCATTGTTTCATCATGGTTTGGTGAAGTTGTTAGTGTTAGATGGTTTGCAGAAGATTGGTAAAGATTGGGACTCCTTTATTTTTATGGCTGGCTTTCAGAGCAAGACAGGCCTTACTCCATTGCCTGTTAGGGAAAGAGAAAAAGCAATTGAAGAACCTACTCTTGCTGAGCTCAGAAAGGAGGTGAAAGATCAGAAGAAGTCCAAAACCAAGTTGAAGAAACCAGTGAAGCCTTTGGTGATCAAGGAGACACCTCAATCATCATCAAAAGAGAAGGTCAAACAGAAGAAGGATGCACCTGCATCAAGTGAAGTTGAAAAGGTATCAAGAGTAAAAACCAGAGGTCAGTTAAGCAAGGAGAAGGGTAAGTCAATTGCTGTTGAAGAAAGTCCTGTGTCAAAAGCTAGTTTAACTGATTTACTTGAAGCAATTGAACTTGAACAAGATCAGTCAGTGCAGATTGAGCCAATGGAGCTTGAGCAGGACCAGCCAGTGCAACCAATGCACATTGACTTAACCCAATCCTCACCAGAGAGCATGAAGAAATCAAAGGCTTCGAAAAGGTTACGGTTTGAGGAGCCAAGTGAAGAATATGTGTTCAAGCCACGGAGGCCAATTACAAGAAGACAAATGAAAGAGGCCGAGAAAGTGCAAAAAGAGGAGGCAACTGTTAAAATGCCTAGTACAGAGTTTCTTGAGGTTTTGACTAAAACAGTGCATGCAGTCAGGAGTAAAGACAAAAGTAAAAAGGTTATTATTAGCCAAGGAGGGAATGTCATTGCTATCAAGAACCAGGCAGGAAAAACCCAGGAAGAGGTGGCTCAGATAAGGAGTTTTTCTAGAGAACGTGCAATGAGATATGCTAGTTATAGAAGGGCTGTATTAAAAGGCAACACAAGTCTACTGAAGCAAGCTGGCTCAGGGTCTGATGTATTTTCGTGGATGATACCAGCACTTAAGCAAGCAAAACACGTAAGAAAGCTGAACCTGTGTCTGAGATCAGAAAATAAGGCTTTGAAGGAAGAGGTTAGCAGTTTGAAGAAGAAGCTAGGGAAACTAGCTCACTGACTTAAGAGGAAAGGTACTTTTCAAAGTTTTGATAAATTTTGGTTCAACCTCCATCATTTTGAAGTTATTTAGGTCCCTAACACCTGTATAAAATATCTGAAGAAATCATGAGTTTTAAGCAGAAAGCGCTGCAAGATAAATATGTTTTGTTTTGACAAAAACAGTAGTTTCGTAGCGCGCTACGAAACTACTGTAGAACGCTGTTTTATAAGAAAACAATGAAATTTGATGATGAAGTCAGCGAATTTTGAAAGAAATGCCTCGAGGACAGGAGGGAGATCATACAAGGCTGTCATAACATTTCAAACAGTGACAGGTGTAAGTTTTGAAGAAAAAGTGAAATATTTTGGTTTTTTGCTAAAGTTTTCCTAAAGGCACTTTATGACCGAATTACTAGGGTTCTGGTAGGGTTACCGGAATTTTTGGTTGGTACACCTGTTCAGTCCACAAGGCATCCAGATCATGAGGCATATGGTGTTATGCGTTGGTATTGAAGGAGTAAAGAGCTTGGAGCGTGGTCTTTAAATGGTGAAGAAGAATGGAAGACAGGGACCGTGAAAATAGAGTACTCATCTTTGCTAATTAATGAGCTATCTATACAGCTAGCATCCGAGGCCAGCCTGTTCAGTGAATGTTCCTCCACATATCTCAGCCACAACAGAAATTGTACAGCTGTCAAGGATCCAAGAAGAATCATGCATACGAGGAGATAGAGTTGGATTTTCAATGTAATTAGGACTCTATGTATTTACAGCACAATACCTTATGTATTTAATAAGTTTGTTTAGAAATAGATAAGGTTAATTAATGGTAGATCATCGAGCTCTCCCCTCATGCTTGTTGTGGAGACTCAAGATAGTTTTAGTTTTGGTTTTCCTATATATAGTGAAAACTCTGATGTAAGTGGGGTTGGAGATTTATGAAAAAACAGAGTTTTTATCAGCTTATGTAAAAAGACTTTTTGACAGTAATATAAGGATTACTTTTTCTTCCCAAGATTCATCATGTGTTCAATGCTTAGAATATGTGTGGTTTTGTCATTATCCTTTATATATTTTACAGCTCACTAAATATGCAATCACTCTGAATTCAGCTAGTGCTCAGACTTCCTGTGTATATTTATGAGTTGAGGTTTTTTTTGAGAGATGTTTTGAGTGTTAAACATTATATGCCTTGGCTTCTATGATTGAGTGGTTTATAGTTTACTGCAGAAGTATTTGACTCCATGAGCCCAATGGAAGAGATGTTATTTTGTTGTTCCAACCAGCTTGTTTTCATAAAAGGTTTGAAGAGTTAGCCATCTTTTCTTGTTAATAATTCCTATCACAAATCTGTGAGAGAGCCCTCTCTGACTAAGGAGGCTAACCTTAGTCTAAAGCCTGGTTTGAAGTAGTTACATAAAATCTAACTGGTAGCAGCCATCAGTACATGATTTTGTGATAACAAGGTGTATCAGTGTGCCCCACAAATATGCCCAACTCAGCTAATGACTCTAGATTTTTCCATGCATCCTTGGTAGCATGATAATAGACCGATGACCAAATATCCTGAAGTGTGCCACATCTAGTCTCCTACCTGAAAAATCTTCTTCTGGTGTACTCATTTCTAGAATTCAATTTGGGCTTATGTTCTGCAAATAAACAACTGCGTTGCATGCTTTAACCCACAAGTCCAACGGTAAGCCTTGATCATGTAACACCACCCGTGTCACTCCCACAATACTTTTGTTCTTCCTTTCAGCCACCCCATTCTATTGTGGGTTATGAGGTGCTATTAACTCCCATTGAATGCCTTCTGATGCACAAAATTTCTTGAATTCATTCGACACATATTCTCCACCGTTATCGCTTTTGAGAGATTTAACTTTCCTGCCAGTATCTTTCTCGACAAGTGCTTTAAATTCACAAAATTTAGCAAACGTCTGATCTTTCTTCTGCATGAAGAAAATACAACACTTACAAGAAAAAACACCAAAAAATATTACAAAATACCTGTTCTTGGTTGGGGATGCTACCGAGAATCGTCCACACACATCTGAGTGAACTCAATCAAGGATCACTTACACTCAACTGTATTTATCATGAAAGGAAGATTTGGTGTACTTCCCTAATGTACACCCTTTTCATGTGTCTCTTTGCTCTAGTGTACCCTTGGGAAGTCCTGTAGAAATTTGTTGCATGATCTTCAAGGATTCATGGTGCAAGTGACCCAATCTTCTATGCCACAACTCACTAATGTCTCAACTCTACACCTTCTATGCTTTTGTGCTCAAAGCAACACAATCTTCTACATCCAATTTGTAGAATTTGTTCACCTAAACCTTGATCCACTTCACCTTTCGTGAGGATATGTGATGAAGGAAAACCTTTCCCTTTCTAAATATCACATCGTATCCACAGTCCTCTAACATGTCAACTGAAACCAAATTCTTCTTTAAACCCGAAACATACATGACATATTTTACCGTGAGGGGAGAACTAGACTCCCTATGAAAGGTAATAGTACCGATTCTAGTTGCATTATACCTCCCATCATCTCCCATAACGATGTGCATATGGAGTTCCTTCTCCTCCAAGTCACTGAAGAACTCTTTGTTTCTGGTCATATGGAACGAGGCTCCACTATCTAGGTACCACACACTACCCATCACTGATGTCACCATGCAAGCGATGCGGGTGAAATCTAGTTCAAATTGTGAATCAAGAGCTTCACCTGCCGCTCCTCCTGAGGACTTCTTACTGGCCTTCTTGTGTAGACACTTTGTGGCATAATATCCCAGCTTGTGACAATGAAAACATTTAATATTCGATATGTCCTTCTTCTTGCTACCCTGAATGGAATCTGATTTGGAATGGGATGACTTCCCCTTCCGTTTCTTTGCCTTCCCAGCTATGGTACATTTCTCCTCATCATCATGCCTGGATGATGATCCATCTTTGGTGTTCCACCGAATCTCTTCTTATACCAGGTCAGACCACAATTGCTCCCACTTTGGTAGCTTCTCCCTCCCATTAACTGAGTCCCGGTAGTTGTGCTAGCTCTTGGGAAGTCCTAGAAGTGCTAGGCTCACTATATCATCTTCAAAAACTATAAAACAAACACTTCCAAGCTCATCCCAACATTGGGTGAACTTGGTCAAGTACTTCGGTATGTTTTCGCCCTTCTCCATCTTGAACTTTCTGAGCTTGTCCTTCAGTGCCAACTTCTTGTGGTCACTGATGTTTTGAAATAGGTCCATCAAGGCCTTCCACATTGCAAATGGAGTTTCCTTACCATGGAGGTTCAAGACAATATGATCTCGAACTCCTTCTAAGATAATACTTCTCACCTTTGCCACACACTTTCTCCACTTTGCTAGATATTGAGCATCAACTGGCTTAGGAATGTCTTTGTCTATGAATTCGTTAAGCCCATTGTATTCCAACACTGCCTCCATCGTGTCCTTCCAAGTAATATAGTTCAAACTATCCTCAAGGGCATATTTAAGTCTCAATCCATAGAACAACATCCTACTGGCTCTAAAGAAAGATACTACAAATTTGATTTATCCTGCAAAAGACAAACTCATATTCTCCTCTTCTATAGTTATTTTAGCTTTGATACCATGTAGAAATTCCTTGTAAATTCAAACTGTAGATTATAATATGCTAAAACAATTGACTTGAATCTACTCTATTCATTAGTGGAAACAATAATTGATCAATGAAATCATGAAGCATAAAAGAGAAAGAATTCAATCACACATAACACAATATTTTTATGGGGAAAGCCACAACTAAAAACTACTGTTATCTATTTATTGCATTAATTAGAAATTATGAGAATATTAAAATGATCTTCACAAGCCCGAGGAACCTCTGCACTATATCAATCTATCTCACTAGTTCACAAACAAGTTCCAACCAATACTTAGCCAAATATGCTTCCTTCCAAGCTCCTATTTCCTTGCGTAGTTTCCTAGGGAATTAGCCCATATTTAATTGGGAAATTCCTCATCCATAAATGCACAATCCATCATAGGCCTTCCTTTGATTGCATGCACCCCATATATAATTCACATGATTATACAACTGATAGTACACTATCCCTGAAGTCCAATCTCAATTGGGTCTTTCTGTGATCTGACATGCATGAGTTAATTATCAGTGAATCTTTAGTTTACTAGTTGAGCAGTGTTGGTTACGCCCCACTACTACAGGTTATGCCCCACTATTGCAGGTTACACCCCACTATTGGATATCCCACTAATTCCTCCATCAGTTGGATCTAGTTCAACTAAATTTAACTCAATTAAACTAAATTAAATAATTAAAACTCAAAAGAACTCAACCCGAGCCCCTAAAATTCAGGAACCACTATATATGAATCTAGATAGACTCCTAAATCAAATTAACTAAGCCAACTAAGTAAAATTAACTTAGTTAACTATTACAAGTTTCCATGAGAATTAGAATTACAATTTATTTCCTAATTTAATTCAAGGACAAAATTAATTAGGTTTTTCTTATTGCATTTTCAACATGACCGCCTCAATGCAATCACTAGAGAGATAAGTCCAAAAGTATCTGACACACGTGACTTTCTAGGAAGTAGCCATTCCAGAGAGTTGACCACCATAAGCGCCACTGTGATAGTAATTGAGCACTTGCTAAAATTTAGCTTGGGTGAGACAACAATGAAGGACAATGTCAACACCATGACAATGAAGATCGTCACCGATGAGGAGATAGCTAGGGGCTTGATGTCAAATACAACATCGATCATCATGAGTAAGATGGGGGGGGAATTTACGGGTTTGAAAATAGGTGAGTATGTCACCATACAAGGGATCATCCAAGGTTATATCACACAAGTGTTTTTCTGGAAGGTCATCATTCACCAGCAGATGTGGCGCACCAATAGGAAATTCAACAATGAGTTCAACAAGGGCTAAACCTTTCTTATTCTTGGGTATGACAAATTCTTGATCGAATTCTTGAAGGATAATGATCCAACGGGAATAATTCCCATTACTGACCCGTCAACTCAATAGGAAGGCCATAGGGTTGGAATTAGTCACATCTTTTGTGGTATGCGTAATTTTATAATGATGAAGTTTTTGAACAAAGAACACAACATCCAACACCAAATTTATTCATGGGAATAGGACATAGGAGTACCATTAAGGTTCTTATTGAAATAATAGATGACATGATCATTTCCAACACCATATTCTTTGATTAATACCTTGGAAACCGAATAGGTGGAAGCTGAGATATACAATATGAAGTCCATTTCAAAGCTAGGTGGCCTAATCAAGGGAGAGGAAGTGAGAACACATTTGGGGGCATAAAAATACTGTTGAGCTTGCTCATAGCAAACAAATGGAATTTCAAGTTGAAGGAGTCTAAGAAGCCCATGAGTAACGCTGGAAAAGTCAGGAATAAACCGACGAAGATAGTTGGCTTTGCCTTGGAGGATTTGTAACTGGAAAAGGGTGCGAGGAGGAGGAAGTTCGAGAATGGCTTAAAATTTGAGAGGTTCAAGAGTGATGCCATCTTTGGACATAATGAAGCCCAATATTTAGCCAACAGGAACACACAAGACACATTTAATGGGATTTAGGTGAATGTTATACTTGCGACATTGAAGGAAGATGGTATGCAAATCATGAACGTGTTGTGACTGAAGATTGGAACGAGCAATAAGATATTATAGATACGCAAGGATAACGTGATCCAAGTCGTGAAAAAGTATGACATGGCCCACTGAAAAGTGGCCCCAACATTCTTTAAACTGAAAGGCATGACCCCTTAAGAAAAAGTTCCCCACAAACTAATGAAGGGATTTTAAGTTGATCAACATGACAAATACGTATATGGTTATATCTAGAGAATCCATCCATAAAGGAAAGAATCTCATGCCTCACACACTCATCAATGATTTGGTCTATGAAAGGTGTGGGAAAGTTGTCTTTGGGACAAGCTTTGTTTAGATCATGAAATTCGTGCAAACATGAATGTTGCCTTGCTTCTTTAGGATGGGAATAGGATTGGACACCCATATGGTGTATTCAATGGGGTAAATGAAACCAGTCTGCTAGAGCTTATCAATTTTAGCTTTGATAGAATCATGCTTGGAATGATGGATAGGCCTGTACTTTTGGTAGACAGGAATGGCATTAGGCCAAGTGTTGATGTGATGTTGAATATTGGAGGGATCAAGTCCGGGAATCTCAGAATAAGACTAGGCAAACACATCATAGAATTATTTGAATAACTTATTGTAAGCATCAATTTCTTTTGGGGTGCATTGTGACCCCAAGGTGATATTTTCTTCAATCCATGGTTTATTTAAAATGTTAATTTTGATGGTATGGGAGATGTTAGCCATATTTCCTTCTTTGAAAGAATCTGGTGTAGGAATGGGATTTCTGAACCAATTGACCTCAACATGGATGAAGTCTTTGCATTCCACAACATATTGATCATGGGTTTATTGTCGAAGGAAGTACGCACGATGGTGCATATCATCCCAAGGATAATCAGGGGTAGTCATGGCTTTCATGATGTCTTCATTGGAATAAAAGATGGGAGGACAGGAGGAAGAGATACTATATGCTGAAGAGGAGCTACCTGAGGCATCCTCATGAGAGACAAGGTTCACATATGCATCATCAAAAAGGGGAGGCCGATGACTTGTACATGTAACATCTACTAATGTTGATACCGAAGTGTTCACCGTAGAAGGTTCAACTGAATCACAATAGGAAATTTCAAGAGAGTCCTAATAGATCGATCCCATGGATGACGACAGGTAGAGAATATGGGTGAAATTATCTATCATCTCGTCATAAGGAGGGGGAATAACGATGGTGGGTTAGGAAACCTATTGTTCTGGCACAACAGTGGGACCAGAACCTGCAGGTAGAGGGGAAGTGGAATCACTATGAGCAACATCTAGCTCGCAAAGAACTTGAAGTGTATCGCGAAAATATTTGAGATGGGAACAGTGCTGGGAATCATGGCCATAATTATCATGCAAGGCACAAGGGTGATTCATGCACAAGGATATGTTATTCTTAGTTGACTCAGGTAAGGTGACATGGACCTCAAGAATGTTAGAGTTAGGAAAGGTATTAGACACCACATTCTTGATATGAGGGAGATCAAGACAATTATTGGTGGCATGCCCAACAACATCACACAAAGTGCATGAAGGAAAAGGCTTCAATGGTTTAGGAGGAACTGGAGTTGTTTGGGGTGCCTTGTCTTTGGATCCCTTTTTTTGGAATTTCCCCCCTCACAAGATGCTTTTTCAATAGGATTGGCTTCCTGTCGAGGTTCTTTTGGAACTAAAGAAAAGGAAGGGGTAGGAACAATAGGTTGAACCAGAGTCAAAGTTGTGTAAGGTTTGAGTTGAATAGGGGGAGTGTTTGCGAGAGGATCAATGTATCATACTAGGATCCCCAAGGTAATTTTAGGTAGACTCAATGTAGCCATAATAGGGGTAGAAAAGATTCCAGGTGGTGGGAATAAGAAAGGTATATATCTAGATGGATAATGACATAGGGGAACTGCTCCTCGATGGTTAAGACATGGGGTAATGGTTCTTGACTAAAAAGGGTCGGGAGAGATACCAATAGAAGGAAATTGGCCTATAGGAATTGTACCTAAAGGCTGGGTTGAGTTGGGAGTAGGAGGTTGTGGAGGAGCTAGCTACTGTGAAGGCATACCAAACTACTTGTGGGTGGAATTTGATGCCTAAAACATGCAAACACTAGACAATCTAGGATCAGAAGGGTGGGTGGTCGGCCATAATAAGCCGCGAGAAATGTGGAAACTTTATAGACTCCAAGAGATGCTTCAGTAAGGGAAGTGATAGTATTATTGCCTATCATTAATGAGATAGTGGTTCGAGGAGATGTATGAGGCTGAGGGTCATAGTAAGTCAATTGATCGATAATGATGATCTTTCCATTGTGAGGAAATCACATCTTGCGAAAGATAACATATGAGACAAAAAACATGGTATAGTTGTAAATACGACCCAAAAAGATGTTATAATATAATGGGGCATCAATGATTTTGATATCAATCATGTTAGTCTTGTCAGAAACAGTAATGGGATAGGTGCAATATAAACTAAAGGGCTATGTGTGGTGACCATCCCAAGAACAAAGAGTGATAATGGATGGGGATAGGTTAGGGGAACCAAGGTGCTTCCAAACACTAGAGGCCATCACACATGTGGAGGAACCTTCGTCTATGATACATCGTTGGACCATGGCGCTCTTTATGGAAACTGGTATTTGAAAGGAAACTAAGGAAGGAAGTGGGAGGTGTTCCACTTTGTCAACGTCAAATACAATTAGACGATTTTCAGAGGGATCGACAATGCCTAAAGAATATAGTAGATATTTCTGTTGGGATGTGCATGTCTAGAGGACTTCCAGTGTTAACATGGTAGGATGAGAATGCGCCGAGTCATCTATTATGCTATACGTATGGCTAACTTTAAAAGAAGAAACATTTCAATGTAATAGACTTTTGGGGATCTTGGAGGGGACCTCGACTTTAGGTAGAGGGATATGTAAGGTGTCATTTGGTGACAACATAGGCTCAATGGAAACTTTGGGTTGGGGATCAGTCACTAACTTGGAAGGGGGCATGTCATATTAGTGTAACTGAGTCTGAAGGTTGACTTGTTTAGTGTTGACTTTGTCATAATTTATCATGAGGATCTAGTAATTGTTCGGGTCAGATTGTGAAGGTTGAAGAGTTGCATTACCCTGTATGGGTTAGGCAGCTACATATCCATGATGGGGAAAGGATTTGGAAGCACAATCGGTTTTGATGAAGCAAGAGGGGGAGGAGATGGAGCAATGGGATGAGATCCTATAGAAGCAATTGCTTGAGCTCCCCATGCTTGGTGCATCTAAGGTGAAAGGGTACACTCATGAGTATAATGGCCAAATACTTCGCAAAACACACAAGGTTTATTTATACAAATCACCTTGTTTTCCTTGGGTATCTAACCTGTTGCTAGGTTGTGGGAGTAGGCTGGTCACCCTGAGGGGCATTAAGTGGTGGACCCTAGTTACCTTCGTTACCATGAGATGGCTAGTTCCAGTTACCCTTCCC
This sequence comes from Pinus tabuliformis, assembly GCA_031772625.1. NCBI lineage: Eukaryota > Viridiplantae > Streptophyta > Pinopsida > Pinales > Pinaceae > Pinus > Pinus tabuliformis. The sequence continues at coordinate 599,944,067 of CM062808.1, forward strand.
CTTATTCTTTTGCTTGGGGTTGGGGGGACTAGTTGCACTCTATTGAGCATACACTTAACCTTGAGGAGGTGGTTGTTGTTATGGAAGAGGTGGAGGAGGTATGGGAGGTTCGGGTGCTAGTGCCAGAGGGGCTGGAGTGTTAGGTGATGCATAGTGATAGAATGAATTAACGATAACATTGGGATAACCAGGTGAAGCGAAAAGTATCCCAAGCATCGACTAATGTAGATGGGGATATGTGTATGACGTGCTTGAACCTTGGTAAGTGTTGCCATGGGAAGGAGCAAGAGGGGGATAGGTGTAAGTGGAACTGGTCCCCCCTAGGGTTGACCATAACTCATATGAGGTTGAGGATATGGTGGAGGTGGTGGGTGTGAGATAGATCCAATGAGACCGTTAGTGGCATGAGATGCCCCCAGTGCATTAGCAACACCAGGCTGAGGTAGATCGGGAAGGACAATATAAACATATCCTGATTGTGCATAGATCAGGTCATATTTCAAAGCTACTTGGAGTGCTTCTTCCTCAAATGAGGGGAAGTTAGAGGTAAAATATTTAACAATGGGGGCGAAAATAGTTCTATGGAACCAATCCATATAGACATGGTCTTCAAATTTTAGAGCCCTACACACGCTCCTCCTTCTATGCCATTCTTGAACATGGTTAGATAGGCGGGTGGTAGAAGTGTGACAGAAAGTGATTAAGAGTTTGGTACCAATGTCATATCGAAGAGGTAAATGAAGTATGGCAAAAAAATATTTGGTGAGGGTCACGAAGGTGGGATGGGAGGCATGTGATTGGTCCACATACCACTTGGCAACAACTCTAGTGAGGGTGTGTTGGAAAAGACAAAGGCAGATGGAGTTTTCAGTGATGGAATTAGATGAACACCACATATGAAATGAGTGAACATGATTTGTGGGATATTCTCCAGGATTACGTTCAATCTTAGGGTTGTCTAAAGGAAGCTTGGTATGCACAGCAGGCCAATCTCATACATGGAGAAGAGGATTTTTGATGAGATGGCTAAAATCAGGGAGGCTCAAACTAGCTATATATGGGAGCAATGGGAGGTTAGTGACCATACCAGTAGAGGTTCCTCTTATGGGGTTACCTTGGTTACCACCTTGGTTTCTTGTATCCACGTTGGTGCCTGACATGGTGGTAGTACGGGGTTTGGAAGATGTGGAATCAAAGGAAGAATTGGAAGAATCAATAGAACTAAAGTCATAATGAGGACTCAATGGAGGACTAGGAGGATGAACTCTAACTTGATGGGGAGGAGTAAGATGTCCTAAAGGAAACTAGGGGTGAAGGCCATAAAGTCTCCTTGACAAATTCCTAGGGGGCATAATGATGTCAAAAAAAATATGACTCAATATAATAAAAGGTGATGATAGGAGAAAAAGAGCAATAAACAACAAGCAAACACCTAGTGTAGTGGTGCCAAGTGTAAACTAACTATATTAATATGCTACTCTAATTCAAGAAAACAAGTCCTATCAAAGAAAAATGACCTCTAGAATATATTTGATCTAAATACTCAAATAATTCATAAATCTATTGTTTCAAATGGCCTTCCAAAAGACTTCTTACTTGAAGGAATTTGATCCCTGCAAGCAGAGTTTTCTAGAGAAAGGTGGGGTGGAGAATCAACTACTACCCACATCCAGTCCTATAGGGTGTTTTCCTATGATTGGTCCCTACGGTTACCTTTATCCCATGGGGGTGGATGAGTCTTGAGCTTCTTGGTGATCAACCACCACACGGGATTCCCTGCCACTGGTTGGGTAGCCCTAAGGAGAACCACTCGCATGATGACCTAACATAACCCCATGTGAATCAGGTTTTTGATGCACTCTGGATTTGGACCATGGGATGGTAAAGGAATTTATGCTCCATAATATGTCAACTTCTATGTCTCAATGTAAGTTATTGATGGGTGTTATTTGAAGCATATCCCACCAATCCTACACCTAACTACACAGATTATTTGGCCCCAGTGCCCAAGTGGGCTTAATCTATGTGTGTTGAATTATTAAGGTGGAGTGTTTCAAGTCTTGGCTTGGTGGTGTTCAGCAAGCTCACGTTCACTTTGGGTGTGTGTGGGAAAATGATGTGTTAGGTGGATGATTTAATTGAGCATGTTGTATGATGCCATGTGTTGCTAAAAATAAAGTGCTGAAAAACTGTAAATAATGATGAAAATTAACAGTAAAATGAACAACAAATCCAAGCACACAAACCCCCAACCAAGAAGGGTATGATATAAAGGGACTGTGATCTAAAGGCATTGATCTGCTGCAAATGGTGCAAAGAAACAACAAAAACCAGAGGTGAATTTTTTTGCAAAGGATAGGCAATAAGCTCCAAAAACCTAGAACACTCAAGGGGATCCTAAGGGGAAGGCAACACCAAACTATAAAGGGAGTAAAATGGTGAAGAAACCTTTCTAAAAGGGTTGTGAAATAATGGATAAAACCCTATAAATTAGTGGTTGTTTGTGTTGTACCCTAGACTCCTGAACTCAAAAAATATGTTCGTAAATGATGGAGGTGTACTCTAAACCTTAGGGGGATTTTTCCTCACTCAATGAGAAATTACTAAGAGAATTTAGGCCTAGGGGTGGCTTAGGAAAGAATAGAAATCATTCCCAGTACACACGTAATGCAGTTGGTAAATTTGAAAAGTTCTTAATTTTTTTTTAAAAGACAGAATGCGGATTTTGGCTTGAAAGGTGTTTTTGAATGCATAAAATGGGCCAAAAAGTGCATTGAAGAACGAAAATAATGGTCCAAAAAGTGTGTTTTTCTCCCACAACTCTTGCTCGATAGATAATTTCACCCAGATTGTGCTGTCTCCTTCTCGATTAGTACTTTTGACCTACATAAATATGTGAAAAACAACACAAACCAACAATTTTCCAGAAAAAAAAAATGTGGATTGAAAAATAGAAATTGAGAGGCTAAAGATATATGGAAAAGAACTGAAGAACATTGAAATGATAGTCACCAAGGATCTGAATTACTACACCATTGGAGTCACCATTTGTTAGTGTAAATATTTTAGAAAAGTGTACCAAAATTGCTTCACTTAAGGTCACTTCTATGCTTTAGATCTGCAATAAAAAGTGATAAAAACCTGCAAGAAAATATTTGATGCAAGCCCAAAACATATAGCAGTAGAAAAAGAAGTGTAATAACCCAATGGAAGCTTTTAAATGAATAATAATTTTATTCAAACACCTAAAGAGGAAGATTTACAACATGGGTCTGTAAACCCCCCTTCGTAGGATGGGTCCTTTGATGCCCTTATCCTTCAACGATCTTATTCTTCTCTCTCAAAATGCAGAAACACCCAAAAACAAGATGGAACTCAAGTGGGAGCTCAAATTTTATTAGGCAATAATGGTGACGATGATATTGACCATGGTGAAGAATGAATGGAAAACCCTCTTATTTATAACAAAGTATTGGGCTCAATTATGAATTGGTAAATAATGAAATATTATTCACAAAATCAAAATCTAACCGTTAGGAATCCTTTATTATACTTTTTGGAGAGGGAAAAGATATTGAAAATGGTCAAATATATTTATTTAGAAAATGGTTGAAGTAATTAACAAATAAAATGATTTATTAATCACTTTGCGAGGATTAAGAAAATTGTGAATTTGAAATAATTATTAAATAATGATTTAACAATTATTCAAAAAATAAGAATAATAAATAATAAATAAATAGTGATTTATTTAATTATTTCAAGGCGATTTAGTCAAATGTGTTAAGAAATAATTATGAAAAAATGATATAATAATTATTTCTAGAGAAAATTAGAAAAAATAGATTTATTCAATTATTCTCACGGGGCTTTTTAATTTTAAACAGAAATAATTTAATAAAAATGGTTTACTAAATTATTTCCTATGGTGAAAGTGATTTTACTCTGGTAAAATTAATCCTACATGGTATATTTTGATCCACTTAGTTAGAAATGGCTAGGTGATCATTTTTTAGGTGATAACAACACCTTAGATATATTTAGATCTCCATATTTAATTAGTTAAATTCATTTTCAATTAATTATTTATTTTCGATAATTTTTTTTGTTTGATTTTATTACTTTACAAATAAAACACTGTCATCTAGTTCTACAATGTTCTCACGAAGGAATTTAACCTCCAATGATCGAACTACCATATTTTGTTAATTTTTTGAAAATAAAACTTAAACAATTTTTTTTAAAATTTAGATTTAATAAATCAATCTAGCATCTGGCTTCAATCTAAATGCTATAGTTTTAAAACAACCTAGACTCCTAGGTATACGAACCATCGATACTTCTTTACTGAAGTGGCAGTTAGTTGAGCAATTATTTCAGACATGATGGTTAATAACAATTTCATCCTGGTGTTAATGTTTTCTATACTTAGAGGATTTTAGAGAACTTTTTACATGTCTCTCACAAAATACATTCAAACGTTTGTGTAGTAAAAGTGTTTCAACATTTGAGTTATTCACTGTCTTTTTCTATGCTACAATTATCCAATATTTGATAAAATTATTAATTAATTGAGATATTTCATCTCATGCGTTTTGTAATTGCCTATATTTTCCTTTCATATTCATCTTTTTTTTTCAATTTGCAGGTTTTCTTAATTCTACTCTATTATTTGCAGAGGAAGAAAGGGAAGAAAAGGGAAAACAAAATACACTAAACCCGTTGTAGATAATATCAAAATGAAGATGAAAGGAACATAAGTTCAATTTCTAAATGAGAAAAATTCCAATTCGACTTTCTTTTCCAACACAACATTTAAAGCACAAAATGCAGGTACCATATCTTGGGGCGAATATATTATTTCATTAAGAACAATGAGTGAAGGAATCCAAAAGGTTTAGAAGAATATTCATCTTTAGATTTTTGAGATTTATGAGGAAATTAAGAAGAATGAACTACACAAAATTACAACTAGACCCATAATGTTTCCTTATTATGCCATGGTGAATTCACTGGTGCTCTTAGTAAAATAACCCACACTTGGTTTATGAAATTTACATATAGCCAAGTTAGGACTAAGAATGAAATCAAGATAAGTTTGCTCACATTCTTTAAATCTTAAGATGTTAAGCATATTGTAGCCCAAAAGTTGAAAGAAAACAAGAAAAATCTAGGATAGTCAGTTCAATAATATGATAAAGTATTTAAAGACTTGTTAAGACTAGTATCATATGTTATTGACGAAGATCTTCTAGTACGATGGTATGTTGTTGGATTATCACAAAGAATCATAGGGCCTTAAGAATGCATGAAATCACAACATGTGAAGAAGCTTTAAGAAAGGCCTAACACATTGAAACATATGACAATTGGATGTCAACCTCCTTATTAATAGAAAAGCTAATTAAAGAAAAAATTGAGCAATTACAACATTCTCTCGTGAATCTTAATTTATGATGCAATGGATTGTGGTGCACTAATTTTTGTAGTAAATGGAACACTAAGGAAAATTTCAAATTCACAAACCATATCAAACAAGATGTTTGATGTGTAAAAATCGACACATACCATGACATTTTTCAATTTGCATCAAACCATAGTATGAGATACTAGTACAAATTAAAGAATGAAAAGCCAAAGTGGTGTGCAATATGTGAGGAAACCACCCACTCTATGCAAGAATTCCAACTAAATTGTCATAACAAGCCAAACCATCATACCATTTACTATACACAGTCATTTGACCAATCAAATGATCTGACAATGCAAGCAGGTTGAGGAAATATATATCAAGAGAGAGGTAATGGGTATCATGGTTGCGAAGGGTATCAAGGGAACCAAAACAACCTAGGTGGATTTAATGGATGATTTGGATATGGCCAAGGTTGGGGTCGAGGATGACCTTACTATTACACTTGCTAGAAGGAGGGGTAAATGGGATCCAAATTTCCATTAAAATACAAAATTGACCTATGTTTCTACAAGATTTGTGGATTGGGTGATCACTCTCTGGAAGATTTCCCTAAAATCCTCAAAAAAATAATGAATAAAGAGGGTTATCAATCTACTCCACTCTATCCCAAAAAAAGAAGTTTTGAACCCAAAAAATTGCATTGCATCACTAGATTGGGGTGAGACAAGAAGGTTGACCTACAACACAAGAAAAAATTTGACCAACAAAATTTGCTATGCGATATCCAATATTTAACACCACAATGATCTTATAAGAGAGGTAGTCTACTTTCTCATAAATGAGGTTGGACTTAAAACTTTGACTAGATATAATATCATAGAAGAATTTATAGATTTTCTAAAAGGTGAACAATCAATTGGTTTCCTAATCGAGCTCCGTCACATACTCATATATTATAAGGAGGATCAAAGAACATCTAAAAAATTGCATCAATTATCCTAGGATAAGCATTTCAAAAACTATGATCCTCAAGCCAATATTGTGATAGACAGACATATGATAACACAGGTTGCAAGTAAACATGGGTAAAGTTTCAAAACTAGCCCTGCAAAGAATGAATAATTATCTAAAGCTAGTAGATAAAAGATTATTGGGGACCATTAACACCTTAAAACAAGTTCAAACATCAATCATGGGTATCTCAACATTTGTCGAATCTATGGTCATCAACCTAGTTGAGGGAATACTAGCTTACCCAACTTTGGTTGGATGACCATGGGGTTAAAACATTGGAAAACTACTATTTCCATCAAAATGGAATGGATAAAACTCAAGGGAAATAATAGGAATATTGTAATCCCATTAGATCCATAATAAGGAAAGCCTTATATTGAAGCATTACACAATGACGCTAAAGCAAAAATTTTATATCAGATTATGCAAGAGGATAAGGATGATGTGAAGCCCAACGTAGCAAGAGAAATTCTGATAGGATACCCACTTTCCATTGGATAGAATTTAGACACTGAGTTGTATGAATGTAAGATTGGTAATTATGAATATAAATCTAAAGAATGTTATACAATCGAAGTAGTACCAAATAGAAAAATTCGACCATGCTTCACAATAAAAGAAGTGTTAACTGTGGATGAAGGAGAAGCGAGAAAATCCTCGACACTGCTTCCAATTGACTTGAAAAGAGAATTCGGTACCCCACTCAGATTTAGAGAGAAAAGCTCTCCTTTGACTCACATCAATGAAGTCTCTAGGTCAATATGTGAGCAAGCAAGGGTACAAAGCCTTGCCTATACTTTCACTAGATAGGAAACAAGATGGTGGGATACCCATGTCCCCCGAATTCAAACATGGACAATTGTTACAACATATTTTGTGGAGTAATTTGGGGGAGAAGGAATTTTCCGCAACATCTAGCATTCCACAATTTAAGCAAGGTGATGACGCCATAGACCATATTCATATATGCAAAGTTGAATGGAAAAGAATTGATTATAGAGATGAGATGGTTTGGCCGCATATGTTTCCAATCGCTCTCGACGATCTACCAAACAAATGGTATAAAAGTAAATAAGCTTGGGGGAAACACTCTAGTGGAACTAGTTAAAAAATATTTTTATAAAATAATTTGAGTTCAACCCTACTGATGAAGAACTACATGAAGCAACACATCACATTAAATAATTTATTTCGAACAAAACTCCTGTTTTAAAAAGAAGAAAAGGAAAAAATGAAAGTTGAGTACTTATTAACTTTGACATGTAATTATGTGTCATGACAATCATCAATAAGGGGGGAAGCTTCTCGACTAGACATGGAAAATATTCAATTCTTGGGGAAAAGATTTTGTTGGAAAAGGAAACATTTAGAGGACTAGAAAAAAATTAGAATGCTGTTTAATATATCAACGGAGTAGGACAATAAACATGAGAAACTAGATTTCCCACCTACCTATCAAGAAGTGAAGGTTGGAGACTAGATACTTGATGACTTGGAGGCCTCAAATGGATGGATTTTGAATTGAAAATCACATAAGTCGACATCTTTAATGATGATCAACCAAAAATGGCCCGGCTAGGAGATTACTTTTGGAAAAGAAAACTACATAATTCATTTACCTCCTTAAGGAGTACCAAGATGTATTTGCATGAGATTACAAAGACTTAAAAGGCCTTATAAAAGAAATGGGGAAGATGAAATTCGACCTCATCCAAGGAGCTAAACCAATAAATAAATGACTGTATAAATTGGATCATAAATAAAAACCCATTGTGTAGAAGGAGATAGAAGCGATGCTAGATGTTAACATCATGTATCCCATGCAAAAATCAGAATGGGCAAGTCCTATGGTCATGCAACCAGAAAATCACGACCCAAAGAAACTAAGAATTTTTGTTGATTTCTGTGTGTTGAACAAATTAAAAATCATAAATCCATTTCTAACACCTTTCATGGATGGAATCATAAATGAAGTGGTAGGTCACGAATGATACTCATGCACAGATGGGTTCTCACGTTGTAATCAGGTACCCATTATGGAGGATGAAGAAAAGACAATCTTTGTATCACAATTTGGTTCCTTTGTATACAGAGTCATGCCATTTGGATTAAAGAATGCTTCAACCATTTTCTACAGAATTGTAGTTAAAGCATTCAAAGAATGCTGACATAAAGAAATTTCTATTTATTTTGATGATTGGACTGTTTATACACTTCTAAAAGAGCATGCGCAACAACTCAGACTAATCCTAGAATGGTCTAAACAGATTCATCTATCTCTCAATATAAAAAGAAAAAATGTTTTTCACACCGATTGGAACACTACTGAGGCATGTCGTATGCAAGGAGGGAATCAAAGTTGACATGGAAAAAATAAAAGTGATCCTTGATCTAGAGCTCCCAGTAAACAAAAATTAGATCAAAATATCTTTAGGGTACATAGGGTACTACATAAAATTTATTTGACAATACTCCAATATAAACTTTCCAATTGACGAGTGGTTAACAAAATATGCACAATACATATGGATAAAAGAGTGCAAAGAGTCATTTGAATTGCTATTTAGAAAAACTGGTAGAGGCTCTAATTCTCAGATTTCTTGACTGGTAAAAAATGTTTCATGTACACGTTGACACATCTAACGTAGCAATCATAGTAGTCTTAGCACAACCCAGCATAGGCACAGGTCACGACCTGAATGCGTATTGAAAACTAAACAAATCATAAATGAAATACTTGAAAACATAGTGTGAAGCATTAGCCAAGGTTTTTTTCCTTACAAAAATTCTTCCATTATCTGTTAGGCAACCCGTTTACATTTTTTACAGATCATCAGGTCCTAAAATACCTTGATAATAAGCCTATACATCAAGGGAGGATATGAAGATGGCTACTATTGTTTCAACAATTTAAATTTGAAATAATAGTTCGACAGGGGAAAAAACATGTCGAGCCAGACCATCTGTCTCAACTTGACTCCAGAGAAGAAGCAACAAATATCAATGATGATCTACCCAATGCACATTTGTTCAGAGTCAAATTCATCCCCATAGAATTTGTAGAAATGATGCATATTTTACACTTGGGAAAGCACCCAAATATCTACTCGAGAAAAAGAAAAAAATCTTACCCATGAAAGTAGCACCATTCACACTAATTGAAGAAGAAGTATATAAATTGGGAGTTGATGAGGTACTTCGACGATGCATTTTAGAGCATGAAAGACAAGGTATAGTTGAAGAATCTCACAAAGGGCTAATAGGAGGACACTTTCAAAGTGACACAACGACACTAAAAATCCTTCAGGCAGCATTATGGTGGCCTACACTTTTTTGATATTGTCGAGCATAAGTATGGAAATGTAACATATGCCAGAGAATTGATTGAATACACTAGAAGAATGAAATTCCATTGCAGTGAATCATTCCTACTCTCCCCTTTGATATTTTGGGTATCAACTTTATTGGGCCATTTCCTCAAAGAGCCAAGAGGACTTGAGCCAAATACATAATTATTGCAATAAAACACATAACAAAATGGGTAGAAGCTGAACTCATCAGGTCATGTATTAAAGAAGAAATAGCCAAATTTATTTATCAAAATATTGTGACAAGATTTAGTTGCCCCTTAACTATTATTAGTGATCAGGGCACACATTTTGTTAACGCTAGAAATAAAATGATATTGTAAAAATTCATGGTTGACCACAAATAAATGATAACTTATCACCCACAAGAAAATGGTGTGATCGAGTCATTTAATAACATATTTCATAAAAGACTCACAAAAATATTCAAAATCATCAAGGATGATTGTGGTGATAAAATACCAATATTATTATGAGCATAAATAACTTCTTATATATGATCTATGGAACACACTCCTTTTAAGCTATTCTACAGTTAGAAAGCTACAATTCCACTACATTTCTCAACAAATGCAAATGCAACAAGGATGTCAACCATTTTAAAGCTCAACATTAATGAAGCCAAAAAAGAATGTCTCTACCAACTACATAGTTTGGAGGAAAACTAATCACACACAATCCATCATCAACAAGTACATAAACAACAACAAAAATCATGCCATGATAAAAATATTGAAATAAAGAACTTAAAACAAGAGACCTTGTGTTACTATATGATATTCAAATTTAAGGGTATCCTGGAAAAATGGAAATTGCATGGATGAGCCCCTTTATAGTCAATAATATCTGACCATCGGGAGTAGTTCAACTAAGGATACTTCAAAGATAGTTATTCGACTTAGTCATCAATGATGCCTGATTGAAAAATTATAAATCATAACAACATTGGCATGACCACTGGTGAAAACCTGGTTGAGGCACTAGTGGGAATGGTTTCAAATAAAAACCAATATGTGGAAGATGAACCGTCTGAGCCTTGTAAAATAAGGTAAATATAGTATATTTTAAATAATTTTAAGATTGAATTCACTAATGAAATATTTAGTTATCAAAGTAGGCACACTAATAAACTAGTTTAGTAAATACGTACCAGCCAAAGGATCATTATGAGCACAAGCAATCAACATGGATCAAGTTGAGGACCTATGAAGTATGCTAGATAAGAAATTACAACAAAATTCAAGGGAATGGTTGAGATATTATTACCAAGAAACTTGAAAAGTCCACCAACAAACATACGTGATTATTATAAAAAAGATAATGGTTACAACTCGACTAAAAACCTGACCAAAATTATCAAGACAAGTTTCCAATTCGAGTTAACCAAGCTTCTTGATTCAACCGATGCCCCAAACTTGTCGAGAATTTGAAAACTGAAAAAAAAATTACAGTGCCTGTAACTTGGCCAGTCCAATAAAGCACCCTACTGCCAAAAGCACCATGATGACAGACCCACACACTTAACACACAAAAAATAAATTTTGGCATTACATAGCTGGACCTGTCAGATAAAATTAATGTCATAGTCCCCAAAATACTTATTTAATCCAGACACTATATCATTTCCTTACATTCGTGCACTTGAGCATCTAAGAAACGAACTTAAAGAAATTCTTGAACTTTCTGATTTTTCCAACCCTGAAATCTTCGACTCTAACCTACTTGATTTTTGTGAGGGAAGGAATTTAAATAATATTTCAAGATGCCTCCCTGTAGAGCACATCCACATGCTAAAAAAACACTAGTTGAACCTTGGATGAAGGTAATATTTGATAAGTCTACTACCACAAAACTGGAGGTTCACCTCAATAACATTAGATAGGTCAAGGTTGATGATACCTATAGGGATAAACATTGGGTGTCATTTAAAAAGTGGACCCTTGTCAACAAGAAATGGTTGGCTGAAACAAAGAACCTATATATTATAGGAATTCATGATTACTTGGGTGCTCTGTTAATTGTATAATTCTAAGGCATGAAGGAAGAGGCTACAAAATTCATCATTAGTTGATTTCACGATGGAGTCATTTGGTTAAAAATCCTCTTAGCCATTAATGTAACCGCAATTCAAAAATTCAAAGGTCTATTGTACAAGGGTGTTAAAATCCATAGAACAATTTACTCTAGTGCTTTCCTCTAGGACTAGAGGAAAAAATTCAAGAATTCAAAAGAATTGATCATCGACCAAGTCATAGAACCATAAATCAAGTGGGTTTGTCTAATTGTATCCTTGTGCCTTACTCCTACAAGTCAAGCGTAAGAAATTAAGTTGAACATGTTGGAATTTATTGACCATATTTTTAGGAGAAGAAAGAAACATAAATGGGTTGACCATGTGGCAAACATCATCAAGAAAAGCTACAAGGAATGATAGAACTTCAATAAGGAAATCTAATTTCTCTCTTTACTGATATGGCTTACCATGTCACATGTTACTTAAGTTGGGGATACTGTGTTTAGAAATAAATTCACACCCATAATGAATAATTATAGGTGTTTTTATATCAACTGGTTGGGTAAGATATATTCCTTGACCCTAGAGGAAGTGTTCCATAGTTGGCTAGTTAACATGAAAAATACAACTCATAGATGGATATTCTCACCGCATATCTATTGGGCTCTACCTAGAAAATATCACATTCAACTGGGATTAGACACGACTCAACTTTGATATGTCAATTCTAATGATGTCGAGCCAAAATAACTCTCTAACCAGATATCGGCCCTAGAAATATTTGATGAGCTCAATTGACAAAGAAATACAATATTCCAACTCCAGATATAGTCCTTGAGCCTCAAATAGATGCCACTCTGCCACTGAATGATGAAAAATAGGAGGAAGAAAGAGAGATTGAACCTTACCCATTCCATTTAAGGTCAACTTGTTGATCCAGATCAAGTCGACTATGAAGAAGCAATAAACATAAGTGACAAAACCTATAGTCGAACAACCATATTATTCTCTGGGCATCAATTAGAAAGAGGTACTACATGACATCACACTAAATGACCCCAAGCTAGAAAAAAAATCAGAATTCATAGAAAAATAAGTCTTTGATGAAACAAAAACAAAGGGAAAGTCGAATTGTCGATAGAAAAGAGCCAAGTACTTCATGGGTTCATCTGTTAGACAAAAAATATTGGAATTTCTCGGCCATGCCAAATAATTTTTTAATGAGACAATTAAGCAGAAAATAATGGTCAAGCAAGAATTGGAAGGGTAATAGAACAAGAGCCAACCAATGAAACGTATAGTATAAATCCCAATTACTACTACAATGAGACATATAAGCATAATTAAAAAGCCAAGGATGAAACAAACTTAGATATATTTCGACTTGATATCTGATTCTCCACCTGTTAAGCCAACTGTAATAGAGGAAGAGGCTACTTCACTCCAAATTATGCCTAAAGAATATGAAGTGTAATTCCAAACAATGTCATCAAAACATATTGTAAGAACATATGGACATTGATGTTGAGATCAAGGAGGATCCCCTTGACTTTGATGGACATAATGACCTACCCTAAGAACAACAACAATTGAGACAACTAGTCTAGTTGACCCAACCAATGACATAGAATCATGTGTCGACATTGATGAAAAGGAACCATGAAAAGACTCGCAATGAAAAATCAAAGAAACCACAGGGTTCTCAACTTGAAGTAACTGCAACAATGTAGGATATAACAAAGGTGTTAGACAACTAGGATTTTAGGATGCTTCGAGAAGTTACAACGGAAGCCAATGTCTAATGGAAGAGATCAAAGAAGGAAGTTGTCAAAATGTAACTAAGAAAGGAGAAGGAACACACAATATGGATTGGGTGCATGACCTCATCCATGCATATATTGTAGTTGGCTTGTCCAAACACATCATATGAACAAATGGATTCCATGAAACAAACGGTTCATCAACTTATTAATGATTATGAATAATTGAGAACACAGGTCGAAGAACTCCAACAACATATCCAAACACAAAAGATGGAAGATTTATCTTCCATATTGGAGTAGGATTTCAGTTCATTCAAACAAATAAAGAGTAAGTTGGAGGAAACCATGGATACAGAAACCACTCTTAATGTTGTCCTCAATAATCGGTCAACTTATTCTTCAACCATATGAAATTCAATGAGAATACATAGGTACTTAATCAAGGACTTGTCATATCAGTAACAATGTGTATTTGAACCATGAGCAATATCAACTTTGGAAAATCAAATTATACAAGAAAATAAGATAGAAGAAAATTTGATACAAGAAGAACACCAGTGACTTAGGGAAGGAAATAAGGCTTAGATGGAAGCTTCAAATGATATTAATTATCTACATAACATTCATGTCAAAATACAAGTTTAGAACAACAGGGTACCCTGGACTTATTGACCTTCAAATATGGCTTATTATCTGATAAGATGAGGTACTTAACTAAAATTAAGGCTCTCAAAGTGTAGGCACACTATTTAGTTAGGGACTAGTTGACATTCGATCAACATCTTTAGGGGTTTGCACTTATCATCTATTAGAAATCATTTGGTGAAAATCCACCACTTGCATTGTCACTTCAACCGCCTCCTCCACAATTGGAGTACTATTTTTTTCCATCAACAATGTCAAAATGTGGTCCTTCTCTGCAACCAACAAAATCATCCACTCTGTTAGTGTCGGTCTTGAGCCCTCCATCGGTGATCAATAGCTCTTTGCATATGCATAGGTAGGTGTCTCATTAGTGTCAGTTTTGCATCCCGCTAGGCATGCCATAAAACTGAATGGAGGGCTGGTCTTTGTTCCCTTCTTGGCTTTGCTGGAATCAGGTCATACCATTTGAAAAAACCTTGTGTCACACTTGTTTCATTTTTGTCTTGAAATTCCAAGTCTAGGTATAGGGTTTCGGTCAAAATCATTGCCAGGTCATGAGTCAAAAGTCTGATGGTCTTCAGCAAGCCAGAAGGAGGTTTGTAATTACGTTTTATTGATAGTTTTCATCTGCTACAGCTTATTTTTACCTTGGTTTTAAAAACTCTGTTTTTAAACCCAAGGTCATGTGAAAATGGCAACAATAAAGGAAATTTTCAAAAATCTTCAGAATGCCGGCAACAACCCTGGTTTCTTCCTCAGAATGCATCAGAGAATCAACCTGCAAAAAGAACCAAGTGAAAACACTCAAAAAATCAATTTCAGGCAAAGTGCAACTTAAAAAACAGTGTTAAATTAAATGCCAAAACATGCAACATTTGAAAGTGGGTTTGATGTTTTAATTTTTTTTTAAAATGTGGACCTATAAAGACCAAAAAGCCCTCTTCATGGCCTCATTATGCATTGACAAACTTGCAAGACACAAAGAGAAGCAAAGAAAGGCGATTTGGCTGCGATTTTAGTCATTTCTGGAGGAGCGACTAGTTGAGTTGGAGGTGCGACTAGTTGGGCAGGTGCGACGAGTCAGAGCTGCTCTCACAGTGTAATTTTTGAACTGGAGCGACGAGTCAGAGGGGTGCGACTAGTCGAGCTGGGTTTGCCAAGAAACGTGCCAAATCACCCAAATCGCCCTCCCAAATTGCTAAATCGACCAGGTAAGCTCCAAATTCATCTGTGATAACAAGGAATAAGTGAATGATGACATGTCTCATGGTTTTCTTCTTCAAAAATTTGCAAGATAAATGGTGAATTTAAATGTTGTCAATGTAGGCAAATCTGCTAGGGTTTTGTTTGTTTTTCAAGGTAAAAATCCCTCTTATCCCATCCTTGTTCCCTTGGCAATTAAATTCACAAATGTTGCTGCATGTTTATCTTATTATTTCATTTATATCGTTTGCCAGAAATACAAGGTTTCCATCCCATATTCCTTCAAAATCTTTCCCTTCCCAAATTTCTTCGCTAAACCCTAATATCCTTCATGTTCCCACAAACCCTAAATTGCCCTTCTCCTTCCCCACAACAAGCAAATTACATGGACCTGCAGCAAGAAAATAAAACAAAAAGAATATAAAAAAAAATATATATATATAAAAATTGATATGAAAAGAAAAATAAAAATAAAATGCCAAAATGACCCAAATATGAAAAACAAAGATATTATTGGGTATAAAAAAGAGGCAAGCTGCTGTTATGAAATTTATAAAAAGAAAAATCAAAGATTGCAGCTGTGTATATATTCATAATGGACATATTGCTGTGTTTTTGGTCTATAAAATCGTGTTGCTGTGCTGCCCAAAATAAACTCTGTTTTCCCTTTTTTATCATTCCCTTGAAGTTGTCAAATCTCCTTTTGATAAAAATACAAGTGAAGCTCTCTTTCCCTTATCACTAAATGCATATGAATCCCGTCCAGATAGCAGAGTTTGCTTCATTAAAGGATAAAAATCAAATGGATAATGCTGCCCCATACCCCCTGTCATATATGTTCTTTCCCTTGGTCCCTATCATACATGGTTTCGTTGCAAATGATTTCTTAAAAATGATAAGATGGTATGTGTTACATTTTGTGAATTTTCCCTAAAAATCCCTGTTTTTATTTCCCATTCCTTATTAAAAATACCTCCCCTAACAGTTCCCTTATGATTTTTCCCCTTGAAAACAGCATACTTCTCAGCATTTTGCAGGCAGAGGCAGCAGTTCTATTTACCTTTCAGCTTGCTCATCTGGTTCCAAAACCATGTCAGACACCGAGAGTTATGAGCCTAGTGATGACCATTCATCAGCTACAGAAGTGGTGGTACAGCAGAGGGTTCCTAAGAGGGGTGGTCATCATAGGAGACAGGAACCTACTTCTTTGGCAGCATTGCAGGCTTGTCCTTTGGCAATGAACGGTTTTCGGTACATGTCATGTTTTCAGTTCTGTGAGAGGCTTGCTCACATTCAGCATCATAGTGAGTTGGCACGTTTATTTGTTTTGCACCTTCATGATGGGCAGGTCACTCTTGCAGGGGTGAATTTTGTGTTATCTCCAGAGATGATTTCAGAGGCTACCGGGATACCGAATGTAGGGGAAGTGTGGCCCAAGCGCAAACTGCTGGACTTTATCTTTTTTGAGCCATATGTCAGGCCCTCATTTGTGAGCCACTTGTCAGGAATCTTTCCTTCCAGATTCCTCCGGGCGGAGTATGTTTCGATCATGAAGCTTATCATGCAATACTTTACATGTGACGGAAGATTTTCACTGGTCTCCACTTGTCATATTCGCATGTTGATGCACTTTACCAGGGTGAGGATGATGAACATCCCGGTTTTCTTCTGCCAGGACTTTCAGAGGATGTCATCCGTATTTCAGAGGCGGACCCCAGCCCAGCAGCATAGGAGTCTGTGCCATCATGGTCTCATTCAGCTCATTGTTTCCCATCAGTTGAGGCAGCAGGGCATTTCATGGGCAGACTTCATTTCTCATGAGGTTTTTACAGTGACATCACGGCCACAGCCAGAGCCACAGAGAGGTCAGCCAGAGCCACAGATCATTCATGAGGAGGGAGGTCCATCACGCTAGGCAGAGATTATTGTGCCTACACATGTTGTTTCCCCACTACAGTGTACATATCAGAGGGGTCATAGGACCTTGTTTGCAGCAGCTCGACGAGTATTTTCTCCACATCAGGTGGAAGGGGTCTCGTCGTCATCATCAGATCAGCGAGTGTTATCTCCACACCAGGTGGAAGGGGCCTCGTTGCCGATAGCAGCACAGGTAGCAGAGAGGGGCAAGCAGCCCATGATTGAGGATGAGAGAGCTGGCGATACACGTCATGATTTCATTGATTTTGATGCTCATTCTCCTTCTTCTGATTTTTATGAGCTTATTAGACAGAGAGAGGAGGAGAACCTCGTGTTGCAGCAGAAGCTCGAAATGGCTCAATGGACCATCACTTATCTGGAGCAGCGCAACAGAAAATTAGAGGCGGAGAAAGAACTTGACGAGCTATGGAGGATCCGTGGTAATAGAGGCTTGAACCGTAGGAGGCCTGGGGACCCATTGCCTACTGACCGGGAGTCCATGCTCATTCAGGTGAATGCCCACTTGGAGAGGCTGTTAGAGAAAGCCAACCGGGACAAAAGGCTGCTACGAAACATGAAGAACCATTACTGGGCAAGGTTGCACGTTTGCAAGGCAAAAATGAAGATACTCCAAAGGAAGTTGTCCGAGGCCCGCAAGAGGAGGAAAAAGACCAACCCGCTCCGTATCTTGGCTGAGGCCTCTCTTACTCACCGTGATACTGACTAGCCTTCTTCTAGCAGCAAAACCAAGAAATTTTGAGGATTTTGAGGCATTTTTGGCATTTTTTTTGGAATTTTACAGGTTTTGGCCACTCGACTCGTCTCACCCCGTACGAGACGAGTCGTCGATACAGCTCAGAACGGGGAAAACTCTACATGGTTGGATTTTTCTTGTAAAAGTACACTTGCCTATGGAAGGGTTTCAAATTTTGTGAAGATTTGGGCAGCCAAAAGCTCAAAATACAGCCAAATTTTGACTTTCTGCCCCTTTTTTGAGTTGCAGAAAGCAGTCTTGGGATATTTGATTTTTTAGGGGTCAAATCAACTCCAAATTTAGAAATTCCGGTTGGTTTGGAAAGTAGACTTCCATACCTTTCCAACGAGCTATCCTGCACTTGATTTGGACTCCGGGAAGGCCCTCAAACAGCGCTGCCAAAAGGTGTGACTAGTCAAGCCAGAGGTGCGACCAGTCAAGCAAAATTTGCCAGTTTTTGACCAGTTCGGCCAGCTAAGCACAGTTTTCACTTGGGTTGATTATTTAGGCATGTAATTGATGGATTCTTGTGTAAATTTCATGGCATTAGATACTTTTACTCTTCTTTACCTCTTCTAGAAGCTTCTTTGATGTAAAAAGTTAATATTTAATGCATGGATAGGCTTCCTAACTTTTAGAGGCAAGTTGTTGTGCTGGCCTATTATCTAGTGACTGATTTAGAATTAGTTGTAACAGCTCCTAGGAAGCTGAGCTCGACCCCTAGAGGTGGGGGAAGAGGTTTGACCTTCTATATTATGCCTTCTCTTTCTCATTTTCAGGGTTGGACTCTAGAGGGAGAAGTGCTATTGTATTTTTGACTTGTATTTTCTGCAATTTGAGGAAAAGGAAGGCCAGGATTTTGCAGACTTCATTGTGGATTCTTGTGGATTATTATGTTGATGGTGTGTCTCCTACTGTTATTGTAAGTCTGTTTATGTGTTCCATTTCTTAATCTCTTGCTGCTATTTAAACAAAAGAAGTGATAAAGTTTGAATTCATGCATGCCATGCTCAGCTTTCAATTTTGTTTAAAATTTATGTTTTCCACTGTCTAGAGAGGATTCGAATTCATTGTTCGCCCTCTTTAGCTTCTCTTCTTTCTTCCTTGATCATCTCTTTAAGCTAAAGGCATCAGCATAAACTCCTACCTTGCCCCAAAGACCCACCTGCAAAAACTGAGCTCAATCCCCGCACCCTGAATTGCACTCCCTCCAAATTGCCACCAAAAAACCCAAAAACTTTAAATCAAATCCCCTTATCAGTTTACTAGCCTAAAATCCTTATTCCTAATTGGTCAAACTCATCTCATTGAGAAATCCACCAAGTTTGACCCGAGAGAGCCTTCTCATACCTCGTAGGGCTAGCTACGAAGTGAAATGGTTTGATGTTGCCTTGAAGGTTTACCTTCCTCAGCCTAGGGTGAAATCTCAAGCGCTAACACACTCTAGAAACAAAATTTGAAGGATCGAATTGGTCGTCTATAGAGAGAGAAAGAGGGGGAATCCAAATTTTACATCAATACATACCATTGGAGAAAATGAACAAAGCTTAACAAACAAAATTGGTTGACCATCTAGTACCAATTACTTTTCCAACTCACACCAATCCGACACGAACACATTCACACTAATTTTTCCAACATCGGATCTACTTTTCTCATTCTACTATTATTCTTTACTCTCATTCAAAAAATTAATTTGTAAACATAACAACTCAACATCTCCTCTTCTTCGAGACGAAGAAGGAATTGAGGGCGGGGGAGATGTTGGAAGGGCTAGTCTACCTAGTCATCTAGTCTTGTCGAGTCAACATAACTCACTGAGCTTTGGTCTATATTGTAAATCGGTTGACTCCTCTTTTAGTCAATTGACAAAGTCAGTTAGTTACTATAATTGTTGTAACTGCCTCGTGACAATATATATATGTATGCACTCCAAAAGAAGAGGTTTTTGGTTGCTATCATATAATATAATATAAGGGTTGTTTTGTTGGTTCTCCACTACTTTTTGTTATCTCTTTCATTGCTTTCTCATTATTGTAAAATATTTCTTGGTGTACAAACTATTGGTATCTAATGCATACTTTCCTTTAGACTACAACACTAAGTTATCTTTATTTTTAGTCTCTTGTACTTTGTGCCATCTTCATAATTTTACTCTTCATCAATGTCTTAGTTGTCTTTATTTTATTCTTTTATAACTTGGAACAATGAGCCAATCATTTGGAGTAAAGCATATTCACATCAAGGGTTTCTTGGGCTTATTCTTAACCATTACATGGGGTTTTTATGGGTCTCCATTAATAAATTTATCATATTCTTTTTTTTTATTCAACTATCCTTTATCTATACATCATTAAAGGTTTTCATCATTTTATTTTTAATGATTACAAGTGGTTTTTAAATTACCATGAATCATTATAGGATAACATATTCATGATTTGATTGACCCAAAAATTTATTTACAAAATATTTACAAATTTTACCTTGAAACATTACTAATGATGAGAAGTTGAAATTATTCTTTCATGAAAAATCACTAATGAGGACCAACTAATTCATGGGTTGAGTTATTCAATGTTGGTGGATTTCTTGTAGATTGGAAACTTTTACTTTGTAAATTTGGTTTAACATATGAGGGACATTATGTCATTTAAACATATCTATCTAGCCACAATTTAAGTATATGTGAGATACTAATATTTATCTTTGTTGACATGTGTGATCATTATGGTCTTTTAATCCGAAAATACAACAAAACTGCAAATTTCAATGCTTAGACCTTGGACATGTCCTATTCAACACAATGCTAGTAATTATTCCCCTAGTCTTGAACTTACTCCATTGTACTTTCATTAGTAAATGAATAACATGTTATATAGGTTTCTCATTTCACAAATGTTGTCCCTAGTGCTTGTTTTACCATCTTAATCAATACCTTCATTTATTGGCTTACTATAGATCTTGCCCATTTTCATAAACCTTTACCATCAAGTATTATTTGTTTATAATCTTGGAGTAAATTCCTTTTTTGTGCCTTTCAAGGGATCCAATTCCACAGTCTTCAATATTTGATAGGCTTTTAGAAGTATCATTGGGATCATCATTGTAAGTCTCATAACTTGAAAGATACATATGTATATCATCATTATTAATACAATCGAATCATTGGAATCACAAGAAAAATCAAAACTTTGAATCATATCATTTGTGTCAAAAGAAGTATCACATATTAGTTTCTCTTGAGTCATATTTTTAATTCACTTTTCAATGTTAACAACACATTTTGCTTTTTCTATAAGCCTTCTTTAAATGATCCCATCATTTGATCTTTCTTATCATGGAGATTTAAAAGATCAACCAATCATTGATCCAAAGATTCCAACCTTTCTTCTAGTTCTCTAATACATTGTATACTAAAGATAATGAGTTTATAATAGATCTCCTTATCATATGGTCAAAGTATAAATGCTCTTGGTCCATTAATGAAATATCTCTCTATTTTTTTTTTTTTGTAAGCTTAAGTAGGACCCTTTCATTTTTTATTTTTTACATGTCTGTTATTCACCCCATTTCCGGGGAGGGTAGCACAAGAATCGAACCCAAGATCTCCAGTTCAGTGAGACTTCATTTCTATGGACATTGCCACTTGAGCTACCCCTTGCGGACGAAATATCTCTCTATTATAATACGTTAAGCTTCTATAAATAAACATTAGTAGCATCTTTAAGCCATGTATTCCGTTAATAGCACACTATTGTCTCTCGCTTCCTTTATCCATTTCAGTTATCATTTATATTTCTTTCTCTTATCAAAATAAAAATCTAACGATGTTATGTACCATTGATCTTTCATCCATGTATGTTTCACCATAAGTGACTTTATAATAAAATATGTGTGTAATTTTAGTGAATAGCTTTTTTCTTAACATGAGAAATAAATAACAATTTGTAGCTTCATTTTTCACAATCATTTTTCCATAAAATCAATACGATAAATTCCATGTTGTAACAATCTAACAATAAATATTACTCATCTCTTATTTTTCTCTCCTAAACTTTCTTTGGATAACACAATGAGATAAAATTAATTAATTTATTTATTTTTCCCATTATGAATGTATGTTTAGGACGGGGCTAACTCACATATGGATGGAAGAATTCTCTTCCCAACAACAAGATGTTGTCACTAGGATTGTGTAAGACTAGATTGAGTCTTGCTGCCCCTTGGAACAACATAAACCCCACAAATGGCTCCCACCCTCAACCCATTCCATGAGATTTAAGTCTAAGACTTGATGTGAATAAACCCTAAATCCCACACAAATGAATTAGTCTAAATACATTTTATCAAATAAATAGTCTAACCGTATACATACCAATAACTCACCAAGTCTCCCATTAGACTTTACCAATTATTTTGAATTGCACGCAATCTCCATTATAAACAATGTTCTACATGTTGGAGAAATTCCATGAAACCACATCAACAAAAAATGAAATTGTAATATATATATATATATATATATCACTTCGGAATGACCCAAATAGTAACCTCTAAGAATGAAATGCAACTCTTGGAAAAATTTAGTTAGGATTTTGGCTTAAGGAATCAATCATTGTGCCTTTCTTTGTGTAAATGCAACTTTAGAATGACCCATTTGGGGAATTTAGTTCAAGGAAACAATTGGTGCACATATATTTGTGTGAAATTGATTATAAAGGTGAATACTTAATTTGAATTGGTATGGGTTGAGAAGAGATAGATTGATGTTGTTTACCGATTTCATCTCGACAAATGCTAGCACAATTTCAACTTCGATATTGATTTAGTGTTGGAATCTAAGATTCGTAATAAAATCTTTGGATAAAATTGGAAAAAGGTAAATACATGAATTAAAATATGACTTTTGTATCTACTCTAATGCACAATTGTAATCACTAACTATAGATATAGAAACTTGATAATATATTATTTAAGGTCCTACAACAATAAGGCTTGAAGCCATTAAAACAATATACCTAGTATCAGATCAATATGTGACTTTATGAAAATTGAACTTGGGTGGGGAGGATGACAATCACTCCCCCTAACCACCCAAGATAAAGCCAATTGACACATTGTATAATTCTTATGTGTCTCATCTCTAAAACGTGCATTAAATCATTTCTTACATAATTGAATAACTATTACAATATTGTGTTGTAATATCTTCCGGCTTCATCACATCTATGTTTTTGTAATCAACATTTGGAACTAAACTTCATGGTTCATCATCAGGATTTGATGAATGAATAAGTCAGAGATTAATGAGGTAATAAATAAAGGAGAGGGTTGGGATGGGAATGCATGGACCCGACAAGTTTGATAAAGCCATGAATCAAATTTTTAATTTATTGATTTTATTAATGTTTTAAAATCTTATTAATGATAATTAAATCTTGATAATCGTATTTATGGTTATTGATGAAATTGAATGCTATGACTTAGTATTATTAATGATTATTAATTCACTAACAATTTTATGCAAAAATTAATTAGTTTTTGTTAATTACAAGATTTTTATGTTTAATTTTTAGTATTGACCCTAATGTTTAAATCTTGTATGATTAAAATATTAAAATTATAATTAATTCTTATCATTTATATGCATTGTTGATTTCATATTTATTAATAATATTATGATAATGAATTATTTTGGTTTAATGTTCTTGAATTTATGGAAAAATATAATATTCTAATTGTTAGTTATTAAAATATTTTATTAGTGATGTTGTTTATATTATGTGAATGATGTTCATAGGTGTTTGATGTTTTTAGATTACTAATATATTTTATTATTAATTTTTATGAATTGATATATAAAGTTTTTGGTT
Source organism: Pinus tabuliformis (assembly GCA_031772625.1). Classification (NCBI taxonomy): domain Eukaryota; kingdom Viridiplantae; phylum Streptophyta; class Pinopsida; order Pinales; family Pinaceae; genus Pinus; species Pinus tabuliformis. Next base: position 599,968,031 of record CM062808.1, read on the forward strand.
TTTAATTAGGACTCAGTTAACTAAGGTCTAATTATAATTAAAATGATTTTAATTTTAATATAAAATTAAAGATTGAAAGAGTAAATAGGTACATTCTTGATTGTTGTTATTAATTCAAATATTATTGTAATAGATTTTAGGGTTTGGTGAACACTAACGAGGACCAAGGGATAAAGTGGCAAGGAGCATCTAAGATAAGGTAGAATCCCTAGTTAGAGTGGGAATCCAATTATCGCTTATTTTCCAACCATCATTGCGGTTCAGGTTGTTAGGGTGTTTTCCTATTTCGATGGCTTCTCTAAATTTTCTATGGTGATAATGATTAATCCTGGCCACAACATAAGAGTTTTTGATGCAAATGTGATGATTGGCTTTGCTAGAGTGCTTGACCAAGGCTAAGGTTTTGGAACAGTTATGTTTAATGTCTGTAGCATGTTCTTGAATCATGGTTAATATAGATCGACCAATCTCCCCAATGTAGGCTTTTCCACAAGAACAAGGAACCAAATAAACCCCTTTGTGGTGTTTCGGATCGATGGGATTTTTTACCGACTTTAGACATTTGCTAATGGGTTTCAAAGTGGTATTCATATTATTCTTTTTTAAAATGTAATAAATCTTATCAGTGGTGCCTAGTAGGTAGGGGAGGTGTACCTTACCAGCACAATCATCCATAGGTTGTTTGTTTATAGGATTCTCCGATTTCTTGAAAGCTTTGATACCTTGGTGTCTTCTATATCCATTCTTTTCAAAAACATCCAAGAGGTGGTTCTTTTCTTGATCCAAATGATCGTGATCTAAAATACGTACAACCCTAGTTGCCAGAGTGTTAATCCCCCAAGTTTTTGAGCAAGATGATGGTGAGAGTTGGCATGAAGGTAATGTTCAGTGTGGGTTTTCTTACGATAGAACTGGTGAGATATTGAGCCATCTTGGTTTCTCTTGATTAGGATATCAAGAAAGGGAAGGCTTCCATTATCTTCAACTTCCATTGTAAATTTGATAGAATTTGATTGATTCTTAAGGTGTTCTAGGAAAATGTCTAGTTTTCCTTTTCCATGAGGTCAAATGACATAAGTGTCATCGAAAAATATTTTCCAAATATTAGGTTTTAAAGGGGAAGACTCTATAGCTTTAGCTTCAAAATGTTCCATGAACAAATTGGCAATGATGGGAGACATAGGTGATCCCGTGGCCACACCACAAGTCTGCTCATATATGTCATCTTTAAAGCTGAAAAAGGTAGATTTTAGACAGACTTCTACTAATTTAGCTGTGTTAGGATCAATGATTTTATGGACTACTTCCATGGCTTCATCTATGGGAATATTGGTATAGAGAGCTTTTACATCAAAACTCACCAAGATGTCATTCTGGTCTAGTTTTATCTGTTTGATCTCATTGATGAAGTGATTGGAATCTTTGACAAAGGAGCTAGTGTTCCCCACCATAGGCTTAAGTTTTTTGGCAAGATATTTCGCTAGATGGTAAGTGGGGCCTCCAATAGTATTGACGATGGGTCTAATAGGGATGCCTTCTTTGTGAATTTTAGGGGCTCCATAAATCCTAGGGGTGTAGGGATTGGTTTCAATAATATTCTTGATGTTTTTCTTACAATATTGTTTTCATAAAAATATTCATAACTATCTTACATCTTCCATGAAATTCTCATCTCTAATTTATCTCTTGTTTTCATTATTATTTTTATATATAGACATTTGTACATAATCTACTACATTACAATATGGAACCAAATTGTTTACTTTAATACTCATAAGTAAATATTATTGATTTAGTATAAAAACCTTGATATGCCTTTTCATGATACTAATAAACCATTTAAATAAATAAGAATTGAAGTATCAAAGTTATTTATCCATTGAAAAGTTGGTTAGATAGTCATACAAATGTCCCTCTTTAAATTTGCATGAACCATTAAGATCATACACTATCATTTATGAAACATCGAGATCATAAATACATTATTCTACTATTGAGATTTGCAATTATAAATGCGAAACCTATAACTGAAAGGTAATTCATGCCCAAAGAGCACATCTTTTTATTATTGCTATGATGCTAGATTGTGGTATACCTACTTGTGCTTTTCCTATTAAGGAGATGGGGTACCAACACTTCCCCAATATATACAACATAAAATAACTCCATAATAGAAAATTCATCCTATGCTTAGTATTTGTATTTTAGACTATCAAAATATGTATAGTTATATCGCATTTCCTATACAATTAAAAGCATAATATATTATTAAACTTTCTAAATATTTTAATCGCAAAATAAATTTTAACACATTAAATACAATATTTATTATATAAACAATAACATTATCTACAATATGTCTAAAATACAAAACTTCTAATAGGAATTTATTTTCCTAACATCTATATAAATCCCTAGTATGATTGTGTTATGAATATAATTTATGTAAAAGTAATAAATATAGATAATAAATAATAATCATAATAATAAGTAATCAAATAAAAAATTAGTTAAACAAAGAGGCATGTTTAAGGAGACATGACCTTCCATGAAGAGGCACTGCCTAGTATATAAGCAGACCCCTCACTCTCATTTGTATTATATTCTTATTCATATTTTCTAATATATATTCTTGTATCTCAATGGAGATCTACATATTCCAAGTCTTTTGGAGTGTTTAATCTGAAGAATGAACTTTGTTTGTTCCATTGGTATCAGAGTTGTTTGATCCTCTGGCTGTTCAACTGCTGCACAAGAGCCTCATTCTCCAATCTAGGTCTTTGACCATCAAATTCATCAACATCGTTGTCGTTGAAGTGTTTTGCTACCAGAATTTGGAGTTTCTCCAAATCTCCATTTAGGCCTTTGGCCATTTACAAGAAAGAAAAAGAAAAAAAGAAGAAGAAGTCGTCAATATATAAAGAAAATAAATAAATATAAATAAATTAGAAAAAAAATCAGGAAGGAAAAAATATATTTAAAAAGAAAAAGAAAAAGACTTTAGAAAAAAAGAGAGATAAAAATTAGAAAAAAAAAATTGCAAAAGAGAAAAATCTAAAAAAAGAATAGAGCCACATATTTTTATAACGGTAAAGGGGGATTAATTGGAAAAAAAAGGTCATAAACTCCAATTCGAAATTTTAAAGGAGTTATATTTCAAAAAGGGTTTGAAGGAATAGCTCTTGAAGCTTATATATATATATATATATATATATATATATATATATATATATATCAAAGAGGAGGGAAATTAATATAAAAATAAATAAATTAAGAAGTGGATATTTGAAGAGAATTATAAAGGTAGTAAAAAGAGAATATATTTGTATATTCTCAAAGCTCATATAAGAAGAAAAAGAAGCAGTCAAGATGAGTTCTACACACAAATCATTATTTTGGACTAAATGTCTATTTTGTATAACATACATTGAATATCTTTGGATTCATAAAAATTGTGAATTATGTTGTCCAACATGTGAAAATTATTTAATGCGGAAGAATGTTAAGATGATGTATTGACACAAATGACAAAACGAGAGGAAAAACTTGCAAAATTGGAACAAAAATTAATAGAAAAAGATGAGGAAATTTTGCGTCTAAGGGACCATAGCCAAAAATTAATTGTGAAGGTCAAGAAGTCCAAAGAATGAAATAAAAAATTAGAAGAAGAAAAGGGATGTGTCAAGAAGAAATTAAACAAGATTTTATTAGACAAGGAAAGAGAAAATTTGCGCTTAAAAGACCTAAACCAAAGGTTATTGGAACAAATCAAAGATCTAAAATATGAAAAACTTAAAAGTCAAAAAATTTAAAATAAGGTTGATGAATCAGAAACCAAAGAACTTTTACATCTGAGAAACCATAATCAAAGTCTACTCACTAAAATCAAGAAACTTAAGGATGATAATAAATCATTAAAAGACAAGTTAGAACAACTTACTCAAGAAGAAGTTTCGAAATCTCTTGTAGTGACAGTCCAAGTTGAAGATAAGGGAACAAATACCGATCCAATGAATATCATAACTCAAGAAGAAGGAAAAATGGTTGAAGAAAAGACACATGTAGATGTTGCAGTCTAGATGATAAACATTCCAAGTGAATTTTTTGTAACCAGCTCAACAACATCATCACTTGAAGTAAATCAGAATCTTGCCTCACGTATGATAAGGGAAAGAACTCCTTAATTACACCCAAATCATAGGAACACGCATCTCAATAAATCTATGAATATGTATCACTCATAACATAAACAACAAACTTATGTTTCGAAGAAAAATGATGTCAGCACAATCCAGTCTGTCGATAACAAGTTATCCTAGCTATCAAGTAATTGTCAAATTTCACAAAAGATTAATTTAGGATGGTCTGATCCCTTCTTAGTGCGACAATTTTGTTTATCACTTAAAGGATCATATCAACTTGTATAATCAAGGATGACAGTTCCGAGACGAAAAGACATTCAAAACTGAAAAAGAGTTTAAGCATTTTCATCAACAAGCTTTGAGGACAAAACTTTTTGAGGAGGAAGGCAATGCTATGAATATAATTTATGTAAAAGTAATAAATATAGATAATAAATAATAATCATAATAATAAGTAATTAAATAATAATTAGTTAAACAGAGAGGCATGTCTAAGGAGACATGACTTTCCATAAAGAGGCACTGCCTAGTATATAAGCAGGCCCCTCACTCTCATTTGTATCATATTCTTATTCATACTTTCTGATATGTATATTATATCTCAATGGAGATCTACATATTCCAAGTCTTTTGGAGTGTTTAACCTGAAGAGCAAACTTTTTTCGTTTCATATTGTCAATCTCTAATCAAAGTTATGATTTGTAAAAGAATGTTTTGGCTTCCTTCAAAGGCGAAGTCACACCTTTCACAACTTATTCATAAAAAAATTATTAATTTTTTAGTATAAAATCTTCCTTCTTGCCTTTAACTAAGATGAAAAAAGAATAACAATCTATCTTGTTAGCTAAATCAAATTAAAATTTTGATTTAAATGGCTATATTTATTTTGCATGTATGGCTTATACTTATCATATTTCAGCTTCTAAAGCTCCCAAGGAGGTTGAGTCATAAAAAGGGAAGGGGGGACAAATACAAAGATAGAGGTAGCAACAAAGGTGTTGGTAACCATATATATATATATATTTACGTCTATAGATACATCTTTTTCTAGGCCATATAATCTATATTAGGACATTGAGGGTGTCTGGCCAAGAGGCAACTCCTCAAAGCAAATTGTGTTTTCTCATTAAGGATGATAATAGATATATACATGGAGGGAGAGACTCTTGGGCTTCATCTCCCAGTGTCTCTTCATATTCCAATTCTCCTTATTTTATATTTACACTATTTTAAATGGATTTACCTAATCCCAAAGATTACGTGTCAACATCCCCCCCTTAATCTGAAGAGATGTTGGTCCGTCCAAGCATTGTTCTGAATCTTTCAAACTTTTCTCTTCCAAGTGCTTTAGTGAAGATGTCAACAATCTTCTCATTTGTGGAACAATGGCGTAGGTGAATTGCCTTGGCCTCAACATGATGTCGAATCATATGGTATTTTATATGGATATGATTTGTACGGTCATGGAACTTTGGGTTCTTGGCCAAATTTATTGTAGAAGTGTTTTCAATTAGAGGATTTGAATGCACTTGTTTCTTGTGCAAATATTCTAGAATTTTCCTGAGCCACACAATTTCCTTTGTTGCTTCAGTTACTGCCACATATTCTACCTCAGTTGTGGAATCTACTAGAACAGATTTTTTGCCTGACCTTTAGGAGACAAATCCTGATCCAAGACTCATAGCATAACCTAAAGTAGATACCCCAGTTTATTATCTCCATTGAAGTTTGAATCAGAGTATCCAATAAAGTTGGAGTCGCCCACCTGTGTATACTTAATTCCAAAGTCTTGAGTTCCCTTTAAGTACTTTAGAACTCTTTTCATAGCAGAACAATGTCCCTCACAAGGCTTTTGCATAAATCTGGCTCTGACACCATGTTAGGCCATACAAGGATTTTACAAGCTTGCATATTTTAAATTCCCGACCCTTCACAACAAATCCTTCTGGTTGGGACATAAAAGCATTCTCTTTCAGATCTCCATTTAAGAAATCAATTTTTACATCCATTTGATGGACTTTCCAACTGTTATGTGTGGCCAAGGCAAAGAGTGTCTGGATGGTATCCCATTTTTCTATGGGGGAAAATGTCTCCTCATAGTCGACCCCTTCCTTCTATGCAAAACCTTTTGGCCACAATCTTGGATTTGTGCTTGTTAAGTGAGCCATCAACTTTATACTTGTTCTTGTAGACCCACTTGTAGCCTATTGGTTTGGTTCCCAATGGAAGATCAACCAGCTTCCAAGTGTCATTATTTATCAAAGAATCATACTCTTTTTGCATCGCTTCTTTCCATTCATCATGAGAAGCAACTTATTTGAAGGAATTTGGTTCAAAATTTGTAGACAAATTCAATTAACAATCATAAGAAACATCCATATCAACAAGTGAATCATAATCGTCTACATCACCTCCATTTCGTCTAGTTGAACTTCTTGTTCCTTTCTTTCCAACCTCACCGAGATGAACACTTTCAAGTGTCTTCGTCATCCATTTTGGAGGACCTTTTTGAGATGGCCTAGGCTTCTCAGTTGACTGAGTTGGGGCTAAATCGAGATTTAGTCTCCCAATTTTGTCAATCACATCACTCAAAGTGTCATTAGGATCAATGGTTGGAGCTTGATGCGGGGAGAGAGTGCTTTAGAAGAAGATTCCAAAAATTGATCCAGTATAGGAATCATCCCTTCAAGATGTGGAATCTGATTATCAAACTCTTGAAAAGATTTTGGATGTCTGAATCTATCCAAGTGATCAAGCCGCCACTCAAAAACAATATCAGTCTTGGAAGATTCAAGAAATATCACATCTCTAGATATTATAAACTTCTTATTAACTTCATCATAGAAATGCTATGCTTTGGAGGTATTTGAATACCCCAATAATATACACTTGCAATTCCTTGCACCGAGTTTGTTACCGAACACATTCTAATGTAGTCATCAATAAATGTAATCATATATTTATTACCATTTGCAGAAGGAACATGCATTGGGCCACATAAGTTTGAATGAATAACTTCGAGTTTTCTATGTGCCATGGAATTTGAATCATGAAAACACTGTTTGTTGTGCTTTCCTAAGATATAAACATCACATTGCTTAAGTTTCCTAGGAATTGTAGGCAAACCAGTAACACCACTTTTATTCAACATACGAAGGTTGTCATAATTCAAGTGTCCAAATCTAGCATGCCATAAAAGACTTGATGGAAATATACCTTCATCATAATGAGAACTGTATGAGAATTTTTGTGCATGAGAAGAGGTTCCTTGCAACTTCAAAAGTCTTTCTTCTTCTATCCCCGTCATGACAAGTGAGCGATCTGATGATTTTCTGACCTCAACCTTACCATCAAACATATGAATGGAGTGTCCTTGTTGGCGGATGTGGACCAAATACAACAAGTTTCTCCTCAGCTTCGGGAGATATAGAACATCATGCAGAAGAAAGTCTGGAAGACCAGGTAGTTTGAGCCTAATGGTGCCAAGCCCTGATGGCTTGAGTTTTGACTTGTTTGCAAAATATATTGCTCCATCAACATTGTCAATAAATAATTCAAAAAATCTCTTCTAAAATTCATGTGGGACTTTGCTCCTAAATCAAACAACCGGTCATTTTTCCAAGAAGCAATTTTAGCATTAAACAAGTCTTCATTTACTTCATTATTACAATGTGCCACAACATAGTGAGAAGATTTGGGTGCTTTACCTTTCCCCTTTTCATTAGTTTTACCTTTTCCTTCATTTCTTTCCTGCATAATTATGTCCCTAGGTAACTTACATGTGGATGCATCATGTCCATCTCTATTGCAACGTATGCAATGAAGATCAAAATTTTCTCCTTGGAATTGTCTGCCCCCCCTGCCTCTAAAATTCCTTCTTCATCTTCCTCTTTGGCCACCTCTTCCTCTAGAAGAATCTTGTGCATGATTCTTCTATCTATGTGCAAGACACATAGCTTCTTCAGAAGACTGAGGAGTTATCTTCTTCCTAAAATCGTTCTCTCTCTCGGGAAACTTCTTCTCAAGGGAGTCAAAGGTAATCTTCTTGAGATTTCCACTTGCTTGCAATGACTCAAGATAATGTGAATAAGTGGGATATATTTCCTTGACATAAGCTATGAGAGGAATGTATATTCCAACACCAGTGGTTTTTATATTATGCATAATAGATATTACTTTTGATGCTAAAGAAAGAGGGTCATTATTTTTCAATTCAAGACTGAACAATTTAGTCATCAATTGAACAAATTCAATTTCAGAGTGTGAGACATACAATTCCTTCAATTTCATTAAAACTTCATAGGAATTTGAAAATGGAAAAATATGGTGAATCACTTGTTCATTTATTGATGTTGTAATCAAGGCATAGGCCTTGTTGTTCTTATTTTTCCAAATTACAATCTCCTTATCTAAAGTGCACTTTGCAAGTGCATTATCTCCTTCTTCTTCATGAACTCCACTCCACAACTCATTGAAAATTAGACTGTGGTTTATCTTCCTTGACCCTTTAGTATAGTTCTTCTTTCCAAAGAGAACTACTCCAACAATTGATATCAGTGAATGCATCTTAAAATATGTGTACTGTGTAAAAAATGTACTCTGCAGGAAATCTACTATGAAAAATGCACTCTGATATATATATATATATATATATAGGTATTATTTTGGGAAGGGTTATATGGGTGAGGTGTTGTATGGGGGAGGGGGTATATGAGGAGGTGTTATATGTGGAGGTAGAGTTATATTATAACACATGATACGTATGTAGGGAAGGAGGGCGGTATGGAGGAGGTGGTTTACAGGGCCACGAGGAGGGTGGTATGAGAAGGAGGCGGGTGATGCTGCAAGACAGGAAGGGAAGTTTTGGAGGAAATCGGGGTGCATGGGCACCCCCTCCTTGTTAAACATCGATAGAACGAGACACCTTGCAAGCGATAATAGCCATTGATTGAGGTGGGGAAGGTGGAGGGGCCGTCGATGAGGGATGGAAACCCAAGGAGGAGAACTTGACCTGTTATAATATATAACTATCGACAAGGAGGTGGTTTGCAGCATTAACTTCAATATAGTATGATAAATTCAATGCTGCAGAAGCAAAGGACACAAAGACATAGGTGGTAGGTGGTAGTGGTAGTAGCTTCGATAGAACTCTTAATTCCACGCGCATCCTTGGTTGAGAAAGACACTCTAAGTCCGTGGGATATGTAACTTTCCCATCGTGAGTAGAATACCCATGGTTAGTAACATACCTGACATACCCATCATGACTAGTAGCATACCTATGGGAAGAGCGTGATTCAGAGTCTGATGCTCAAGGGTGGAGAGGAGTTGATGGGTGGTATGGGCAGGAGGCAGTGTGATTCCACAAGATGGAGGAGAGGAGGAATAATGGGACCCCTCTGTGGTGCCAAGAGATTTAACACAATTGCATGGTAAAAACACCATACACAATCATAGTCATATTTGCGCCATAATTTTCAAACAATTTCCATCATATACAACCCAATTTTTAACAGAGTATCACTTCCGCCATTCGAGCATTTCTCAAAAAACAATTACATATAAAACTTCCATTCAACCATTCATCAACCACTGAATAGACAAGCTTCTAAATAGGGTTACCACACATAAACGCCATTGAATCTTGAACAAGAATCACACAACACCTCCAAGTAGTGCAACAACTCGCTCCAATATTTACAGGGGGAAAAGCAATGCCTCAATGCAACAATTCAATTCTTCAATAGTTAGAATAGGATGTAGTTTCGACTAGTGCATTCAGTAATGCACAAAATTTTGTAGGGATATGACACATGTGTCAGTTTGCAGAAATGCAAAACATAGGTAGGATGGGGTTACAAGGGAAAGAAGGAAGCCAAAAATAGAGGTTGAGACTAAGCTATGATATTATGTCAAGCTAGGAGGTAACTCTTCCAAGAGAATTGTGTTTTTGCATTAAGATTGATCATAGATATATACATGGAGGGAGAGACTCTTGGGCTTCATTTCCCATCTCTTCATATTCCAATTCTCCTTATTTTCTATTTACACTGTTTTACATGGATTTACCTAATCCCAAAGATTATGTGTCAATAGAGAGAAAGGTTGTATTCATTATTGAGACAACATATGAGGAGCTCTTCAATTATGCCTATGCATACAAGAAAAGAGTGAGTTTTGTAGAGTCATTTTGGCATGTTAATTCATGAAAGTGTTGAAAAATGAAAGAAGAATGAACTCACCGGTTCAAATTTGTTCTTACAATTCTATTTACTCAAATCCCAATTATTGAGCATAACCAATTATTTATAAAAATCTTATCTTTACATTCTCAACAATAAGTTCGTATTTTCATAGTAGATATTATCCATAGAAAAGTGTAATGGTAAAAAAATATTTAACTAAATAATATTTAGAAAAATTAAATAATAATAAAAATTAAACTTTACTTATTAAAAATTTACTTTATATACATGTTAATATTAGATATTAATAATTTACTTTATATGTTAATATTAAATATTAATCTATATTAAAATTAAAAATTTATTATCAAAATTTTTATTAAAATATATATTTTCAAAATTTGTTCTCTTACCATATATCAATCTTTTTATGTTTACACATATTAATTCATAACATGACATTTATAATGTACATACACCATCTTATTAAATTGATTACGCTTATACATGTTAATTCATTACATTTATAAGGTACATACACCACCATCTCAATCTTATTATGTTTATGTTAAGCTCCATTAGTTTATGCAAAATTGCTGCCTAAAATTATGGAATTTAAACTGCAGTCTTTCCTTAACTTATGGAAACCAACTGTAGTAGTTTCCTTAAGTTAAGGAAATCAACTACAGCTAATAAATTTATTGTTAGGAGCTACTGAAGTGGTCCATTACTCCCATCTGGAGTTCTCTGCCTTGATCTGTGGGACATCTGACACATAGCTATCAGAAGCTTGATGGAAGCTTAGCTATAAATTCATCTGTTTGGTCCCCAAGCTTGCATCTCAAACCCCTTCAGTTTTACACCATCTAGCTGAGATAACAGAGCTTGGAAGTGCCTTCAGAATTATTGTGTTCTTTTTCTTTTGCTTGGATGGAAGTTGGAGTGCTGAAGAAGAAGCAAGCAAGTGGACTGTGGCCTTCATCAAAACATCACCAATGGCTGGAGGTAACTCGTATCCCTGGGTATTAAGTTTTAGTGATTCTTTTCAGTTCTTTCCGCATGCAGAATCGCTGTTTAAGTTTATTAGTTTTCTAACATTTGGTATCAGAGCCCTTTTACCTCTGCCTTGCTGTGTGTTGGCCAAGAAACGAATTTCGATCCACCGTTTCGTTCCATAATTTATTTCTTTTTGCGCAAACCTGTGTGTAGCACCTTAGTTCTGGCATACACATTTGATTGTGTTTATATGCATGCATTTGATTTTGTTTATATGCATGCGTCAAAACAACTGCCTGGGAAACCTTGCCGTACCAATTTTTTGAGCCGGATACTCGATCCTGTATTGCGGTTGTGGAAGTGGCCACTACGACGAATAAAATCAATTTTGCTTTTGAATAACATTCCCGAACCCTGGAGCCATCGCCTAGGATTGAAAGCAAGAGGGTCTGTGTAGTACTTGCTCTCCAAGTTGGAGAATTCATCAAATATTATGCACGTCCATCCCTTGGGAATCGTATATCCTTAAACAATAATTATGTATTCAATTGTTAGAACTAGAAACCAGTGGTGTTATAACGCTGTAATTTCCTGAATTGGTGAGTGACAACGTGGCATACCCCGGATTTGTACAGTCTCGGTAGTTTTCCTCAACAACATGCCGTTAAAGAGTCCATCCCCTAATCTCAAAGCCTCCTTGATAACCTGGGAGAAGTCAATAAAATCAACTCCACTTTGATAAACTCGAACGCATATAAAAACATTTTTCAAAGAGTGCTAATAACATGAATATTTACACAAATATCATATGTTCGCTTTAAAAAGATTCGAGTAATGTTCACGTTCCATGTGATATGCATGTTGATGTAGTTCCATGAGAACTCATCCACTAAAATGTGATCTAAAACTTTATTATTAATATATAATTAATGCTATTCAAAGTTTGCGTTGTATGTCATTTGATATTACTGCGTATTCTTATTTTGATGTTAAATCCAAGAAATACGCACCTACAACAATGTGTCATTAAACTGTTTGGCTAAATGCGCCATTGAAAATTCAGTTAAATCTCAGAGATTTTAAGGGGAAATTTTGAGATATCGCAGGAGGGTATCTCATGGTAGTTTGAGAAGATAGGGATATAAATAGAAACCACTGAAGCAAATCAATGTTATTAACTTACTCATTTTGTATAAGCCATTGATTTATAGTCGTCCCATGAGAACTTTTCATTCTCTCCTTTGGTGCGTTTGATTGAGAAGATAGGGATATAAATAGAAACCACTGAAGCAAATCGATGTTATTAATTTACTCATTTTGTATAAGCCATTGATTTATAGTCGTCCCATGAGAACTTCTCATTCTCTCCTTTGGTGCTTTTGATTGCTTCATGTTCTTCCTGCGTCAAATAGTTGTAGGGATATCAATATGTTTTCAAATTTGTTATGTGGTGTAAAATAAGCTTTCAAATTTGACTGTACTAACCCTGATCTCTTTGATGGTATGCGGATTTTCGGATAAACGCATGGAGATCTCTACAAGGATGTAGATTTCTACAATGTTATTTAATTATATGTGTAGATCTGGAAATGACAGTTGGAATTTATAATAGGGAGTTATGATAATTAAGTTTCCAAGTACTTTTATCAAACTAAAGCTTGTTTTCTTTATCGAGAAAATTAAAGAGCATTCGTTTGTCTTTTCCTCGTATTTTCTGCAAATCTTTATGAGAAGTTTTGAGTTGCACTTTCTTGATAGAAGTTGTTAAAGATTTGCGGTTTCTTGATAGAAGTTGTTAAAGATTTGTAGTTTTTGTTGATAAAGATCTTGAGCGCGTAGAAGTATTGCAGTGCCTTTTCGTGATAGAAATTATTAAGTGCTAAAAGATTTTCAGTGTATTTTCTTGATGGATATTATCGAGCGCTAAAGGAATTGCAGCGCACGGATTTTCTTGATAGAAACTATTCAGTGTTTAAAGAATTGCAGCGCCTTTTATTGATTAAAATTATTCAGTGCTTAAGAATTGCGCTGCATCTTCTTGATCGAAAATGTTGAGTGCTTCATAATTGCTCTCCATATTCTTAATCGGATATGTTGAGTGCTTAAGAATTTCGTGGCATCTTCTTGAACGAAAATGCTGATGCTTAAAATATTGCAGTGCATTTTGTTGATAAAAGTTATGGAGTGCTTAAATAATTGCTGTGCTATTTATTGATTGGATGTCTTAGTGCTTAAAAGTACTGCAGTGCATTTCCTTGATCAAAATAATTAAGAAAAGAAAACAATTGCATCTTCTTAATTGAAAATGTTGATGATGAAAATATTGCAGTGCATTTTCTTGATAGTTTATGCATTCTTAAATATTTCAATATTTCAATATTGAAATAGTTTAGTCCTTGAATATTTCAAATTTGCAGTTTTATTTCCAAATTGTTTAGAGCCCATTTTGTAATTAATTTAAGAATTAGTCTTAAATAAATTATGGGACAGTTAGACTAAGGAATGTAAATTTGATTTTGCTGGAAAAATATTACAGTTATATGGAGTTTATTAAAAAGTCATTTTGACTTACTCCTTTCAGTAAACATTATTTTTCTCTCTGGTTAAGTTTTATTTATGCAACAAAACTAATGTCTAAAGTGATCCATATGATTTAATGTCTAAAGTGATCCATATGATTTTAATTAATTAGAGAATAGCCACAACATCTTTAATTAAATAAAATTATATATTGATTGGCAAGATCACATAAAGATTATTTAGACATTAAATTGTAATTAATTACACTGAATATAATAAATTTTATCCCACAGGAATTTTTATTATATTTATGTGATTAATTAGGATAAAATTTCATAACATACCTATAGGAGTTATGAATTAATAAGTTTTATCATAAAGTTTTATTGAATCTGTTTGAATTAAAAATTTAGCCCACAGGCAATTTTTATGTCATTTGATTCAATTCTTTTTAGCATGTTTTACATTGGTAAAACGTGAAAGTTCATAAAGTTTTAATGAATCTGCTTGAATTGAAAATTTAGCCCAGAGGCAATTTTCATGTCATTTGATTCAATTATTTTTAGCATGTTTTACATTGGTAAAACGTGAAAGTTCATAAAGTTTTATTGAATCTGCTTGAATTGAAAATTTAGCCCACATGCAATTTTCATGTCATTTGATTCAATTCTTTTTAGCATGTTTTACATTGGTAAAACGTGAAATTTCATAAAGTTTTATTGAATCTGCTTGAATTGAAAATTTAGCCCACAGGCAATTTTCATGTCATTTGATTCAATTCTTTTTAGCATGTTTTACATTGGTAAAACATGAAAGTTCATAAAGTTTTATTGAATCTGCTTGAATTGAAAATTTAGCCCACAGGCAATTTTCATGTCATTTGATTCAATTCTTTTTAGCATGTTTTACATTGGTAAAATGTGAAAGTTCATAAAGTTTTATTGAATCTGTTTGAATTGAAAATTAAGCCCACAGGCAATTTTCATGTCATTTGATTCAATTCTTTTTACCATGTTTTACATTGGTAGAATATGAAAGTTTATTAAGCCTCAACATAAGCATGTGATTCTTTATTTTGATGCAGTAGTACAACCTGCAAATTTCTCTGAAATTCGTTCTGACATTCCCGAACTTGAGGAAGTAATCTCGTTTGTTTGTTATGAATCTGATATGGTTAATGTTAATATTAACACATGGTGGATTGATTCTGGATCAACAATTCACATTTCGAATTCCTTGCAAAGGTTTGCAAAACCTAAGGAAGCCAGTAGGAAGTGAGCAAAGCATCTTATCAGGAAACAAGATGGGCTCGCATGTGGAAGCTATAAGAACATGTTATTTAACTTTAAGTAGTGGCTTTGTTTTGGAGTTAGAAAATACCTTTTACGTTCCAAGTTTTTCTAGAAACTTGATTTCAGTTTCAAGGCTTGTACCTTTTGGATATTCCTTAAACTTTTCAGAAAAATCTTTCAGTCTATTCTATAAATCTGATTATGTTGGGAATGGTATTTTGTCTAACGGTCTTTACTGCATTAATTTACGAAACAACGTCACATATGATTCAATGCATGTTCACACTGGCACTAAAAGATGTGTTGTTAATGAAGTTTCCTCTAAATTATGGCACCGGAGACTAGGTCATATCTCCATAGATAGAATTAAAAGATTGGTAAATGAAGGAATACTTAATACTCTAGATTTTACTGATCTTGAGACTTGTGTGGACTGCATAAAGGGAAAGCAGACCAACAAGTCAAAGAAAGGTGCCAATAGGAGTTCAGACATATTAGAAATCATACATACTTACAGATTTTATTGTCCATCTCACAGCACTAGGATTGTGGAATCAAGAAATGCAAAGTTTCTTGAAAATGACTTGATCAGTGGGAGCGATCAAACCAGAAACATAGTTTCTGAGAAAGATCATTCAGAATCTCAACCTTCCACTTCAAGTGAAAGATTGGTTATTATTCATAGCACCCCTCAAGTACAAACTGGTGTTGAACAACCAATTGTTGAAATTCCACAAGCTGCTGACGATATTCCAGTAGATCAAGGAGTTCAAGAGTTGCCAAGAACTTTTGAACAACAAGTTGAACCACATACTTCTCAGGAAGATGATGGTACAACATTAAGAAGATCTACTAGACCTAAGAGATCAACAATTCCTAATGTATGCTCAAGTCTGCACAAGACCTGACATTGCATTTGTTGTGGGAATGTTGGGACGATATCAGAGTGATCCAGGTTTAGACCACTGGAGAGCTGCAAAGAAAGTAATGAGGTACCTTCAAGGGACCAAAGACTACATGCTTATGTATATCCTGTTTGAGGCTGCTTTACATGGTGTATGGCTTAAGAATTTCATTTCTGGGCTTAGAATTATGGATTCTATCTCTAAGCCATTAAGAATATATTGTGATAATTCAGCTGCTGTTTTTATAGCTAAAAAAAGTGGGAGTCGAAATAAACACATCGACATTAAGTATTTAGCTATAAGGGAACATGTTAAAGAAAAGAAAGTGGTCATTGAGCACGTTAGCACTGAGTTAATGATCGCCGATCCTTTGACTAAGGGCATGCCACCGTTTAATTTCAAGGATCATTTATTGAATATGGGACTTGGTTCCATTATGCAGTTTTTCATTGTATGGACAATGTTAATGAAATTCTTAATTATTGTGATGTTTTTTCTCATATTTATGTGCACCTTAAGTTGATTTGAGAAAATTCATTTAAGAAGGACCAAGAATAAACATAGGGTTTATTCATTAAGAAATTGTTGCCACATAAATTATAATAAGAATAAATACATAGTAATACATGGAAGATAATACTCGTCATAAGAGGACTTATCGCCATGATTCATGTATATATTACTTAATACAGATTATCAATGGTTTTTAAGTTGAGACATTAAGTTTGGAAGTATGGACCAAGTGGGAGAATGTTAAGCTCCATTAGTTTATGCAAAATTGCTGCCTAAAATTATGGAATTTAAACTGCAGTATTTCCTTAACTTATGGAAACCAACTGCAGTAGTTTCCTTAAGTTAAGGAAATCAACTACAGCTAATAAATTTATTGTTAGGAGCTACTGAAGTGGTCCATTACTCCCATCTGGAGTTCTCTGCCTTGATCTGTGGGACATCTGACACATAGCTATCAGAAGCTTGATGGAAGCTTAGCTATAAATTCATCTGTTTGGTCCCCAAGCTTGCATCTCAAACCCCTTCAGTTTTACACCATCTAGCTGAGATAGCAGAGCTTGGAAGTGCCTTCAGAATTATTGTGTTCTTTTTCTTTTGCTTGGATGGAAGCTGGAGTGCTGAAGAAGAAGCAAGAAAGTGGACTGTGGCCTTCATCAAAACATCACCAATGGCTGGAAGTAACTCGTATCCCTGGGTATTAAGTTTCAGTGATTCTTTTCAGTTCTTTCCGCATGCGAAATCGCTGTTTAAGTTTATTAGTTTTCTAACAATTTACACATATTAATTCATAGCATGACATTTATAATGTGCATACACCACCATCTTATTAAATTGATTACGTTTATACATATTAATTCATAACATTTATAAGGTACATACGCCACCATCTTAATAAATTTATAATGTGAATATACCTTTCACTCCCCTCATCTTGCTTATTCCACTTGTTAATTGGAGTCCCTTTTCATGTCACTCCTTTTGTCATTTTAGGAATATCATAAGAATTTCTAATGGTAGAGTTTTCGAATTAAATTTTAATTTGAAAAATCAGAAAATATATATGATAACGTGTTATTTATCTCTACTAAAAAAGTTTTAATAAAAATTTACATACACCAATAATTATGTAAACACAGATTATTCTCATTCGAGTTACTCTTCATTTATACCATTTTTTAAAAATAATATCTATTTAAAATCTATATATTATTATAATATATATATTATTTATATATTATATTATAAAAAGAGATTAACGTGTAGAAATTATGATGTAGATTTATAATTGTTCATAAACTTTTAATCAAAAACACAAACCCAAACTTATTACACTGCTCTGTGACATTAATTCATAATTTAGAATAAAAATATCAGACATGCAAAAAAACATAACACACATGCAACAATTATTTTTGTTTGGAGAAAACAATCTGCTAAAAATCCCAATGTCAGCATGCATTAATCAAATGAATAAAGATGTATTACAATTGCTTTACTCAACTGAGCATACCCTGCAAGTGCATAACCTATCTCTCTACTCACTGAAGGCCTCTAACCCAGACTTAGTCAAATTTTGCCTCTAC
Source organism: Pinus tabuliformis (assembly GCA_031772625.1). Taxonomy (NCBI): domain Eukaryota; kingdom Viridiplantae; phylum Streptophyta; class Pinopsida; order Pinales; family Pinaceae; genus Pinus; species Pinus tabuliformis. Next base: position 599,986,167 of record CM062808.1, read on the forward strand.
TTGAACTCCTATTTCCTTGCGTTGTTCCTTGAGGAATTGGGTCCCTATTATTTAGGAAATTCCTCAAATTGAATTGCACAATTCCTTAGGTTGATCATATTACTGCATGCGACACCTATACACTAAAAACTAGTCTACAACTTATGTTAAACTGCCTTGGAATCTCCATCTCAACTAGGTAACTCCAATTCTCTTCATGCAGTCGCTATTTTACGCTGATTGATCAGTTAACTGGATGATCAATGAGTTTGACTGAAGTCCCACTGCTTAACTTATCTTCCACTAGTTCTCCAAAAGTTGGAACTAGTTTAACTAAAAACAACTTGAGATAACTGACCTTGATTACTACAAATTAACAATCATACATGTTGAACTCAACTCTAACTCTTCCAACTCGAATTTTTTGAGTAAACTAGGTGACATAAGCCATGTCACACAAGTTAACATCATTGAAATTGTCTACTGATATAGAAATTCAAATTTTCTCAATTTAATTAAAACAAAATCAAACTAAAAATTTCTTACTACTTTTTCAACAATATATATATATATATATATATATATATATATATATATATATAACCATCAATCATTAAATTTATTAAATTGAATTAAATAATTAGATATCATAAACTACACAAATTATTTTCTACCTCAAAACAAAATAAGTAATAAATACTGAATACTTGAAATAAATCAATAAAAAATACTTTTAATAATTTTATTTTATTTAAAAATAATTCATATCAATAAAAAAATAAAAATAAAAAAATAAAATAAAAATTAATATACAGTTCATTGCAAATTTCTCATAATTTAAATTAACAAAATATATATATTTTAATTCAAAAATAACACATAATAATTACAAATAATTTAAAAACTAATATACACTTTATCACAATTTTTTCATAATTTATAATTTTTAAAATTAATAATATAAATTTTATAATTAAAAAAATATACATTTTAAAAATCCCAACTTTCTAAATAACCATATTTCAAAATAAATTATAATTTAATAATATATAAAAATATGTTATTTTAATTTCTTTTAAATAAGTATTTTAGGATTCACAACTATGTGGATAGCAATTTTCCCAATCAAAATTATAATTTCACAACTTTAAATGATCTTACCATTCTTACTTCTTCTTTTATTTTATTTATTTATTTAAATAATTTCTATATCCACAATTTTGTAAACGACACTCTTCAATTTAAATTTTTAAAAATAGAAAATATCTGATTATTATCCTATATAATTTTAAAATATATATATATATATATATATATATATATATATATATATATATATATATATATATATATATAATATTTTTATTTAATTAAAAATATAAATGTAAATGGAATTTTCACTTTTAAAATACTTATATAATTATTTATATTTCATCACTTCATTTTCTAATGGAAATGTTTTAAATTTATATCTATTAATTATAAGGTTTTAAATTTATATGGCTACTCCTCGTAGAGGTTTGGTCTCATGGCCAACAGACGACCTGTTAAGTTGTCCGTGTCGCTGTGTAGGTCACGAGTTCGAGTTTCGTCTTACCCGAGGGCCGTTTTGGTGGGCTGGGTGGTTCTTCCTAGAGGTTATAGTGTTAGCTGGTGGGATTCGACCCCGTGTAACGCGAGTACGATACCACCATCGTTGCCGATTCCGCTAGTCAACAAAAAATATATATATATATGGCTACTCAAATAATGACAATGTAATAATAATAATAATTTAATAATACTGTTAATGTTTTTTTATCATATTTTGATCACAAGTTTTTAGATGTATATAATATTGAAAGACATATTATAAATTATAGATGAGAACATTTTTTCTAGTTAATTTTAACCAAAATCTAACACAAATTTTTAAAAATTTGAGTTTAAGTTATTCGATCTATGAAATTTGAGTGTTTGAAGGGATTTTCATGGTGCTCAATTCATCTAGGCATTCTTTTTTTCAATTAAAAAAATGCCTTCTTTTCATTTTAAAAAAAGAGTACATTCATTGTTGATTCCAAACATTCTACTTTATATCCTTTTTGTTGCTGTATCCTACAATTTTTGTTTCAAAATTATGTTTATCATCCATACATATTCTCTGTTTGTATATATTCCTATCTTTCTGTAACTGTCTTCCCCCTACTATCTATTCTAGATACAAAAAGTATTTTCCTATCTATTCTTGTTACCAAAAAAGAATTATGTTCCCAGTCTTTCTATTCTTGATTTTCAAACATTGTGAGTGTCTTATCTTTACAACATGTAACCATCAAGTTATTCAATCCCTAAGTGGGGTTGATGTATCCATCATTCATAAGTATGTCCTATACATAAGCTGCAAAATTATACTTACCTGTCTCTGAGTCAATTCCTCTCTTGGAGAGACGATCAACAAAATAATTTTGTTCTCTGTAAATATGGTTAAATATTATGCTCTGAAAGTTGTTAGACATGTTCCTAATTCTTGTCATCCAATTAGAGAGAATGTGGGCATTGAAATGTGTGTAATCTTTTACCCAGTCAATTATGCTCTTGGCATCACCATGCACGAAAATCTTCTCCAAACCCAACCACTTTGTAAAATTAAGGACTGCCTAGAGCGCAATGACTTCAGCTCTGCTATTTTTCCCCCGACTTCCTTGCCAATAGAAATGATAGAATCGAACCAGTTCTAAACTAATGACCTCTCCATAACAACATCTTCTCTGTTGACAAGCCGAGCTGAAAAATCCTCTAGGAAAATTATATTTTATATCCTTATATATAATCTTCCTATTTTTTTAAATGTCATCTTAGAGCCTATTTCTGAAAAATATGTAATTACCTTCAAGATAACCTCTCTAACCATTGGATTCCTCTGCTAAAAAATCCATGCATTCCTGCAGTGCCATATTACTCATACGATATTAGAAAGGAGGAGAATGGTACACAGTTCGAGACTTGAACCAATAGAAAAAAATACTTGTTTAGTGTTTGTGTTGTTCTCGGTTCATCCGACTTTATTATGTCCATAACTCATGTCCATATCTCCCTAGCGAAAGAACATCCAATAAATAGATGATCTGCCCCCTCTTCTTTTACTCTGCACATGGGGGATATACTCCGTCCTTGAAATCCTCTCCCCTGTAAATGATCTCATGTTAATAATCTTTTGTGGATAGCTAGCCATCCAAAACAGATTGATTTTTTAGGATTTTCCCAACCCCATGCATCTTTGAACCAAGATTTGAAATCGAAAGTGTTTTCTGTCACTGGATTAAAAATGTATTTTACATAACAAAAAATCACAATCTTACTTAAAATTATATCAATTAATGTCTATGAAAAAAACTATTTCCTCTATAAATTAAACCACACCTCACTTAAATACTAGCCACCTAATTATGAACTTAATAATGTACATGTCTATCATTCACGTTGATGTTTATATGCAAATAATCCTTCATTGAAACAAGGAAGGTAGATTTCAATGTCAATCAAGAATATTAAAAAAATGAAAATAAAATTAAGGGTTTTTTTAACACATGGATTTGTGCCACTCTTTCTTCACTTAGTTATCTAGGATGTCACAAAACAGAGTTTTCATGTGAATTCTCTAATAGGAAAATGAAACAAAACAAAGCCACTATTGCACGCTAATTATTTAACTAGGAATTTGAGACCGAACATACTCACACACTTGCATGAGAGTTATTATAATATAAGGATAGAAATAATTGGTGGCAACATTCGAATAACCAAGTGAAGCGACAACTGGCACTGGCATCGACTGATGTGGATGGGGATATGTGTATGATGTGCTTGAACCTTGGTAAGTGTTTCCATGGGAAGGAGTAGGAGGGGGATAGGTGTAAGTGGAACTGGTCCCCCCCTGGGGTTGACCATAACTCATATGAGTTGGAGGATATGGTGGAGGTGGATGGTGTCAGATAGATCCAACGATACCTTCAGTGGCATCAGATGCCCCTAGTGCATTAGCAACACTAGGCTGAGGCAGATCGGGAAGAACAATATAAACATATCTTGATTGTCCGTAAATCAGGTCATATTTCAAAGTTACTTAGAGCACTTCTTCCTTAGACTGGGGGAAGTGATAGGTGACATCTTTACCAATGGGGGCCAAAAGTATTTTAAGGAACCAATCCATATAGCCATGGTATTAAAATTCAGGAGCCCTACACATGCTCCTCCTTCTGCGCCATTCTCGAACATGGTCAGATAGGTGGGTGGCAAAAGTGTGATAGAAAGAGGTCAAGGGTTTGGTACTAATGTCATATCGGAGGGGTAAATGGAAGTATGACATAAAATCTTTGGCAAGCATAGCGAAAGTGGAATGGAAGGCATGCGGTTAGTCCACATACCACTTGGAAACAACTCTAGTAAGGGTGTGTTGGAAAAAAAATATGGATGGAGTCTTCAATGATGGAATTAGTTGAACACCACATATGAAATGATTGAACATGATTTATGGGATCTTCTCTAGGATTACCTTCGATCTTAGGGATGTCAGAAAGAAGCTCGGTAGGCATAGCGGGACAATTAGGGCCATGGAGAAGAGGATCGTTGATGAGCTAGTTGAAATCAAGGAGGCTCAAACTAGCCATATAGGGGAGAAATTGGAGGTTAGTGACCATACTGGTAGAGGTTCCACTTCTGGGGTTACCTTGGTTAGCACCTTAGTTTCTCGCACCCATGTTGGTGCCTGACATGGTGGCGGTATGGGGTTGGGAAGACGTGGAATCAAAGGAATAACTAGAAGAATCAACAAAACTAAAGTTAGAATGAGGAATCAATGAAGGACTAGGACGATGAACTCTAACTCAATGGGGAGGAGTGAGATGTCCTAAAGGAAACTAGGGACGAAGGCCATGAAGTCTCTGCAACAAACACTTAGGGGGGGCAATGAGGTTAAGGAAAATATGGCTCGATATACTAAAAGGTGATGATAGGAGAAAAAGAGAAACAAACAACAAGCAAACACCTAGTGCAGTGGTGTGAAGTGTAAACTAACTATATTAATATGCTACTATAATTCAAGCAAACATGTCCTACCAAAGAAAAGTGACCTCTAGCCTATATGTGATATAAATCCTCAAACAAGTCCTAAATCTATTATTTCAAATGGCCTTCCAAAATACTTCTTACTTGACAGAATATGATCCCCACAAGCAGAGTTGTCTAAAGAAAGGTGGGGTAGAGAACCAATTGCTACCCATAGCCAGTCCTATAGGGTGTTTTCCTATGATTGGTCACTACAATTACCTTTGTCCCATGGGGTTAGTCGAGTCTTTAGATTCTTGGTGATTAGCCACTACACAAGATTCCCTATCACAGGTTGGGTAGCCCCGAGGAGAACCACTCGCATGGTGACCTAGCCTAACACCCTCTAAATCAGGTTTCTAACACACTCCAGCTTTGGACCGTGGGATGGTGAAGGAATTTAAGCTCCGTAATATGTCAAGTTATATGTATCAATGTAAGTGATTGATAGGTGTTATTGGAATCCTATCCCACCAATCCTACACCTAACTACACAGATTGTTTGGCCCTAATGCCCAAGTGGGCTTAATCTAATTGTGTTGAATTATTAAGGTGCAGTGTTTCAAGTCTTGGCTTGACGGTGTTAACCAAGCTCACATTTTCTTAGGGTGTGTGTGTGTGTGAGAGAAAATGATGTGTCAAGTGGATGAGTTAATTGAGCATGTTTTATGATGCCATGTGTTGCTAAAAATAAAGTGCTGGGAAACTATAAATAATGTTGAAAAATGACAATAAAATGAATAGAAAATCCAAGCACACAAACCCCCACCCGAGAAGGCTATCAAGCAACTAAAAAAGAGGTGGAATACAAGCTACTCAAAGACATACTTATGGCCAAAGGATCTACTTTCTAAGGGATTGTGATCTAAAGTCACCAATCTGTTGTAAATGGTTCAAACGAACAACAAAAATCAGAGATGAAAAATGTTGCAAAGGATAGGAAAGAAGCTCCAAAAACCTAGGACACTCAGGGGGATCCTAAGGGGGAAGGAAAAACCAAACTCTAAAGGGAGCAAAATTATGAAGAACCCTATCCAAAAGGGTTGCAAAACAGTGAACAAAACTCTAGAAACTAGTGGTTGAAAGTGTTGTACCCTAGACTCATCAACTCATCAAATCTCTTCTTGAATGATGAAGGTGTACTCTAAACCCTAGGGGGATTTTTCTTTCCTCAATGAGAAATTACTAAGAGAATCTAGGGCTAGGGGTGGCTTAGGAAAGAATAGAAAGCATTCCAACTACACACACAACGCAGTCAACAAATCTAAAAAAATTTGAAAAAAAAAATCTGAAAAATGACAGAATGCGGATTCTGACCTGAAAAGTGCGTTGGAATGCAAAAAATGGGCCAAAAAGTGTGTTGCAGAATGTAGATAATGAGACAAAAAGTGTTTTTTTTCTCCCACAACTCTTGCTCGACAGGTTTCTCCTAGATTGTGTTGTCTCCTGCTCAGCTGGTACCTGTGACCTACGGAAATATGTGGAAAACCAACAGAAACCAACAATTTTCCAGAAAACAGAGTGGATCTAAAAATAGAAATTGAGAGGCTAAAAATAGTTGGAAAAGCATTCAATAACAATGAAATGATAGTCACCATGGATTTGAATTACTACACCATTGGAGTCGTCATTTGTTAGTGTAAATGTTTCATAATAGTGTACCAAAAATGCTTCACTTAAGTCACCTGTGATAATAAGGGACGCTAACAACAAAATGTGGTTGCTTCTATGCTTCAGATTTGCAATAAAATGTGATAAAACCCTGCAAGAAAATATATGGTGCAAGTCCAAAACATATAACAATAGAAAAGAAGTGTAATAACCCAATGGAAGCTTTTAAATGAAAAATAATTTTATTGAAACACTTGGTGAAGAAGATTTACAACATGGGTCTGTAAATCCCCCTCCACGGGATGGGTCCTTTTATGTCCTTGTGCTTCAACGATCTTGTTCTTCTCTCTCAAAATGCAGAAAAACCCACAAGAAAGATGGAACTCAAGTGGGAGCTCAAATATTATTAGGAGATAATGGTGATGATGATAATGATCATGGTGAAGAATTAATGGAAAACCCCCTTATTATAACAAAGTATTGGGCTCAATTAGGAATGGGAAAATAATCAAATATTATTGATCAAATCAAAATCTAACCATTAGGAATACTTTATTATATTTTTGGAGAGGGAAAAGATTTTCAAAATGGTCAAGTATCTTTATTAGAAAATGGTTGAAGTAATTAACAAATAAAATGATTTATTAATCACTTTGCGAGGATTAAGAAAAGTGTGAATTTGAAATAATTATTAAATAATGGTTTAACAACTATTCAAAAAATAAGAATAAGGAATAATAAATAAATGATAATTTATTTAATTATTCCAAGGTGATTTAGTCAAATGTGTGAAGAAATAATTATCAAAAACTGATTTAATAATTATTTCTAGAGAAAAATAAATAAATAATGATTTATTTAACTGTTCTCATGGGTTTTTTATTATTATTTTAAATAGAAATAATTTAATAAAAATGGTTTACTAAATTATTTCCTATGGTGAAAGTGATTTTACAATGGTAAAGTTAATTCTACATGGTGTATTTCAATCCACCTAGTTAGAAATGGCTAGGTGGTGTTAGAGATAATGGAGAATATCTTATAATAGTGAGTTGGTTCACGAGACCTCAGGATATGAATTAGTTTCTATTTCTTAGGTTATGGTTCTAACTTCCCTAAATCTATGATTGCTATATAATGTGTGATGTACATGAACAATGTAGAGCATTCTGCAGAGCCAGACTCTTCTGCTTCAGACTCTCTTTCATAGAGCTGACCAATGGGTTCTTTTTTATTAATTCCAACATCACTTTTTAACATGGTATCAGAGCTGCATGATAGAGGAACTTGTATGTTGAGTGGAGGATTTGAAAGGCGCGCTTGAGGCGAAATCGTCGCGTGGTATGGAGGGCTAATCGGATCGATCCCACTATAGCACTTGTGCGTGTTTTATTTTGTCAACCGTCGCAGATCCGGAGTGTACAATCACGAAGACCTTCATGAATCCCTGGTGCTAACTCGCGCCGACTGTGAAAACAAGAAAGGGGCTACATGGAGGTCGAGAGAAGGCTACGTCCTGGCAGTGCCTGCCGATAGGAAGGCTACCTGGAGGCTGAGGTATGCCGAGGAGGCCGTGGTAGAGGTCGTGAAGGAAGCCACAGTGGTTTGCGTATGCATTGTGGGATCAAACAATATTGGAGATCAACGATTTCTGTCTTTGACACAGATCTGGGGTAAATCTAACATATTTTTTTTTACTTGTCAAATTTTTTAATCTCCAAGATGAATAATCAAATGTTTGAAGCATGCTTGAATGAGCATAACAAGCTTGATGGCTCTAATTATGTGAATTGGAAATTCAAGATGCAAACTCTGCTAGAAGTACAAAGTGCTTGGACGATTGCAAATGGGGATGAGCAGAAGCCAGCAGCTGGATCAGCATCAACCCCTGATTGGGAGAAGCGAGAAGGTAAAGAAAGGATGTTGCTGAAGATGTCAGTGAAAGACTGCATCATACCACATATCAAAGAATGTAAATCAGTAAGCGGAATTTGGAGAATTTTGAAGGATCTGTATGAGATCAGGAATACAAATCGCCTTCTGTTCTTAAGGAGCAAGATCTTATCCCTGAAGATGGAGGAAAATGAAATAGTTGTTGCCTTCATAGCGAGGATCAAAGATCTAAAGAGAAAATTATCAGACATTGGTGATACAGTTGCATATACAGATCTTGTAACAATTACCATGAATGGTGTGACTGATTACTACCAAATGTTCATCACTGGGATAAATGCGAGAGAGAAAATCCCAAAGTTTGAAGAACTAATAGGAATAATGATGCAAGAAGAAGAAAGAAGATCGAATCTGAAGCCCCAGAGTGCTTCATAAATATTTCCTTATGAAGTAATTAAGAAGATTGAACTACACAAAATTACAGCCAGACCCACAATATTTCCTTATTATCACATGGTGAGTTCACTAGTGCTCTTAGTAAAATAACCCACACTTGATTTATGAAATTTACATATAATCAACTTAGAATCAAGAGTGAAATCAAGACAAATATCCTCGCATTCTTTAAATCTCAAGATGTTAAGCATGTTGTAGACCAAAAAATGAAAGAAAACAAGCAAAAGCTATGATAGTCAGTCCAATAATATGATAAAATATTTAAATACTTGTTAAGCCTAATATCATATGTTATCAACAAAGCTCTTCTAGTACAATGGTATGTCGTTTGATTATCACAAAGAATCATAGGGCCTTAAGAATGCACAAAATCACAACATGTGAAGAAGATTTAAGAAAGGCCCAACACATTGAAACATATGACAATTGGATGTCAAACTCCTCATTGACAAAAAAAAAAATTAAATAAAAAATTGATTAGTTGCAACAGTCTCTCATGAACCTTAATTTATGACACAATGGATTATGGTGCACTATTTTTTGTAGCAAAGCGAACACTAAGGAAAAATGAAAACTCACAAACCATATCAAACAAGATGTTTTATGTGTACAAATTGACATATACCGTGACATTTTTCCAAGTTTCATCAAACAATAGTATGAGAGAATGCTAGTACAACTTAAATAATTCAAAGCAAAAGTGGTGTGCAATATGCGAGGAAGCCACCCACTCTATGCAAGAATGTCAAATAAATGGTCATAACAAGTTGAACCATCATACCATTTACTATACACAATCATTTGACAAATCAACTGATTATTCGACAACACAAGCGGGTTGAGGAAACATGTATACGGAGAGAGGTGATGGGTACTAGGGCTGCAAGGATATCAAGGGAACTAGAAAAACTAGGGTGGATTTAATGGATGATTTGGACATGGCCAAGGTTGGGGTCGAGGATGAGCTTACTGTTACACTTGCTAGGAAGGGAGTATGGGACCCAAATTTCCATTAAAAGACAAAATTATACTATGTTTCTACAAGATTTGTGGAGTGGGTGATCACTCTTTTGAAGATTTCCCTAAAATCCTCAAAAAGGTAATGAATACAAAGGGTTATCAATCTACTCCACTCTATCCCCCAAAAAAAAAATGAACCCAAAAACTTGCATGTCATCACTAGATCGATGGTGAGACAAGAAGGTTGACCAATAACATAAGAAATAATTTGACCAACAAAATTTGCTACACCATATCCAAATATTCAGCACTATAATGATCTTATAAGAGAAGTAGTCGGATTTTTCAAAAAATGAGGCTAGAAATAAAACTTTGACTAGAGATAATGTCATAGAAGAACTTCTAGATTTGCTAAAAGGTGAAAAATCAATTGGTTTCCTAATCGAGCTCCATCACATACTCAAATATTATAAGGAGGATCAAAGGCCATCTAAAAATTGTGTCAATTATCCTAGGATAACAATTTCAAAGGTTGTGATCCTCAAGCCAATCTTGAGATAAACGAGCATATGATAACACATGTTGCAAGTAAACATGGGTAAAGTTTGGAAGACTAGCCCCGCAAAGAATGACCAATTATCTAAAGCTAGTATATCAAATATTCTTGGGGCCCATTAACACCTTAACACATGTTCAAACATCAATCATGGGCATCTCAACATCTGTCAAATCTAAGGTCATCAACCTAGTTGAGGGAATACTAGCTTACCCAAATTTGGTTGGATGAACATGGGGTCAAAATTTCGTAAAGGTACTATTTCCATAAAAATAGAATGGATAAAAATCAAGGGAAATAATAGGAATATTGTAATCCCATTAGATCCATAAGAAGGCAAGCCTTAGATTGAAGCATTATACAATGACACTAAAACAAAACATTTATATCAGATTATGCAAGAGGATAAGGACAATGTGGAGCCCAAATTAGCAAGAGAAATTCTTATAGGATACCTGTTTTCCATTGGATAGAATTTAGACATTGTTATGAAACCAGCTCAAGAAAAGATAGAAAAGAAAGATCAACGCCTTAGAATTCAGCCTCTTCGAGGGGGCAACCTCCTTTACATTACATAAATGAACAATTCTTGGATGATACAAATGACAAAACCTCCTTTCTATATATAGGAGTCTAAGGAGTCACAATATAATCCAACCGACCTAACAATAATAATATAAAGCCACAAAAATAACAATAGAGGGATTCTATGGGGCACAGAAATAACAATATGGGGGTAATAGGGGCACAACAATATAAATAAGGGGTATAACTACAATAGTAATGGGGTAATCACTAGTATTATAGGGACCCAACATGCCCCTCTCCTTCAAAAAAGTGTTGTCCTCAACGCTTGAGTAGTTCTGGATACTTCTGCATAAAATTCTCATCCTCCCATGTGGAATCTTCAGCGGATAAGTTCTTCCACTTGATAAGATACTCTGAAATTGATCGATTTCGTAGCTGTCGAGTTCTTGTTTCTGTGACTGCTTCCGGTTCCAATATAATTTTTCCTTCCTCGTCAAGTTCTGGCAATATTGTTTGAACTGGGAGCTTGTCGCCTATAACCTTCTTTAAACATGAAACATGGAAAACTGGGTGCAATCGAGAAGCTGCAGGAAGCTCCAATTTGTATGCCATAGTACCAATCTTTTGCAACACCTTGTACGGACCATAATACTTTGGTGATAATTTATTATCCTTCTTAGCTTGCTTTAGGGACATTTGCTTATATGGTTGTAGCCGTAGGAATACCCAATCACCTACATCAAAACTTCTTTCACTGCGATGTTGATCTGCCTGTTGTTTCATTCTATTTTGTGCCAACACGAGGTTATCCTTTAAGAGTTGGAGGACTTGTTGTTGATGTTCGATGTGATGTTCCACTGCCTGAACCTTAGAATTTTCTCTTAAATATGATGTGATGGATGGTGGTTGATACCCATAAAGTGCCATAAATGGGGTCATTTTTGTTGCTGTATGGAAGGAAGTGTTATACCACCATTCAGCCAGAGGCAACCATTTGACCCATTGTGTCTGTTTATCAGATACAAAGCAACGAAGATATCCTTCCAAACATTTGTTTACTATCTCAGTTTGCCCATCAGATTGAGGATGATAAGATGAGCTATGAGCTAACTGAGTACCAAGACAAGAAAATAATTCTGTCCAAAAATTTCCAGTGAAAATGGGATCTCTGTCACTTACAATAATCTTTGGGTTTCCATGTAGCTTTTGAACTGTTTCCATAAATGCAGTAGAAACTGTACTGGCTTTAAATGGATGTGATAATGCACAAAAGTGTGCATACTTGGTAAGTCTGTCAACTACCACCATGATGACACTCTTTCCCTCAGACTTGGGTAAACCTGTGATAAAATCCATTGAAACCTCCTCCCAACGTTGGCTTGGAATGGATAAAGGTTGTAATAGACCCGGTGTCTTAATTGTTTCAACTTTATTTTGTTGGCAAACCAAACATTCCGCCACAAACTTTTGAATATCTGATTTAAGGCCATCCCAAAAAAATTCCTTCTTAACCCTGTGGTAAGTTTTTAAAAATCCTGAGTGCCCTCCTAAGGGAGAAGTGTGCAATTCCATAAGAATCTTTTGTTTTAGCTGGGAATTCTTACAGAGGTATAAGCGATCTTTGTACCATAACGAATCATTTTGCCAGCTAAATGTATCAGAAGTACTGGAATCTTGTTGTAGCTTTCGAATAAGTGCCCACACTTCTTCGTCATTCTTCCATTCCTCCCTTGCTTCGTTTATCCAATCTGGTTGGATAATAGAAATGGCACACAACAATGCTTCCACATCCTCATCCTTTCTTGAGAGTGCATCTGCCACCACATTTTGCTTCCCTTTTTTGTAGATGATTTCAAAGTCATAACCCAACATCTTTGTGACCCACTTTTGTTGCTCTTCAGAGGATAATCTTTGTTCTAAAAAGTATTTAAGGCTATCATGATCCGTTTTTACCTTGAAGTGTCTTCCCATTAGGTAGGGTCGCCATTTCTTAAGTGCATGGAGTATTGCCAACATTTCCTTCTCATAAATAGCTTTGCTTAAAAACTTTCCCTTGATTGGACGACTTTCAAAAGCAATGGGTCTTTCATCTTGCATTAGAACAACACCAATTCCATTTCCTGAAGCATCACATTCCACAATAAAGGTTTTTGTGAAGTCCGGTGTAGCTAAGACCGGTGCTTGGCACATTGCCTCTTTAAGATGTTCAAAGGCCTTTGTTGCTTCCGGAGTCCATGAAAATGAATCTTTCTTCAATAATGTTGTTAGAGGTGCTGCTATTCTCCCATAATTCTTAACAAACTTGCGATAATACCCTGTCAACCCAAGAAATCCTCGCAGATGCTTTATGGATGTGGGGATTTTCCATTCCTTAATGGCTTTAATTTTGCTAGGGTCTACCTTAACTCCTTCATGAGATACAATATGACCCAAATATTCCACCTCCTGGACTCCAAAGAAACATTTGGATCTTTTTGCATATAATTGTTTCTCCTCCAATAGTTGTAGCACCCTGTCAACATGTTCAACATGATCCTTCCAAGACTTGCTGTAGATTAGTATATCATCAAAAAATACTAACACAAATTTTCTAAGGAATGGTTTGAAAATTGAATTCATCAAACCTTGAAATGTTGAAGGTGCATTGGTAAGGCCAAAAGGCATGACCAAAAATTCATAATGACCCTCATGAGTTCTAAATGCCGTTTTCGGAATGTCTTCAATCTTCATTCTGATTTGATGATATCCCGAACGAAGATCCAACTTGGTGAAGTAAATTGATCCATGCAATTCATCCAGTAATTCATCAATGACAGGAATGGGGAACTTATCTTTAATAGTGAGCTTGTTGAGCTCCCTATAATCTGGACACATGCGCCATGATCCATCCTTCTTGTGCACCAATACTACTGGAGCTGAGAAAGAACTTTGACTCGGTTGAATTATACCAGCCTCTAGCATTTCTGCAACCATACGTTCAATTTCACTTTTTTGGACATAGGGATATCTGTACGGCCTGATGTTTGGAGGAACACTTCCTGGAATCAGATGAATAGCATGATCATGATCACGCATAGGTGGGAGACCTTTGGGAGTCTCAAATACCTTGGAATGATTGTCCAGGACTTTTTGGAGATCTGGAGAAATAGATGATTCCAATGTGGAAACATCTAGCGAACATAATTGTGCAATTACACCTCTTTGCTCCTTTTTTAGAAGCTTTGTCATGCCATTAGAGCTGATTATCTTTCCTGGTTTCCCTGCAATACCCCTTAATTCAACTTCCTTTCCTTCCATAGAAAATTTCATGAAAAGTTCTTGAAAATTAAAAGCTATTGTACCCAAGGATTGTAGCCATTGGACTCCTAGTACAACATCAGCACCTCCCATTGGAATGGAAAGCATTGGGCTAGTCAATACATATTCTCCCATGGATAGCTTGATATTATGGCACTTTCCAGAACAATTTATTGTTCCTCCATTTGCAATCATCACTTGACACTCTGGTGCTGGATATAGGAAGCAATTCAATTCTTTTGCTACCCTACAATGAATAAAATTGTGGGTGCTTCCTGAATCAATCAACACTATTACCTTTTTCTTCTTGATTTGTCCTTCTATCTTGATGGTTTGAGGAGTGGTAATTCCCGCCAATGCATTACAAGATATGGTCGGATTTATTTGTTCTTCATCTAGGCTTTGTTCCTGGAATATATCCTCTTCTTTTGACCTTTCTTGCTCCTTTTCTTCTTCCTCTTCACAATCTATGTAGAATAATTTCTTCTCAGCACACTTATGACCTTTTGTGTATTTGCTATCACAATTGTAACAAAGCCCTTTTGCTCTTTTTTCTTCCAATTGTTGTGGTGTCAACCTTGTAGGTTGTGGAAGACTATGGGCAACAACACTTCCGTCTTTATAGTTGTGAATGGTATGCTTCCTAGTTGCCATAATTTTGCTTTCCATTTTTCTTGCTAACCTGAATGCCTTCTCTAATGAATCAGGTTCCCAAAGGCGCACATCATGTTGGATATTATCCTTTAAAGACCCTATGAACACATCAATCCTATGCTCCTCTGGAATATCTTTTACCCTTATGTTCAATTTTTGGAACTCCTCAATGTGCTCCATTATTGAACCCTTTTGTTTGAGACTTATCAATTGGCTAAAAAAAGTGTTGCTTTTTGTATCCTCATAATGTGCTATCAATTCTTCCGTAAAAATTGCCCAAGTGATAAATTGTTTACGAGAACAAAGCCATTGATACCATACAAACTGATTTGGTTCCAAATATAAAGTTGCCATACGTACCTTTTGTGTGTTTTGCACATTATTGAGATCGAAGAATTGCTCCATCTGTAATATCCATGTGGCGGGATCCTTGCCATCAAACTTCCTCATATCGATTTTTGGAACATGGTGAGTCTTCGATCCAACATTAGAGTCTATGGAATCATGATTAACATTTCTTTTGTTCTCATCATGAGTTTCCTTTAGTACTCTTTCACCATTAGTGACCATTTCTTGTAGCAACTTATTCATATTTATCTTCAATTCTTCCATCTTATCATCCATGCCATCAATTTTAGCGTCCATGCCATTCACCTTAGCTTCCATGCCATCCATCTTAGCTTCTACGCCTTTCTTTAAACAGTCCATCTTAGCTTCTACACCTTTATTTAAACCATCCATCTTAGCTTCTACATCTTTCTTTAAACCATCCATCTTAGATTCTGTTCCTTTTTGTGCAACGGACAGTTGTTGCACTTGGTCTTGTAATTTTGATATATCATGTTGCATTTCTTCCTCTTCTTCATGAGTCATGCTAGAGCTTTCAGGTTCCTTACTAGGTGTTTGCATTTTCTTTCCTCGGGGCATCAGTTACCGATAATAATGCTCTACTATGCCCTTTGAATTCCTTCAAAATAAATTTTCAAACCAAGCTTAAGCAAAAATTTAAAAAAATCTACACACCTTTTTTCACTTTGTAGGAGCTTGATATTTCCTCTGATGTATCTCTGTACTTTGCAATCATCTAGTTCTGAAATTGTGACTTGTAGTAGCTCTCTGTGTCCTCTTTCCAATGCCACCAGTCTGATCCAAATTGGATTCTCCAAGAAAGAGTTATGCACAATCTCCCAAGTGACCTGATTATAGACTTTCAGTAGAGCGAACTTGTATGAAGTGCCACGTGTACAATTTTCGACCTTTGGTTCTAAAAAAGATATACAAGAAACTACAGTCCGTCCTCTTTCTGTACCTTCTTACGAAATTTCAATCCGATCTTTAGAGAGAAAGTTATGACGATTTTCCCTAGGTCACCTGTTTTGAATGTAATTCAGGAGTCTGCAAAAAGACCAACTTCCTCAGATCATATCTCCGCAAATATCGCGCGAAAAGCTCTGAAATTCGGACCCAAGGTTCAGCGTGATTTCTTCTCAAATGGGTTTTTTTTGCTACTTCTGAAACGTCACAGAAAAAATGTTATAGCGAAAATGCCACGATGACCTGTTTGGAGCAGCGAAACCCTAGAATCCAAAGCTCTGATACCAAATGTTATGAAACCAGCTCAAGAAAAGATAGAAAAGAAAGATCAACGCCTTAGAATTCAGCCTCTTCGAGGGGGCAACCTCCTTTACATTACATAAATGAACAATTCTTGGATGATACAAATGACAAAACCTCCTTTCTATATATAGGAGTCTAAGGAGTCACAATATAATCCAGCCGACCTAACAATAATAATATAAAGCCACAAAAATAACAATAGAGGGATTCTATGGGGCACAGAAATAACAATATGGGGGTAATAGGGGCACACCAATATAAATAAGGGGTATAACTACAATAGTAATGGGGTAATCACTAGTATTATAGGGACCCAACAGACACTGAGTTGTATGAATGTAATATTGGTAATTATGAATATAAAGCTAAATAATTCTATACAATCAAAGTAGTACCAACTAAGAAAATTCGACCATGCTTCACAATAAAAGAAGTGTTAATTTTGGATGAAGGATAAGTGAGAAAATACTCAAAACTGCTTCCAATCAACTTGAAGAGAGAATTTGGCACCCCACTAAGATTTAAAGAGAAAATCTCTCCTTTCACTAACATCAATGAAGTATCTAGGTCAATATGTGAGAAAGCACAGGTACAAAGCCTTGCCCAAACTTTCACTAGACAAGAAACAAGATGGTGGGATACCCATGTCCCTCAACCTCAAACATCAACAATTGTTACAACATATTTTGTGGAGTAATTTTTGGGAGAAGAAATTTTCTGCAACATCTAACATTCCACAACTGAAGCAACGATATGACCTCGTAGATCATATTCATTTATGCAAAGTTGAATGGAAAATAATTGACTACAAAGATGAGAAAGTTTGGCCACATATGCTTCCAAGCACTCTCGACGATCTACCAAACAAATGGTATAAAAGTAAATAAGCTTGGGGGGAAGCACTCTAGTGGAACTAGTTAAAAAATAATTTTATAAAAGAATTTGAGTTCAACCCTATTTACAAAGAACTACATGAAGCAACACATCACATTAAATGATTTATTTTGAACAACTCCTGTCTAAAAAGAAGAAAAAAGAAAAATAAAATTTGACTACTTGTCAACTTTGACATGTAATTATGTATCATGTCAATCATCAATCAAGAGAGAAGTTGCTCGACTATTCATGTAAAATATTCAATTCGTGGGGCATAGAGATTTTGTTGAAAAATGAACCAATAGAACTAGAAAAACATTAGAACACTATTTAAGATATCAAGAGACTACGCCAACAAACATTAGAAACTATACTTCCCACTTACCTACCAAGAAGTAAAGGTTGGGGACTAGATACTTGATGACTTGAAGGCATCGATGTTGAATTGAAAATCAAATAAGTCAACATCTCTAATGATGATCGACCAAAAATGGCCCGACTAGGAGATTATTTGTTGGACAATAAAACCACATAATTCATTTACCTCCTTAAGGAGTACCAAGATGTATTTGCATGCGATTACAAAGACTTAAAAGGGCTGGTAAAAGAAATGGGAAAGATGAAATTCAACCTCATCTAGGGAGCTAAACCAATAAAGAAATGACTATACAAATTGGACCATGAATACAAACCCATTATGCAAAAGGAGATAGAAGGAATGTTAGCTGCTGATATCACGTATCCCATGCAAAAATCAGAATGGCAAGTCCTACGATCATGCAACCATAAAATCATGACCCAACGAAACTAAGATTTTTTTTTCATTTTCGTGTGTTGAACAAATTAATAGACACATATCCATTTCTAACACCTTTCATGGATGAAATCGCAAATGAAGTGGTAGGTCATGAATGATACTCATTCATAGATGGGTTCTCACGTTATAATCAAGTACCCATTACGGAGGATGAAGAAAATATAATCTTTGTATCACAGTTTGGTTCCTTTGTATATAGAGTCATGCCATTTGGATTAAAGTACGCTTTAACCATTTTCTCCAAAATTTTAGTTAAAGCATTGAAAGAATGCATGCATAAATAAATGTTTATTTATTTTGATAACTGGACTATTTATACACTTCTAAAAGTTAATTTACAATGGCTCAGACTAATCCTAGAAAGATCTAGAAAGATTCATCTATCTCTCAATATCAAAAAATGTTTTATGCCACACCAATTGGAACACTACTGGGGTATGTCGTATGCAAGGAGGAAATCAAATTCGAAATGGAAAAAATAAAAGTGATTGTTGATTTAGAGCCCCTAGTAAACCAAAAGTAGATCAAAATCTCTCTGGGGTACACAAGGTACTACATACAATTTATTTGACAATACTTTAATATAACCTTTCCAATTGGCGAGTTGTTAAGAAAATATGCACAATACATATGGATCAAAGAGTTCAAAGAGTCATTTGAATTACTAAAGAAAAACTGGTAGAGGCTCCAATTCTTATATTTCTTGAGTGGTAAAAAATGTTTCATCTACACGTCGACACATCTAACACGACAATCAGAGTAGTCTTAGCACAACCCAACATAGACACAGGTTACCACCTAAATGCACATTCCAATTGAAAAATAAACAAAATAGAAATGAACTAGTTGACAACAAAGCGTGAAGCGTTAGGCATGGTTTTTTTCTTACAAAAATTCTTCCACTATATTTTAGGCAACCCGTTCGCATTTTTTATAGATCATCGAGTCCTAAAATACCTTGATAATGAGGCTATACATAAAGGGAGGATATGTAGATGGCTACTATTGTTTCAAGAATTTGAATTTGAAATAATTGTTCGATTAGGGAAAAAAACATGTCGAGTCAGACCATCTGTCCTGACTTGACTCTAGAGAAGAAGCGAAAAATATCGATGGTGATATACCCGATGCACATTTTTTCTGAGTCAAATTCAGCCCCATAGAATTTGTAGTGATCATGCATATTTTACATTTGGGAAAGCACCCAAAGATCTACCAAAGAAAAAGAAAAAAAATTGTAGCCATGAAAGTAGCAACATTCACACTAATTAATGAACAAGTATATAAATTGGGAGTTAACGAGGTACTTCGATGATGCATTTTAGAGCATGAAAGACAAGGTGTAGTTGAAGAAGCTAGGAAATTTTTGAAGTGACACAACGACACAAAAAATACTTTAGGCAACATTATGGTGGCATACAATGTTTTGATATTGTTGAGCATAAGTCTAGAAATGTAACATATGCCAGAGGATTGATTGACTACACTGGAATAATGAAATTCCATTGCAGTGAATCACACCTACTCCCCCCTTTGATATTTGGGGTATTGACTCTATTGGGCCATTTCCTCAAAGAGACAAGAGGATTGGACCCAAATACATAATTATTGCAGTCGAACACATAACAAAATAGGTAGAAGCTAAACTCATCAGGTCATGCATTAAAGAAGAAGTAGCCAGATTTATTTATCAAAATATTGTGACAAGATTTAGATGCCCTTTAATATTATTAGTGATTGGGGCACACAATTTTTTAATGCTACAATTAAAATGTTACTGTAAAAATTCATGGTTGAACACAGACATATGACAACTTATCACCCACAAGCAAATGGCATGTGTTATAGACATTTTTGGGCACTGCAACCCCAAGCATAAAATGTCCATAAACCAAGGGCTCCTAAGTCCCTAAAAGTGTTGTTCTAACCCCTAAAGGAACAAGGTCAACTGATTACAACTTCTCCCAGAAGTTCTCCATGAAAAACTGCTCAGAACTGGTCAAAACAGGATCATTTCAGCTGC
This sequence comes from Pinus tabuliformis, assembly GCA_031772625.1. Taxonomy (NCBI): domain Eukaryota; kingdom Viridiplantae; phylum Streptophyta; class Pinopsida; order Pinales; family Pinaceae; genus Pinus; species Pinus tabuliformis. The sequence goes on from CM062808.1 coordinate 600,006,519, forward strand.
TCCATAGGCAAAGTGCGTTGCATCTCACCTAAATACACTGTGTGGGTGCGTTGCATTTCAAAAAGCGCTTCTATGGGGTGCGATGGGCAAGAAGTGACAAATGGCAGTGTCATTCCGCGAGGTGGAGAGGCATGGAATCTTCCAGAAACTTCTCCTGTGACACTTGCCTCTCTGAATTCGACCAAGGATGAGTAAGAGATCATCAATCTCCAAGTGGAAGAAAGAACTATCAGAGGGAAGACACTAATCAAATCACAAGCTGATGCATCTCCCTTACAGATATCTATATATGGATCCCTCATCCCAGAGATCTAGAGGCTGGAATTTTGCATATTGTAAGGAATTGCTGTTGGTTTCTTGAGACAACATCATAAGTGTTGGGTGATCTAAGCTTTGTATGAGATGAAGAAGGGCTTACTTGCTGAGAGGATGATGCTGGGTTAGAACAACTGGTTGTAACTCCCTTGGCTCTTTCTTGTTTATCAATAAAAGCTATTCAAGTTTTCCTCCGTACTCTTGTGTCATTTATGTTTTATGCATTTTTATGGTCAATTTACATCTGATCCTAGATTGTTTATGATTATAGATCCATGTTCTTGTATAGTGTCATGCTACTGTGATCCTATAGGTACTTTGTGAAGCTGGGCGTACAAGGGAGCAAGTAGCGAAAGGCTATCAAGAGAGAGAAGAATCGAACTAGGAGATTAGCGCAAGACAGAGGTTGGTCTTCTTTGTTCTTCTCTCATCTATATATAAAGGAAAAACGAAAGTAGCTTTACTTTTTTTGTTTCTAAGGTAGCTACCACACCTTAGTGGGATAAGCAGTTCTGTGTAGACACTTTTCCCTGTAACAAAATGGCGACCATACTAGGGATCGAACCCAGAATCTCTGGTTTCGCAGACCTTAGCAGTATTAACTGATCCGTTTCCGAATCCAGGAACAAATCTGGTTGACAGTGGAAGTGCTTCCCTGTCTCAAGTGCTGATGTTTTCGGTTTCCAAACAGCAAAATGATGCTTTGATATCGACAAGGAACAAAGATTATGGGAATCCACATCTGTTGAACAACAAGGATAAGATCAACCTAGTAGTTCGACAACAACTTCAACAGAAGTTGTGCCACCCATCATTCCTGAACTGACAATAAAACCGCCAAAGGGAGTAGTACACAAGTCGACATTTAATCCTCATGCTAGAGCAGCACAACATTATAATATAGTGGAAGATTTGGCCCAATCGCCATCTGCTATGTCGATTCTTGAGGTACTACAAAATTGCCCATCCCAAAAGCAAGCTTTATTATCAGCCATCGGTGGGATAGACCCAATGGATTCCAATCTTGTATCCTTCGATCATAAAGGATACGATCCTCAGTTACCAGCTCAACTAGCTTTCCTTGTTCAAGTGAAAGCCCTCAACAAAACTGTTCATCGAACGATTATTGATGAGGGGGCATCTACATGTATTATGTCGATGAGTTGCTGGAAAACTTTAGGATCTCCAACCTTGTCGCGATCTTCGATGACATCAAAAGCATTTGACGGACGAACATATATCCCATATGGTATTCTAAGTAACTTGAAGGTTGAACTAAGAGGGAAAAAAGTAGAAATAGATGTTGAGGTAATCGACGGAAATCTCGATTACAACATTCTACTGGGAAGACCATGGATATATGCTATGGGTGTTGTTGTGTTGACCTATTTTAGGAAGATTGCATTTCATTTTCAAGGAGGGATTACAATCGTCGATCAACAAAACTTCCTCCCCAATGGTTCTCAAGTTATGGGAAGCATTCCAATGATCCATGGGAGCCCCCATTCGCTTAAAAATATCAGAGTAGGCCTACTAAAAGATCCTATATTAATGGGAACTTTCGCCCTTCCACCTCCTATCAATTTGGCAGAAGTAGCGTTGGTAGGAACCTGCAATATGATATCTTCAAAAAATATCTCAGAAAACAATATCGACATGGATCATGCACAGGTTTTGCCTCCAAGCCCAACATAAATATTGTAGCAATCAATGTTCCTAGCATGGGAGGCAAACCCAAATCAACACTCATCAAGCGTTTGGATAGATAGGTCTAAGGAATATGGCACCCCTTCAGATCCTTGGTCGAGAGTGCATGTCACCGACGAAGGAATTGTTCAATCAATGATAATTGAAGGGGCACCATGGGAAGATTACCACCATCGTTCCCTTCTTCCGGATTGTGAAGAAAATACTCCTGATGAGATATGCCGTCCTTCAGTTTTTGATTTTCTATCAAATACTGTAAACACGGTGGATTCAGAGTGAAACTTGTCCAACATTGAAGAGACTATCGCCATAGATATCTCGACCAAAACAGATGTTGTAGAGAATATTTATGTTGGCAAATGTTGTTCTCCTTTAGAATTGGAAATATATAACGCTCTTTTTCGCGAATTGAGAGATGTTTTTGCTTGGTCATATAATGAAATGCCAGGCATTGACTCGAGTATCGTTGAACACGAAATCAAGATGTATCCAGATGTCAAACCAGTACAATAACGGCTAAGGCAGGTGCACCCCAAGAAAGCCGCTACCATTAAGGCAGAAGTTGAAAAACTTCTCCATGCTGGTTTCATTTACCCGGTTCCTCTAACCGATTGGGTATCGAATATTGTCCCTGTTATGAAAAAACAAGGAACAATTAGAGTGTGCGTCGATTATAGGGATGTAAATCAAGCTTGTCCAAAAGACAACTACCCTACACCCTTCATCGACCAGATAATTGATGAATGCGCCAGATGTGAAATCTTTTCATTTATGGATGGATTCTCCAGGTATAATCAAATAAATATCCGCCGACAGGACCAGTCAAAGACTGCATTTATTTGTTCGTGGGGCACATTCGCATATCGAAAATTACCCTTTGGTTTAAAGAACGCAGGGCAACATTTCAGAGGGCAATGAATTATGCCTTCCATGACATCAAAAACATCGTTCAACCATACCTCGACAACCTTTCGGCTCATTCGCGAAAGCGAACTAATCATCCGCAGCGTTTAAGAGCGATATTTCTACGTTGCCGACACTACAAGATATGACTCAATCCACACAAATGTGTATTTTGTGTCAGTTCTGGTTGTTTACTTGGCTTTGTAGTCTCGAAAGATGGGATTCGTCTCGACCCATGTAAGGTTCAGGCAATCATTAATTTGCCTCCACCTTCGAATTTGCTTCAGATTCAGAAACTCCAAGGGAAAGCTAACTTTCTGAGGAGGTTCATTCCGAATTACGCCGAACTTGCTAAAGGTTATACGCGTCTTTTGAAAAAGGAAGTACCCTTTGTTTGGGATCAGGTTGCGCAAGCTTCCTTTGATGCTTTAAAAGAATCCCTAATGAAAGCATCATTAATGTACACTCCTGATTATCAAAAAGAATTTAACCTGTATCTGGCTGCAGCGGATACAACCATCGCAATGGTTTTAGTTCAAGAAGACAATGGAATTGAACATCCTATATATTATTTAAGTAAGAACTTAAATGATACAGAAAGAAAATATTCTTATGTTGAAAAGCTAGCGCTCGTAGCTGTTCAAGCGATACAGAGATTTCGACACTATGTCCTCTTTTGAAAAACTACCATTCTGTCAGATTGCAACCCCATGACATATATATTGTCGCGACAGTTGCTAGGGGGCAAATATTCAAAATGGATAGCAATCCTACAAGAGTTTGATCTGGAATTTGTAAAATCCAAGTCAAAGAAAGCTCTGGTATTCGCAGAATTATTATGCGATCTCCCATCATCGTCCAACGATGAAACATCCGAAGAAATGATCATGGACGAAAATTTGTTTCTGATATCTTCAAGAAATCTGTGGTATGGGGATATAATCATTTATCTCCAAACCCAGAAATATAGGCCAAATACCTCTTGCTCTGAACAAAAACGTATTCGATACCAAGCAAAAGACTACATGATCGTCGGTGATACACTTTACCGTCGTGGTATCGATACAGTTCTGAGAAGGTGCCTCACCCATGAGGAGGCCGAAAAAGTCCTGAATGGTTGCCATTCAGGCGCGTTTGGGGGGCATCAATCTGGTTATGCTACAACGCAAAATTTTTTATGAGCAGGATACTTCTGGCCAACAATGTTCAAAGATTGCATAACTGCAGTCGGAAGTTTCCATGCTTGTTAAATTTTCGATAGAAAAACTAGAAGACCACCCGGACCTCTGCAACCAATAGTTGCTGTCGGGCCATTCGCCAAATGGGGCATCGATTTCATGACATGTAACCCCACCTCGACCAGGGGGCATGGGTATATCATAGTCGCAGTTGACTATTTTACCAAATGGGCCGAGGCGATGCCTACATTAGATAATACTGGTGAAACAACTGCCCTCTTCTTTTTCAATCATGTAGTCGCCAGATTCGGCGTCCCACAAGCTATAGTCATAGATCATGGATCACATTTTCGCAATCACATGATGGTCGAATTAGCTGCCAAACTGGGGTTGTCTCACGACAGCTCTACTCCATATTACCCGCAAGCCAACGGACAAGTTGAAGCAATCAACAAAGTCCTGAAGCGCATGCTGCAAAGGATGATTGGAGTTCACAAAAGAAGTTGGCACCTAATCCTGTACTCAGCCTTGTGGGCTTACCGAACATTGGTAAGGAATGCAACCGGGTTTACACCTTTCCAACTGGTATATGGCCTAGAAGCAGTCTTACCAATCCAATGTGAAATCTCATCCCTCAAACTCGCAATTGACCTTCTCCCCGGAACTTCAGAAGAGGAGGCTCGTTTCTTGGAACTAATCCAATTGGATGAAACCCGTCGTGATGCCGTTTTGGCTAACGAATCCCATAAGAAACGAGTCAAGGCGCAGTTCAACAAGAATTTCAAATCTCGTGTCTTCTCAGAAGGTGACTTGGTCTTGCTTTATGACCAAGAATCCGATAATTTGGGGGCAGGTAAATTTAAGTATTTATGGATGGGCCCCTATATTGTTAAGTGAGTGTTAGCAAAAGGAGCCTACGAGTTAATGGATTATGACGGGATTCCACTGGCACAACCTCGTAACGGGTTGTACCTCAAGCGTTACTATGCGTAATTCAGTATAGTAACCTATATGCTTTTGTTATGTTTTTGTTTTCGCTAAAGTGTTTTGGTCAAGTAATCCACTTTTTACATTTATTGCAGATGTCAAACCTAGTGGAGTCATGTGTTGGATATGCCGACGGAGCGAGTCGTAGTTCACGGAACCTATCTTCCGCAGCCTGGGCCATTTTTGATCCAAGCGGCGAGTTAGTAAGTTTCAGAGGGGTATGTATTGGTCGATCAACGAATACCATCGTTGAATATAGCGCGTTGATAGAACTTCTCTCTGATGCCATCATACATGGCATACGCCGACTAATTGTCAGGCTAGACTCACAACTCGTCATACTACAACTCACTGGTATCTACTCTGTCCGAAATCCAGCTATTTATCGCATGTTCCTAAGGGTTAAGATTTTGGAAAGGCAATTTGATTTTATTCAATATCAGCATATTTCCAGAACCTTAAACACATTAACTGACTCATTGGAAAATTATGTGTTAGATAGACATTTGCAACATTTATAAAAAGAAGCATACCATTAATATTTGCATTTGGATCATGTAACTTAACCAAAATAAAACTTCGAAAATCAAAAATATATATATAATTGTTTATGGTTTACACATAATGTTCTGTAACCAAGACAAAATTGGTCAAATGACCCAAAACTCAAAACGCTAGGGGGCACCCTAGTCTAATGATGCTCGTGATAGCAAGTCACAGCCTGTGCGATCATGCGTAAGAGGCGAGTCCATCGTCTTGGCACACCAGTAGTATGCCGCTGCAACCTCAAGGGCAGCTCGTCAGTCCTCACATCTGGGATACCAAGAGTGAGGCCCTCAACCTATTCCTGTAATGCTGTGAGAGTCTCGGCCACATCGAGGTCGCGAAGGATAGCCCTTCCAACAGCCTCTCCTGCTGGGGCGGCAGCTGGCACTCTCAGGCGTACTACTGGCCGAACGGGACCGACATCTGCATGAACACATGAGTTTGATTAAGTCTTGACAGAATAAAGCACAAGGACATTATAAAAGAAAAACGATAAACAGGAATATGGTCAAAGAATTTACCAATGGCGCCCCACTGTTCGCCAGCCGGCAGTACTAAATCTGGGTCACCCCGGAAGTCCATACCAGCATATGGATACTCGGAATAAACCATCTCCTGACGATCAAACCACCCGAAGAAGGTATCAGAAAAGGAAATCTGAGACTGACCAACATGCCTAGACATATGATCGACCCATCTCTACATACGTGGTTCAGTCGGTGAAGGTAAATCGAGTGCAATGTACTGTGGCTGCATCAGTGGTATCTTTTCCAAGGCAAAGGCGGTCAAAATAGAACCATAGACAAAGTTCTTCAACCTCCAACTCTTCACCTTGGTCAACTATTCTTTCATCACAAGAAATACTGCGTCACACCAGTTGAACACCTTCGGTTGGAGACATTCCAAGTCATACTGCATATAAGATCGGTTGGCTACATGAAGAGCCGCACCACCAGCCATCCTACCAAAAGTGAACAAAATAGTTCCAAGGGACCTATCAGTGACATCACGGATGATGATCTTGCCGTCTTTACTCGGCTGAGATCCCTCTCTGCAATACCGACGAACATAATCTCTCACAGATTCACCTCCTCGGGTCGAACCTGATAAAGAGATGGGGGCACCCCGCCTCGACAAGCCAGTCAAGAAATAGATGTCCACTACAGTCAAGGGGATGGATTTGCCCCTAATCTGGAACACCTAGTTGGTAGGATCCCAAGCATCGAGAAAATACTGCAGCAAGTTGATTTGTTGTCTCATGCTAGAAATGCGGAAAAACTTCAGCAAGCCACAGTTCCGCAGTGCGTTTACTATAACCGGATCATGTAAAGCAAGCATGTCCTCTTCTTCATGCTCACGTTCTTGCCATGTAATAGTCATCTTGCTCCAAAAATCTATGAAAACAAACAAGAGAAGAGTTAGATCCTGATTTTGGTGAGAAACAGGCAAAATTTCCATCAAAAACTATGTATAAATTTCCTTCCTTGCGCCCATCGCACCTACAATAGTGCTCTGGGTGCGTTACATGTCAGATGTCCAGTAGACAGGCCAACATCCAACGCACCTTTCGATACACAAGGGGTGCGCTGAAGCCAGGGCGAGTTTTTCAAACCCTAGAGGCTCAGAAAAACCAGGAATCAAGCTCAGAATGCAAAATGGAAAGCATGAAATGAAAGAGCTCAGGTTTAGCTCCTACCTGGTCTAGACGGCACCGAGAATCGTCCATAGAATCTCCCGGAATCAGCTGATGAAAATCAAGGGGGAAAATGCACCTCCAAGCTCCAACAAACCAAAGTTCAAATGAAATGGTAAAATGAGAGGTAAAAGCACTTTTACATTACTTTTTACGTAATTCGAGTAAAATATTAGTGTTCTAACTCATTTTTCAAACATGTATTGTTCATTTCTAACTATTTTGATGAAGCAATTGAAAATGCAGTACAATCTTTGAAAGAACAAAGCTATTTATGGTAAAGTCAAGAAATGACCGTTATATTGAGTAGTTTTAGCACATAGTTCAAGCTCGTTAAAAAATAAACATAAGTCATGAGCAAATGTTTCTTCCCACGTTTAAGCTCATTAAAAAATGAACTATTTCCCGGTAAATAACCATCGTGAATGTAGTACTTCAGCCTTTAAAGCCTTGGTCGTGTTCTCATCATCACCTCCACTCTGTATTGGCCGATCATTCACCTCCATTTGATTGTTTACCCCTTTTGAGGAACAGCTGCGAAGAGTGATCTCACTAGCCATCCTTGTAACACTGCCGTGATTGGAAAATTCCAAACCTTACCTGGAATCAGTTGCTACCCAATTTTATCACTCGTTCCTCAAAAGATGAGTCTCCTTTAAGCTCTTTTCAACTGACTCGTAAAATATGAAAAGATTGCTGAGCCATTGGCCTCTCCAGCTTTTTAAAGGGACCGGAAGTGCTATCCCTCCTCTAGATTTTAATCTTTTTGGACCTGAGGGATTATTACACAAAAATATCGAGCGCTTGTTTTGTTCGGCTCGTTAAAAGAATAAAAAATTCATCCCTTCTGTATTGTTTTATACTTTTTCAGACTTAATGGATTAGATGACGAAAAAGGAATTTTGGAGTTTCCTTTACGTTCCTTTTCAGACTCTCTAAAATTGAAAAGGACCGAGTTATCTTTGTCGTTAAACTCGTTAAAACTTAATAGCAACAAACTTGTCCATAGCAGACAAGAAAGAGTTTCACTATCGCTAGGCTCGTTAAAACATAGTGATGGGTTTGCCTGAAGGGAAAATTATAGAACAAGCATATGTTATCCTCCTCAAGCTTGAAAAAAATAAAGAGGTACTGGTCAGCAATGACTGGGGAAAAATTGGGAAGAAAACTTGAAAAAACTTTGTTGGTAGCAAGTCGCTCTTGAACATGACACTTTCACTCCGCATCCAAGTCGGGTTGGGTTGTTTCATTCACCAGTCACATCACCATGGTCCCATCACACCATCCACATTTGGGGTTAATGCTACCAATCCATCATGTCAGTGTCGCCGATATGTTCAAGAGAAGTCATTCAGAGAATTCACCTGTGTCTCACCCGCTACAATACATTTACACTCCATTCTTTCATGACCGCCACCCTGGACCTTATGTCATCAGATCGTTTTCACCTCCATTAAAATCATTTGCTCCATTCCGTGTCATTGATGTGGGATTCATTAAGGCCCTCTTGTGACGGATCGCTTCTTGTCGACATCAGCTCATTATCCAAGAAGTCGGTCTAGGAGCACCCCGTTCAGTACTTTGAAGCTTGCATGCCTCAATGGCAAGTTTCTCACTTTTGATGACAGGTTTACATCAATGACCTTCGACCGAAATATTTTGCGTGGTGTTAGATGCCAAGTCCTTTATTCACATCACGTGAATTGTATTGCAGTACCTTGAGGGTCATTATCATTATCGGTGATTCCTCTCGCGCCTATTAATAGCTCACATCATTGGCTGGTAATTAGGCGATGTCTTTCCATGTTCAACTCCAGAACATCTCTCACATGGATTGACTTGTACTTCAAGTGAAGATCGAACGAGATTGAAGACCCCAGATCTAGTTTCATCCATCCGGGTTGCGATATATATTCAGGGAAATAAAGACATCAAATGTACATCATTGTTGCACAGATAATCATCCAATCAAAGGGATGATGGCTCTACCAGAATCATCAGTCTACACTCAGACGATTGTCTATCCTATGTACATGAAAATGAATTTATAAAGCTGAGCATGGGAATGCCCGCCTCAGCTAGATCATGAAAATATTATGAAGATAATGTATTGTATTGTATCTTATTATAGGTCTCCTCTCAGCTTGAAAGAACTTCGGATCCTCATAATAAAGCATTTCACCCGACATCAAAAGATTAACGACTTCATGCTTTAGGGGGCAACTGTTATAGACATTTTTGGGTACTACAACCCCAAGCATAAAATGTCCATAAACCAAGGGCTCCTAAGTCCCTAAAAGTGTTGTTCTAACCCCTAAAGGAACAAGGTCAACTGATTACAGCTTCTCCCAGAAGTTCTCCATGAAAAACTGCTCAGAACTGGTCAAAACAGGATCATTTCAGCTGCTCCATAGGCAAAGTGCGTTGCATCTCACCTAAATACATTGCGTGGGTGCGTTGAATTTCAAAAAGCCCTTCTATGGGGTGCGATGGGCGAGAAGTGACAAATGGCAATGTCATTCCGCGAGGTGGAGAGGCATGGAATCTTCCAGAAACTTCTCTTGTGACACTTGCCTCTCTGAATTCGACCAAGGATGAGTAAGAGATCATCAATCTCCAAGTGGAAGCAAGAACTATCAGAGGGAAGACACTAATCAAATCACAAGATGACTCATCTCCCTTACAGATATCTATATATGGATCCCTCATCCCAGAGATCCAGAGGCTGGAATTTTGCATATTGTAAGGAATTGCTGTTGGTTTCTTGAGACAACATCATAAGTGTTGGGTGATCTAAGCTTTGTATGAGGTGAAGAAGGGCTTACTTGCTGAGAGGATGATGCTGGGTCAGAACAACTAGTTGTAACTCCCTTGGCTCTTTCTTGTTTATCAATAAAATCTATTCAAGTTTTCCTCCATACTCTTGTGTCATTTATGTTTTATGCATTTGTATGGTCAATTTACATATGATCCTAGATTGTTTATGATTATAGATCCATGTTCTTGTATAGTGTCATGCTATTGTGATCCTACAGGTACTTTGTGAAGCTGGGCGTACAAGGGAGAAAGTAGCGAAAGGCTATCAAGAGAGAGAGGAATCGAACTAGGAGATTAGCGCAAGACAGAGGTTGGTCTTCTTTGTTCTTCTCTCAATATTTCATAAAGGAAAAACGAAAGTAGCTTTACTTTGTTTGTTTCTAAGGTAGCTACCACACCTTAGTGGGATAAGCAGTTTTGTGTAGACACTTTTCCCTGTAACAACATGATCAAGTCATTTAATAAAATATTTCATAAAAGACTCAAAAAAAATATTCAGAATCAACAAAGATGATTGTGATGATAAAATACCAGCAATATTATGGGCATACATAACTTCTTATATATGATCTATGGGACATACTCCTCTTAAGCTAGTATATGGTTAGAAAGCTACAATTCCACTACATTTCTTAGCAAATGCAATAAGGGTGTCAACCATTTTAAAGCTTGAAATTAATGAAGTCAAGAAATAATGCCTCTACCAACTACATAGATTGGAAGAAAACTAAGCACACGCACTCCATCATCAACAAGTACAAAAACAACAACAAAATTCATGGCATGATAAGAATATTGAAACAAAGAACTTAAAAACAAGAGACCTTGTGTTACTATATGATATTCAAATTTAAGGGTATCCTAGAAAAATGGAAATTGCATGCATGATCCCCTTTGTAGTCAAGAATATCCAACCATTGGGAGTAGTTCAACTAAGGACAATTCAAAGATAGTTATTCGACTCATTCATCAATGATGCCCGATTGAAAAAATATAAATCATGGCAACATTGAAATGACCACTGGTGAAAACCTCTTTGAGGCACTAGTAGGAATGGGTTCGACTAAAAACCAATCTCTGGAAGATGAACCGTCTGACCCTTGTACAATAATGTAAAGCTAGTATATTTTAAATAAGTTTAAGATTGAATTCTCTATTGAAAGATTTAGTTATCAATGAAGGTACACTAATAGACTAGTTTAGTAAATAAGTACCAACCAAAGGATCATTACGAGCACAAGCAATCAACATGGGTCAAGTTGAGGACCTGCGAAGTATGCTAGATAAGGAATCACAACAAAATTCAAAGGAAAAATGGTGATATTATTACCAGGAAACTTGAAAAGTTCACCAACAAAGATACCGTGTGTATCATAAAAAAATAAAATGGTTACAACTCGACTAAAAAACTTGACCAAAATTATCAAGACAAGTTTCCAATTCGAGTTGACCAAACTTCTTGATTCAAAAGATGCCCCAAACTTGGTGAGAATTTGAAAATTGATTCTTTTTTCTAGTGAATGTAACTTAGTCATTTCTAGCGCATGTAAAGGTGTTAGAAAACTAGGATTTTAGGATGCTTCGAGAAGTTACAAAGGAATCCAATGTCTAATGGAAGAGATCAAGGAAAGAAGTTGTTAGAATATTAACTAAGAAAGGAGAAGGAACAAGCAACATGGATTCAGTGCATGACCTCAACCATGCATATATTGTAGTTGTCTTGTCCAAGTGCATTAGATGATCAAATGGATGCCATGAAACAAATGGTTCATCAACTTATCAATGATAATGAACAATCAAAAACGCAGGTCGAAGAACTCCAACAACATATCCAAACACAAAATATGGAAGAGTTATCTTCCATATTGGAGTAGGAGTTCAATTCATTCAAACAAATAAAGAGTAAGTTGGAGGAAACCACGGATACGGAAACCACTCTTAATGTTGTCCTCAATAATTGGTCAAATAATTTGTCAACCACATGCAATTAACTGAGAATCCATAAGTACTTATCAAGGACTTGTCATATTAGTAACAATGTGTATTTGAACCATGAGCGATATCAAGTTTGGAAAATCAAATTATACAAGAAAATAAGATAGAAACAAATTTGAAACAAGAAGAACACCACTGGCTTAGTGAAGGAAAGAAGGCTTAGATGGAAGCTTCAAATGATATTAATTATCTATATTACATTCATATCAAAATGCAAGGTTATAAAAACAGAGTACCTTGGACTTATCGACCTTCAAATATGGCTCAATATCTAATAAGTTGAGGTACTTAGCCGAAATGAAGGCTCTCAAAGTGTAGGCACAATATTTAGTTAGGGACTAGTTGACATTTGATCATTATCTTCAAGGGTTTGCACCAATCATATATTAGAAATCATTAGGTGAAAATCCACCATTTGCATCTCACCTCAACCGCCTCCTCCATGATCGAAGTAATATTTTTTTGCATCGACGGCGTCAAAATGTGGTCCTTCTTCGCAACCAACAAAATCATCCACTCTAGAATCAGAATTTGAAGGATCGAATTGGTCGTCTAGAGAGAGAAATATGGGGGATCTTAATTTTACACCAAGACATACCATTGGAGAAAATGAACGAATCTCAACAAACATAATTGGTTGAACATCTAGTACCAGTTACGTTTCCAACTCACACCAGTCTGAGACCAACACATTCACACTAATTTTTCCAACACCCAATCTACTTTTCTCATTCTTCTATTCTTCTTTACTTTCATTCCAAACATTAATTTGTAAACATAACAACTCGACATCTCCCCTTCTTCGAGACAAAGAAGAAATTGAGGGTGGTGAGATGTTGGAGGGGCTAGTCTACTTAGTCATCTAGCCTTGTCGAGTCATCATACCTGATTGAGCTTTGATCTATATTGCAAATCGGTTGACTCCTTATCTAGTCGGTTGACATAGTCAGTTAGCTTCTATAATTGCTGTAATTGTCTATTGACAATATATATATATATATATATATATATATATATATATATATATCTATATATATATATATATATATCTATGTATGTGCTCGAAAATAATAGGTTGTTGGTTGCTATCATATAATATAATATAAGAGTGGTTTTGTTGGTTCACCACTACTTTTGTTATCTCTCTTATTGCTTTCTCGTTATTGTATAATATTGTTTGGTGTATAAATTAATGGTAACTAATGCATCCTTTCCTTTAGACTACAAACACTTATTTATCTTTATTTTTAGTGTCTTGTACTTATTGCCATCTTCAATAATTTTACTCTTCATCAATTGCTTTAGTTGTCTTTGGTTTTCATGCATGATGCATGATACATCATTCTTTTATAACTTGGAACCATGAGCCAATCATTTGGAGTAAATCATGTTCATATCAAGGGCTTCTTGGGCTTATTCTTAACCATTACATGGGTTTTTTATGGGTCACCCTTAATAAATTTATCATATTCTTGTTTTTTGTTCTATTATCCTTTATCTATACATCATTAAGGGTTTTCCTAATTTTATTTTTAACCATTACAAGTTGTTTTAGATTACCATGAACCATTATAAGATAAAACATTCATGATTTGATTGACCTCAAAAATTTATTCACAAAAACTTTACAAATTTGACCTTGAAACATTACGAATGATGAGAAGTTGAAATTACTCTTTCATGAAAAATCACTAATGGGGACCAACTAATCCATGGGTTGAGTTATTCAATGTCAATGGATTTCTTGTAGATTGGAAAATTTTACTTTGTAAATTTGGTTTAACATATGAGAGACTTTATGTCATTTAAGCATATCTATCTAGCCACAATTTAAGTATATGTTAGATATTAATATTTATCTTTGTCGACATGTGTGATGATTATGTTCTTTTAAGCCGAAAATACAACAAAGATTAAAATTCCAATGCTTAGAGCTTGGACATGTTCTATTGAACACAATTATAGTAATTATTCCCCTAGTCTTGAACTTACTCCATTGTACTTTTATTAGTAAATGACTTACATGTTATATAGGTTTCTCATTTCACAAATGATGTCCCTTTTTCTTGTTTTACCATCTTGACCAATACCTTCATTTCTTGGCTTACTATAGGTCTTTCCCATTTTCCATAAACCTTTAACATCAAATCTTATTTGTTTATAAGCTTGGAGTCAATTCATTTTGTGTGCCTTTCAAGGTATCCAATTCCAAAATCTTTGATATTGGATAGGATTTTAGAAGTGTCATTAGGACCATCATTGTAAGTCTCATAACTTGAAAGAGACACATGTATATCACCATTATTAACACAATCAAATCATTGGAATCACAAGAAAAAACAAAACTTTGAATCATATCATTTGTGTCAGAAGAAGCATCACATATTAGTTTCTCTTGATTCATATTTTTAATTCACTTTTCAATAACAACACATTTTTTGTTGTTGTCTATAAGTCTTCTTTCAATTATCCCATCATTTGACCTTTCTTATCATGGAGTTTTAAAGATCAAATCAGTCATTGATCCAAAGATTCCAACCTTTCTTCTAGTTCTTGTAATATCCCTCCCCTTAATAATAAATAATAAATAATAAATAATAAGAATAATAAATAATAATATAATAATAATTAATAATTAATAATAGAAATAATAAATAATAATAAATAAATCACTTAATAATAAATAATAAAAATAATAAATCATAAATGTTAAATAATAAATGATATTAATAATATATACAGAGAAAATAAATAAAAATAATAAAAATAAAAATAGTAATAACCATATTAAAACTCTAAATAAGAATAAATAGAAATAAAACAAGAAAAATATCAAAAAGAAGGAAATAAAACAAGAAAAGCTAAAAATCAAAAGAAAAGTAAAGAAATAAAACAAGAAAGCTAAAAATCAAAAGAAAGTTGCATGTAGACACATGGAGTGTGTGCATGTGGTTCCCCTTCCAATGTTGTTCTATTTAATAGATGGTGAGGAAGATGAGAGGCATTCCTGCATTCCATCATTCCGAGATTCTATCTTGCATTCTCTTGGGAGAATGGAGTTCTAACACTTAGGAGTCACTGGCAGTAGTACGTTGATTGAGGGCTCAGGGGTGGCCAGTTGTAGCAAATCCTTGCACAATTGAGCCTACGGTTGGGTGGAGAGTCGTCCCCAAAACCTTGTTGTCATCTGGCAGACATTGATCAAAGATAATATAGGTATGTACTTATTTGTTGATTCTGATTTTAATCCAAAATAAATATAAAATTAAATTTCCTGATTAAAATCAGAATCAACAAATAAGTACATACCTATATTATCTGTGATCAATGTCTACCAGATGACAACAAGGTTTTGGGGACGACTCTCCACCCAACCATAGGCTCAATTGTGCAAGGATTTGCTACAACTGGCCACCCCTGAGCCCTCAATCAACACTACATATGCCAGTGGTTCCTTTGTCTTGTGTATAGCTCTTGATGGATAGCTCTTGAAGAGCTATGGGACCATCTTGAGGAGGCCAAGTGCCTGATGTTCTAGGCTAGGTGCCTGTTATTGGATTGGGATGCCGAAGTCTGGAAGGGATGTAAAGGACTTCGATGCCTGGGGCTATGCGCCTTCGTAGTTGTGGAGGGAGTGGGCCAGCCTTGCGAGATGCCCGGGGTCATTGAGTACCGGACCGGATGCTTGCCTTGGGGCAGATGAGGTCTGAGTCAGGTGCGAGCCTTGGGGCCATCCTTGGACTAGGATACAGACCGGGTCAGGCTTAGCTTAGTGCCGAAAGTGGGAAAAAGGATAGAGATTCCTTGAGATTTCCCGGGGTGTTGGGGACTTTCGATGCCTGCTGGTTATACTAGTTCAGCAGAGGGTGTTGGCAACAGGAAGTAAATAAAATAATAAATAATAAATAATAAAAATAATGCATAATACATAATTCAACATAACTTCGGGACGAAGTTCCTTAAAGGGGGAGAGTATGTAATATCCCTCCCCTTAATAATAAATAATAAATAATAAGAATAATAAATAATAAATAATAATAATTAATAATAGAAATAATAAATAATAATAAATAAATCACTTAATAATAAATAATAAAAATAATAAATCATAAATGTTAAATAATAAATGATATTAATAATATATACAGAGAAAATAAATAAAAATAATAAAAATAAAAATAGTAATAACCATACTAAAACTCTAAATAAGAATAAATAGAAATAAAACAAGAAAAATATCAAAAAGAAGGAAATAAAACAAGAAAAGCTAAAAATCAAAAGAAAAGTAAAGAAATAAAACAAGAAAGCTAAAAATCAAAAGAAAGTTGCATGTAGACACATGGAGTGTGTGCATGTGGTTCCCCTTCCAATGTTGTTCTATTTAATAGATGGTGAGGAAGATGAGAGGCATTCCTGCATTCCATCATTCCGAGATTCTATCTTGCATTCTCTTGGGAGAATGGAGTTCTAAGACTTAGGAGTCACTGGCAGTAGTACGTTGATTGAGGGCTTGGGGGTGGCCAGTTGTAGCAAATCCTTGCACAATTGAGCCTACGGTTGGGTGGAGAGTTGTCCCCAAAACCTTGTTGTCATCTGGCAGACATTGATCACAGATAATATAGGTATGTACTTATTTTTTGATTCTGATTTTAATTAGGAAATTAATTTTATATTTATTTTGGACTGTTACAGTTCTCTAATACATTTTATACTAAATATAATGTATTTATAATAGAGCTCCTTATCATGTAGTCAAAGTGTAAATGCTCTTGGTCCATTAATGAATTATCGTGTTATTATAACATGTCAAGCTTCTATAAATAAACATTAATAGAATCTTCAAGCTATGGATTCCATTAATAGCACGCGATTGTCTCTCGTTTCCTTTATCCAATTTAATTATCATTGGGATTCCTTACTCTTATCAAAATAAAAATATAACGATATTAAGTACCATTGATCATGCATCCATGAATGTTTCACCAAAAGTGACTTTATAATAAAAGATGTGTGTAATTACAGTGAATAGTTTTTTTCTTCTAGTGAGAAATAAATAACAATTTGTAGCTTCATTTTTCACAATCGTTTTTCCATAAAATCAATAATATAAATTCAATGTCTTAACAACCTAACAATAAATATTACTCATCTCTTATTTTTCTCTCCTAAACATTCTTTGGATAACATAATGAAATAAAATTGTGTTATTTATTTATTTTTCCCATTATGAATCTAAGTTTGGGTCGGGGCTAACTGACATTTGGATGGAAGAATGCTCTTCCCAACAACAAGATGTTGCCACTAGTATTTTGTAAGACTAGATTGGGTCTTGACACTCCTTGGAACAATATAAACCCCACAAATGGTCCCCACCCTCAACCCATCCCATGCGATTTAAATCTAAGACTTGATATGACTAAACCCTAAAGCCCACACTATTGAATTAGTCTAAATACATTTTATCAAAGAAATAGACTAACTGTATACATACCAATAACTCACCAAGTCTCGCATTAGACTTTACCAATTATTTTGAATTGCACACAATCTTGATTATAAACAAAGTGTTTCATGTTGGAGAAATTCCATGAAACCACCTCAACAAAAATTGAGTATATATTTTGATCACTTGAGCATGACCCAAATTAGTAACCTTTAAGCATGAAATGCAACTATCGGAAAAATTTAGTTAGGATTTCGGCTTAAGGAGTCAACCAATGTGCCTTTCTTTGTGTGAATGCAGCTCTTGGAAAGATCCATTTTGGGAATTCGGCTCAAGGAAACAATTGGTGCACATTTCTTTGCATGAAATTGATTATAAAGGTGAATAATTAATTCCAATTGGTATGGGTTGAGAAGAGATAGATCAATTTTGTTTAGTGATTTCATCTCAATAAATGTAGTATGATTTCAACTTCGATATTGATTTAGTGTTGGAATCCAGAATTTGTATTAAAATTTTTGGATAAACTTGGAAAAAGGTAAATACATGAATGAAATTATGACTTTTATATCTACTCTAATGCACAATCGCAATCGCTGGCTATAGAGATAGAAACTTGATAAGAATTTATTTAAGGTCCTACAAGAATAAGGTCACAATCACTGACTTTAGAGATATAAAATTGATAAAAAAATTCTTTAAGGTCCTAAAACAATAAGGCTTGAAGCCATTAAAACAATATACCGAGTATGAGATCAATATGTGACTTTGTGAAAATTGAACTTGGGTGGGGAGGATGACAATCATTCCCCCTAACCACCCAAGATAAAACCAATTGACACATTGTATCATTCTTATGTGCCTCATATTTGAAATGTGCATTAAATCATTTATTACAAAAGTTAATAACCATTACAATATTGTTATCATAAAAATATTCATAAATTTCTTAACATCTTCAATGAAATTCTCATCCCTAATTTATCTCTTGTTTTTATTATTAATTTTATATATAGACAATTGTACATAATCTACTACATTACATTATGGAACCACAAAATTTACTTTAATACTCACAAGTAAATATTATTGATTTTGTATCAAAACCTTTTTTTTTAAAGAGGGGGGGTAAGACCCTCAGAAGAAGCATTATATTAACCCCGGTATATACAATATTCACAATATTTACATTAACCGAATGATTAAAATAGCTGCGTCATATTGACGGCATCGCAGCATGTTCGGTGGGTCGATCCCAGGTGGGGAGGCTATCAACCCGCCATCCAAACCACGCGGGATATCACCCATGGACAAAATAGTTGGGTACTGTGTAATACCTCCTTCATCTGCTTGTTTTTTCTATCAAAACCTTGATATACCATTGTATGATACTAACAAACTATTGAAATAAATAAGAATTGAAGTATCAAAATTATTTATCCATTGAAAAGTTGGCTAGGTAGTCATACATATGTCCCTCTTTACATTTGTATGAACCATTAAGATCATACACTATCATTTATGAAACATTGAGATCATAAATACATTATTCTACTATTGTAATTTGCAATTATAAATGCGAAACCTATAACTAAAAAGTAATTCATGCCCAAAGGGCATATCTTTTTATTATTGTTATGATACTAAATTGTGGTATACCTATATGTGATTTTCCTAATAAAGAGATGGGGGACCAACACTTCTCAAATGTATACCACATATAATAACTTCATAATAGAAAATTCATCCTAACCCTAATATTTGTATATTAGAGTTATCAAAATATGTATAATTTTATTACATTTCCTATACAAAAGCATAATATGTTATTAAAGTTTCTAAATATTTTAATCACAAAATCAATTATAACACATTAAGTACCATATTTAATATATAAACAATAACATTATCTACAATATGTCTGAAATACACAAAACTTCTAATAGAAATTTATTTTCATAACATTTATATAAATCCCTAGTAGGATTGTCACTCTAATCAAAGTTATGATTTTGGAAAATAATATTCTGGCTTTCTACAAAGGTGAAGTCACACCTTTCAAGAAATTGTTAAATTACTAGTATAAAATCTTTCTTCTTGTAAGATGAAAAAAGAATAACAATTTATCTTATTAGCTAAAGCAAATTAAGATTATGATTTAGATGGCTAGCTTTTATTTGCTTGTATGGCTTTGTCTGACTTCGTTTATACTTATCCTATCCCAGTTTCTGAAGTTGCCAAGGAGGTTGAGTCATAAAAAGGGAAGGGAGACAGATACAAAGATAGATGTGGCAACAAAGGTGTTGGTAACCATATATACATATATGTCTATAGATCACTCTTTATCCGGACCATATAATCTATATTAGGACATTAAGGGAAACATTGTATTCATTATTGGGGCTCTGCATTTATTCCTATGCATACAAGAAAAGAGTGAGTTTTGTAAAGTTGTTTTGGTGTGTTAATTCATGAGAATGTTGAAAAATGAAAGAGGAAGGAACTCACCAGTCCAAATTGGTTCTTGTGATTCCATTTACTCAAATCCCTAATCAGTCCTTTTTCTCATATGCACTTATCAAATTATCTTGTTAACTAAAATAAATTAAGACTATGATTTATATATTTGATTAAAATTATAATATCTCTATATAACTAATTATTCGTAAAAAACTTATCTTTACATTCTCAACCATAAATTCTTATTTTCATAATAGATATTAACATCCACAAAAAGATGTAGTGGAAAAATAATATTTAACTAAATAATTTTTAAAAAAATTAAATAAAACATTATTTATTAAAAAATTACTTTATATACAAATAAATAGTGATATTAATCTATATTAAAAATTCATAAATATTGAATTAAGAAATTTATTAAAATATATATTTAAAAAAAACTTCTGACCATATATCAATCTTGTTATGTTTAACCATATTAACTCATAACATAATATTTATAACGTACATACACCACCATTTTATTAAATTTACTATATTTAATACATATTACTTCATAACATACATTTATAAAATACATACACCACCAATCTTATTACCGATATTAATTCATAACATGTTAGACATGTATAAGGGACATACACTACCATTTTATCAAATTTATTAGGTTCATACATATTAATTCATAACAGGACATTTATAAGATACATACACCACCATCTTAATACATTTATAATGTGAATATACCTTCCATTCTCCCCCATCTTACTTATTCCACCTGTTAGTTCCACTTGTTAATTGGAATTCCTTTTCATGTCACTCCTTTGACCCTTTTATGATTATTATAATAATTTCTAATAATATAATTTTTGAATTAAATTTTAATTTAAAAAATCAGAAAACATATGATAAAATATTATTTATCTTTACTAAAAAATTTTATAAAAAAATTACACATGTCACTCCTTTGACCCTTTTATGATTATTATAATAATTTCTAATAATATGATTTTTGAATTAAATTTTAATTTAAAAAATCAGAAAACATATGATAAAATATTATTTATCTTTACTAAAAAATTTTATAAAAAAATTACATACACAAATAATTATGTAAGTACACATTATTCTTATTTGACTTATCCTTCATTTATACAAATTATATATATATATATATATGTGGGGGGCGGTATATCTTAGAAGATATATTATTTATATATTATAATTATAAAAGAGATTAATTTATATAAATTAAGATGTATATTTATAATTGTTTATAAAATTAATTTATTCTATTTTTTGTGTATATTAATTCACAATTTAGAATAAAATTTAAGACATGTAAGAAGAAATAACATATATTTTTTATTTTGGAAAACAATCTGCTAAAAACTCCTTGCATTAATCAAATGAATAGAGATGTATTACAATTGATTTATTCAACTAAGCAAACCCTGCAAGTGCATAATCTATCTCTCTGCTCACTGGAGCTTGTGACCCAGACTTAGTCAAAGTCTTGTGACCCAAACTTAGTCAAATTTTTCCTCTGCTTAGCTCATATTTCCTTGTGTTGTTCCTTGAGGAATTATGCCCATATTATTTAGGAAATTCCTCAAATTGAATTGTGCAATTCCTTAGGTTGATAACTCATTTATTTGGGTTGTTCCTTGAGGAATTATGCCCATATTATTTAGGAAATTCCTTAGGTTGATCATCTGAATGCATGCAACACCTATACACTCATGACTAGTCTACAATTGATGTTACATTACCTTGGAATCTCCATGTCAACTGGGTAACTCGAATTCTTTGCATGCACTAGCTATTTTGGGCTCATTGATCAGTTAACTGGATGATCACTGAGTTTGACTGAAGTTCCACTGCTGACCTTCCACTAGTTCGAACTAGTTTAATTGAAAACAACCTGACTGGATGATCACTGAGTTTGACTGAAGTTCCACTGCTGACCTTCCACTAGTTCGAACTTTCCACTAGTTCGAACTAGTTTAATTGAAAACAACCTGACTGGATGATCACTGAGTTTGACTGAAGTTCCACTGCTGACCTTCCACTAGTTCGAACTAGTTTAATTGAAAACAACCTGAGATAACTGACCTTGATTGTTACAAATTAACAATCAAACATGATGAATTGAACGCTAACTCCTCCAACTATAATTTACTCACTAGTTCGAACTAGTTTAATTGAAAGCAACGTTAACAATCACACATGATGAATTGAACTATAACTCTTCCAATTATAATTTACTAACTAGTTCAAACTAGTTTTAATTGAAAACAACTTGAGATAACTAACCTTGATTGTTACAAATTGACAATCACACATGATGAATTGAACTCTAACTCCTCCAACTATAATTTACTGAGTAAAGTGGGTGAGACAAGCCATGTCACATAAGTTAACATCAAATTGTTTGTTGATGTGGAAATTCATATTTTCTCAATTTAATCAAAGTAAAATCAAATTGAAAATTTATTGTTAATATATATATATATATATATATATTATATTAAATAATTACATATCATAAACTATATAAATTGTTCTCTATGTTAAAAGAAAATAGGTAATATATAGAGGGAGGTCATGGGTCAAATCTCTTTGACACCTTTGGGGTTAAGCCTTGTTTTTTTGGTCAAGAGATAGATCCCTTCGAGTTGATTGGCTGAATTTTCCCGTAGATATAGCGAGCACCCAATATCTGTGAGCCACCTTAAAAAATTAGATAATAAATACTAAATACTTGAAATAAATCAATAAACCATATTTTTAATATATTATTTTATTTAAAAATAATTCATATCAATCAAAAAAATATTAAAAAATTAATATACACTTCATTATAATTTTCTCACAATTTAAATTAACAAAAAAATATATTTAATAATTTTCTTTTATTTAAAAATAACTCATAATAATTACAAATAATTTAAAAAATAATATCACTTTATCACAATTTTCTCATAATTTATAATTTTTAAATTAATAATATAATTTTTGTAATTTTTTTTAAATATTTAAAATTCCCAACTTTTTAAATGAAAAAATTTCTAATTATAATTATAATTTAATAACTTTTTTATAATTTATAACCTAAAAAAATAATGTTATTTTATGTTATTTTTATATTTCTTTAAAATATTTAATTCACAACTTTGTCAATAGCACTTTTTCAAATCAAAAAATTATAATTTCACAAACTTTAAATAATCTTACCATTCTTACTAATCCTTTTATACTAATAACGTTGTAAATTACACTCTTCAATTTAATTTAAAAAAGAATACAAAAATAAAAAATATCTAATTATTATCTTATATAATTTAAAATATATATATATGTTTTTAATTAATAAATATTATTTTTATTTGATTAAAAATATAAATGTAAATGGAATTCTCATTTTTAAAATACTTATATGAATATTCACAATTCCATCACTTTATCATTTTCTGGTTTTAAATTTATATCTTCTAATTACAAAGTTTTAAATTTATATAGCTACTCAAATAATAACATAACAATTTAATAATATTGTTACCGTCATTTTATCATACAATCTAATAATATTGTCACGGTCATTTTATCATATTTTGCGTAAAGGTTTTAGAAAGAAAATATTTTAACGTATAAATGATATCATTTTTCTGGTTAATTTTAATCAAAATTTAACACATTTTAAAAAAATTAAATTTAAATTTTTTAATCTGTAAAATTGAAGTGTTTTAAGAAATTTTTCTACGGTACTAAATTTATCTACATATTCAAACACGTATTTTAAATAACTACGAACCACAATCTTACTTAAAATTATATCAACTGATATTTATAAAAAAATCTATTTAAAAATTATTTCAGTAACTACATATAACTAAATTACTTAAACTACACCTCACTGAATTACTGACCATCTAATTATTATCTCAATAATGCATGTGTCTGTCCTTCACGTTGATGTTTATATGCAAATAATCCTTCATTCAAACAAGGCAGGTAGATTTCAGTGTCAATCAAGAATATTAAAAAAAATAAACATAAAATTAAGGGTTTTTTTAACACATGGATCTGTGCCACTCTCTCGCCACTTAGTTGTCTGGATGCCACAAAACAGAGTCTGCATGTGAATTCTATAATAGGAAAATGAAACAAAACAGAGCCACTGTTGCACGTTAATTATTTAATTAGGAATTTGAGACCGAACATACTCACAGACTTGCATGAGAGTTATTATAATCTAAAACAGAGCCACTGTTGCATGTTAATTATTTAATTAGGAATTTGAGACCGAACGTACTCACACACTGGCATGAGAGTTATTATAATCCAAGGACCACACTCACATTTGCATGAGGGTTTTTGTAATTAAAGGACCATAGTTTTGTCTTGCCTATTAATGTCAGCCTATTAATAGTACATATAATTGTCTCAAACATTGGCCATTTCAATATTCAATTTATTTTATTTCTTAAATAGTCACAAATAATGGCAGAACTGCAAGTATTGCAGTAGTCTAAGTATTGGTTATTTAGTTGATTCCACTTTTCTTACTGTTATGGCTGGCTGTTTCGTTGATTCCAATTTTCGTTACAGTCAGTTTATTGCATGTCACTTTCATAATCGTCTGGCAATCGCTGAGCTGGTTATTAATCAGACACTGAATCTGAGTGAGTGAGATCTTCATAGCCAATACTAAACTAGATTTTCCTCGGATACTTTTGTGTTTACAGTGCTAAAAAATAAGCTGTTGTCATCCTTGTTTGAATGGTTTATAATGGAGAAACTGTGGGTATATCATTCTATAAATACATTTGGCCAAGCGGTCGGTCTGATATGCATTCTCTTTGACTGGCAGGTATGTCCTCCAGAAATTTCTATAAAAGTTTCCCACTCAATAGTCTTGAGTCCCTGAGTTTGCTGCAGAAATGTTGAGAAGAAACCAACTGGGCTAAGCAGCAGCTGCAGGGGGACTAGTAAAATGGCAGCCTGTGTTCAGAAAATGGAGAAATTCAAACCCCATCTTGCACAGGTTGCAGTTCAGATAGCATATGCAGGCATGAATGTAATCACTAAATTGGCTCTCGCCGATGGAATGAACCACTTTGTTTTTGTGACATACAGACAAATTATTGCTACATTGGCCATTGCTCCTCTGGCTTATGTTCTTGAACGGTATGTACCATTCAAATGCCCAAAACACAGCATTCAAATGTTCAAGCCTAAATGCTATTATACTTTTATAATCTGCAATCAGTAATTTTTTCATGTTGTAGAGTAGGCTTGTTTGTTAAACTGTTTGATTTTTTAGAGTAGGCTTGTTTGTTCAACTGTTTGTTTTCTTGTTCTACCTTTTCCTTCTCCTTTTTGGTTCTTCTTCTCCTTTTGGGTTGTTTTTTGTCTGGCTCTTTTAGATGAAATCAAGCACCATCTTACATATTACAAGTTTGCATTTTAGAATTTGTACTCTTTGTGCCATTTGCATAAATGGTTTAGAATTTGCACTCTTTGTGCCATTTACATAAATGGTTGTTGGTTTAATTCTGCTGTTTACAGAAATGGTGGTTGGATAGCTGTTTAGTGAAAATGTTTTTCTTTCTTTGGAGAAAAGAACAGTAGAATGATGCATTTGAAATAAATTGAGTGAGTTTAATGGTTAAAAGTATGTTTTTTTTTTTTTTAAATTATAGGTTCAGTTTCAAATCTAGAAAGATAGAGTATATTTACTTTTTTAAACTTTAATGGTCAAATCTATAACATTTTTTTGTCTCTGAAAAATGAACAAACTGTAAAATGATGCATCTAAAACAATTTAAATAAATTTTATGATTAGTAATATATGTCTTTTAATAAACTATAGAATGATGTATTGAAACAATTTGAATAAATTTAATAGTTAAAAATATATTCCTCTTTGCCAGAAATTACAGGTTAGAATCATATATAGTCAAATTAATGCCCCAAAGCAAATTGCTTGTTCTCACACACAAAAGAGATACCTACCCTAATTAGGTGTCTGGTGATATTTCATAACCTTAAACTAAATTACTATTATTATCATGATCTTATAATATATTATTGGACAAAAATATACCTATCTTATACATGGAATAGTGCTCTCCCCTCTCCTGAAGTTACATCGATTAATATGCTGCATATTGTTGTTGCAGAAAACAGAGGCCACCTATGACATTGTCCATTTTTTTCCAGATCTTCTTGCTCGCATTCGGCGGGTAAGTACAGATTTTAATCAGATTATTATTGTTATTAGTTTAGCGCTTTGCTTTTAGATTTACAGATCAAGAACGGTGCTGAACTCTTCCGATTTTTTTCCTTTTTTCCTGCCCTGCAGAATTGCAATAAATCAGAACTTTTACTTCGCGGGATTGAACTATACCAATTCCACTTTCGCTGCTGCAACAACAAATTTAATCCCAGTAGTCACGTTTGTGATGGCCACTGTTCTGAGGTGGAAGTCTGATCTCAAAAAAAGTCTGCTGAACAAAAATTCCTGCAGGAAAAACTAAGTTGGGTCTAATAATTTCCATCAGATCTGTAATCCCACGCTCATGCAGCTTGTTTAATTGTGGTTTTTTCAGATATGAAAACGTCAACATTAGGAGCCTGAGAGGGCTAGCAAAGGTTGTGGGCACTATTGTTTGTGTAGGTGGTGCAATGGTGATGACCTTATACAAGGGTTCTGTAATTAAAATGCTAAATGCGTACAATTCCACAGCTAGCAACAACATATTGGGCTCCATTCTGCTTTTTGCCAGCGTTTTTGCTTGGTCGTCCTGGATTATATTTCAGGTGATCATCATGACTTTTTATCATTTCATTTCTCTGTTTTTTTAAGAATTGAATTTAGATCAGGAAGATAACAATTATTGTAGCTAACTTCAATTGACATCTTGATCTGTTTTCTTACTGTAGTTTAATAAGATTGTTTTTTTCTTATGACAATTTTGGCGAGATGTTAATAAAATCTGGCAGGGATTTTTGTAAATATAGGTTATAGCTGTCAAACTTCAAGATTTTGTGTGTCTCAAAGATTTTTAATGATACTGAATCTATTTCCATCCTCAAAAACATAATTCAAACACTGCTACGAAATTTCTTGAATTATTTTTCCCAGATTCCATCTATTTTTAACCTTCAAAGCGACTCCTCGGCCAGCCACTTTTAACTCTCAAGGCAATTCCTCATGCTCCTTAAACTACGCCCATTCAAATTCAAATTGAAATTTAGGATCTGCACTGTGTTTAATATTGCAGGCTCCAGTTGTGAAGAAGTATCCAGCTCAATTGTCATTGACTGCAATGATGTGTATGTTCGGAGCATTGCAGTCCGGTGTAATTGCTTTGATTTTTGAGCATAACACATCAAGTGTCTGGACCATTGGCTGGAATCTTGAGCTTCTCAGCTACGTTTATACGGTGATTATCTGAGAGCAACACGTCAATACACTGATTTTTCTGATCTTTATATACATAGGCAGTACAGCGATGGTTGAATATTCATCTGTTTTTTTGTTTTTTTTTTTAAAGGGATTGATCTGTTCAGCATTCGCTTTCTTTGTGCAAACGTGGTGTGTACACTTGAAAGGACCAGTATTTGCAGCAGTTTTCAATCCACTGAATACCATAGTAGTGGCAATTTTGGAATGTTTCATTCTTCATGCAAATCTTCACGTTGGAAGGTTAGTATATTTCAACCATAATTTCTTCACATATTATGGTTTTTAACCATTTTTTTTTTTCATATAATGATTGGTTTATCTTCATTTTGAGAGCAAACCATGGAAAGTGATTTCAAGAAACACTTTCAAAGCTTATTAATTGACATTAATTGCCATATTTTTGTGTGCGCAGTGTGGTGGGAGCGGTTTTGATCGTGGGGGGCCTGTATTCTGTGCTGTGGGGCAAAGCAAAAGACCATAAGATTAATAATCAAGGCAATTCAACTGAAGTAAATCCTTCCAAAAATAATAATATGGCTGAAGATGCAGAAAACCAAGAAACTGCAATAGCCATTAGGCAACCACTATTACTGAATGGATCTAATTATTAAATTTATGTTATTTATAATTCAATTCAAATGGGACGATATTTAGCTACTTTTCTGTAGCTAAGAAATCAAATAAATGTGGAATTTTTTTTATTAAAAAAAAAGTTTTTGATGTTGGATTACCATGTATTGTTAAAATTCAATTATTATCTTAAAATTAGAATATAGCGTAATAATTTTATGAGTTAAATAAAAACATAAAATTAATATTATTATGAAAAAAGTTATTTTAATAAAAAATTTTAATAGCAGTGTGATCAAAGTTATTTTAGTTAAAATTTTGATTAAAAGAGGATTGAAATGATTGCATTTAGGATTAAAATCATGTTAATAATTGAAGTTATGTTATTTTAAATTAAAATCAGGTTAATAACTGCAGTTATAATATTTAAAATTAAAATCAAGCTAATATTTAAAATTAAAATCAAGCTAATAAAATTAGTATTAGTGTGATTAAAATTATTTTAGGCAATTATTGTTTCTCCTTTATGATTCTATTTCAAATATATAGTGTAATCACTTATTTATGACTCATTGGTAATCACTTATTCACATAACTCAATATTAAATTTCAAATAATAGGATTGGTGGTTGTTTTTCAAATTTCAAGTCATAGGATTGGTGGTTGTTTTTTTTGTTTTTTTAATGATTAAATTCAAATATCTATAAAAGTACCTACTTTGTCAAGGTTAAGATTTAGATTTGTTTTTATTATTTTTTATTAGATTTAATTAGAGTAAATGTGATAAGTATTTCAATTAAAGTATTAATTAATATAAAATTAAGTGATGTTATTAAGATTATTATTATTGATAATAATAATAAGATTAATATTATTATTATTGATAATGATAATAATATTAATATTATTATTATATGGATAATGATAATAAGATTAATATTATTATTATCTAAATTCTCTATTTAGAAAAAGTTAGTGTGTTTTTTAATGATTTTTTTTGTAAATCGAGGTTCTATTTATTCATAAAAAAAAGTACATAGATATCAAAATGCAAGTAGTCGCACCTCGACCAGGTTTGTTGACTAATGCTATCACCATATGACAAAGAAACAATAGCAAAACTAAAGGAACAGTCTAAAGCTTGACAGGCCAAAAGCACCAAAAGGCAAACAAAACCAGAAGAACACCTATGACCATGCTCAATCATCAGAAGTAATTGACGTTGGGTTGTCTGGCCCAGTCTCTGGAGGGGGAGGGGGACGATATGTACATTGAACATGTTGCTCGAAGTGAGCCATCCATGTTTCTAGCTTATCAACCTTTTCAGCTAGCAAATTTTGTCCGCGCCAAACCACTACAATCCTTTCTCTAACATGGCATTGAAAGTAATGCAACTGATTTAGTGTAGCGATGACAACCTCATGTTCTTCCTTTTTGGCCATATCATAAACTTCCAGGCGATCCAAAATAGTCTGGAGCAAGTCACAACAGGCATCAGGGTGAATTTGTCGGCCAACAACTCCTGCACATCACCGCCAACGATTATGACCCCGCACACCTGCTCCACCCCCACGCGGCACACTACCTTTCTTACCACCACCAATTGCACATCGAACCCACACTTCGCTCACACCACCTCTGCCACCACGAGCTCTCAGCGTCGCTTTGGTCACACCTCCAACAACATGACCACCTCGCTTTGGATGCTCAATAGCCCGACCCTCCAACGCCGCCTTCGACTCGTTGCTGCATACTCCCTGACTAGCTGAAGCTCCCCTCCGCTTGGGTTGGGAGCAAGAATTACACAACACAAGTCGCATGGTGAGTGCCGCAGGAGACATCTCCAAGACAGGACCAAGAATGATTTGTTGCACCTCCTAACAAACCTTGAACCATAGTGGGCCAAAAGCCAGCCCCAAATTATCCAGTAGACTCCTATTCCACAGAACTGGAAACCACCACATGCCAGCAAGGAGGGTTGCAAGAAAACCCACAAATAAGAAACGCACCAGCCAGACTGAGACCACTTCTTCTCCTTTGCCAGGGGAAGCAACTGGGAACAGAGACATAGACAGAAGGACTTGACACTAGAGCACAAACATGCAAGAAATGAACCCAAGCCACTTACCAGTCACAACAATCGCCTCCAGATCGTCCTTCCACCACTGAGCCCAATTGTTGCTCACCTGGTGGCGTGTTTTAGGATTCCAGGGTAAGACCACGAAAAGAGGAAGACCCAAACAATATCCAACAGACAATAGATTGAGACACCCTCCCAAACTTAGAGAGCACTCAGGGAGAAAGCTAGCACACAACGCAGGAATGGACACTATGGCCGACCAAATTACCATGAAAAATTCCCTTAAACCATGGATAAAAGCAAGGAACTAGGCAATGGGAGAAGAAATTAATGCTTTTTTTGATGATTCATGGTGGAGGAGGCAACACTGGCATTTTCTCCACCACTCCCATAGTACCTAAGGGCTAAAGAAACTGGGCAGACTAAAATTGCTCAGACCACAAGCTTTCAGACACCATACTACCAAAGAAATATAACATCCCAGAGCTCTGACGATCACAAAAGACCCGCTTACCTTACCCGCACACATTCCAGAGGAGAATGGATGAGGCTTCGCATGCAACACCATTAAACTCACCTTGCACGATACGTAATGGGAGGACATGCTATTTGTCCTCCTTCCCATCTGTCATATGTACCTATTCATTGGTCTCAATGTTCGTCACCCCATCAAAAATTAATGATTTAATTTAAATCTATAAAAGTATTTATTTTTTTAAAGGTGAGTAGTCACATAATTTTGTTAGAAATTTGTGTATTAAAAAAATTATATATCAAAAAAATTAATATGTGAATGTGATGTTTAATTAGAATATACTATTATAATTAAATAATCATATTTTTTTTATATATTTTTTCCAAATTGTCTGTGATACTTGAGACTTGATTTGTGGCTTGAGGAGCCCTTAACACAGGGTACAGCCACCCCGTGAGATTTGATCCAGAGTCACACTATGTTAATGAGACTTGACATTAAACAATCATATTAAAATCAAATTATTATTACCATTATAATAATAATTATATAAAATAAATTATAAAAAAGACATAAAATTATTATTATTGTAATGAAAATTATTTCAATTAAAATTTTGATTAAC
The DNA here is from genome assembly GCA_031772625.1 of Pinus tabuliformis. Taxonomy (NCBI): domain Eukaryota; kingdom Viridiplantae; phylum Streptophyta; class Pinopsida; order Pinales; family Pinaceae; genus Pinus; species Pinus tabuliformis. The sequence continues at coordinate 600,037,790 of CM062808.1, forward strand.
ATGTTACTCAAGTCAATTTATTTAAAATTGAAATTATATTAATAAGATTAGTGTTATTTTCATGCAAGTTATTTTAACTAAAAGTTTGATTAACATGAAATTAAATTTATGATGGTGAAGATAAAAATTTTAAATTTAAAAATTAAAAAAATTTATATAATTTTTTATAATCAATTGATTAAAATATAATATTAAAATTAAATTATATATTATTATTAATATTATTTAAACTAAATTGAAAAAACAATTTATAAGATTGTTAGGGAGGTTATTTCAATTAAGATTTTAATTAACATTAGATTGAAGTCATGTTACTCAACATTAGAGTCATACTACTAAAAGTAGTGTTACTGGGATTGAAGTTATTTCAAATAATATTTTGATTAATATAAGACTAAAGTCTAATTACCATAAAATTAAAATCATATTACTTAATATTAAAATCATACTAATAAAAATAGTGTTATTGTGATTGAAGTTATTTTAATTGATATAAGATTAAAGTCTAATTAACCTATAAGATTGAAGCCTAACATTAAAGTTATACTAATAAAAAGTGTTACTATGATTAAAGTTATTTCAAGTAATATTATAATTAAGTTATGTAACTCAATATTAAAAGCATACTCGCATGGAAGTTATTTCAAATAATATTTTGATTAACATAACATTAAAATTTAATTAACATAAAATTGAAATGACATTATTCAAAATTAAAATCATATTAATAAAAGTAACATTATTGTAATAAAAATTATTTCAAGTAATATCTTAATTAATATGAGACTAAAATCTAACTGACATAAGATTAAAATCATTTTACTAACATTAAATTCATATTAATAAAAGTAACATTAAGTAGTGGGATAATATGAGACTAAAATCTAACTAACATAAGATTAAAATCATTTTACTAACATTAAATTCATATTAATAAAAGTAACATTAAGTAGTGTTGTTGTGATGGAAGTTATTTCAAATAATTTTTTTTATTAATATAAAACTAAAACCATATGAATAAAAATAATATTACTCTAATTAATATAAAACTAATACCACCCCATTAAAAATATTAATATAGTTAATATAATAAAAAATTTCATAAATATAACTTAAAAGAAATTAATACCGCTCTCTATAATATGAAATCTGTCTTCCAGACAGTCAAAACTAATGCCGCTCCATATCATAAGAAATTGGTCTGCGACCCAAAGGGAATTGATGTTGACATGTGCGAATTATATTGTTAAACAAATTAGATTCATGTGTATGTATTATATCATAAGAAATTGGTCTGCGACCCAATGGGAATTGATGTTGATATGTGCGAATTATTTTGCTAAACAAATTAGATTCATGTGTATGTATTATAGCTGCGAGGGGAATTGATGTTGATATGTGCGAGTTATATTGTTAAAAAAATTAGATTCATGTGCGTGGCTTTTAGCTGCTGGACCAGCAAAGTCCAAGGATAAGGAATCTTATGAAATGTCCATCTACCTTACATGTTGTTATTTTAATTTAAAATGTTTTCATTTTATTTTAAAATATCTGAATTATTAAATATATTATTATTATTATTTAATTTTAAGGTCATAGTCAAGTCAGACACTAATTTGGTGTATGAGACTTGTTTGTGGAATAAAAGATCCATTTTAGCCTAGCGATTGATTGCTAAGTTTATGAAGACATATATATTTTATCCCTCCAGTTTTGTAAGAGGAAACACATGCTCTTAACCATTAGACTCATTCAAGCTATACTTTGAAGCATCTTAACTATTAAATAAAATATTGAAAGAAAGCATACATGCTCTACCTCTCCAATATTATAAGAAGAAACATATGCTCTTAACCATTAAACTCATTTAAATTGTACTTTAAAATATCTTAACTATTAAATAAAATATTATTAAAAGCAATTTCTCCATTATAAAATACCTAATATACATATATATTTTACTTTTCATTTAGTTTATGAAAATGAATTTCATAACAAAATATAAATGTGTTTGTTTGATTTTTTTAATAAACATGATGAATAACAAAAACATTTTAAATTGAAATTGGGTGACAAAATAACAAATTATTTCTTAACCCTTCAAAATTAAATTGATATTTTTTTTGATATATATATTTTTAAACCATAGCTAATCATAACTCAACAATTCTAATTACTAAATACATCGCAGTTTTGAAAGCATCTTAATTATACATGTGATACCATTTTAATTTTCATGGAATACAATGTTGAAAAGTTTTGAAAACATCTTAATTATATATGGGATATCATTTTACTTTTCATTAAATATAGCATCGAAAGCAATTTTTTCACTATAAAATACATAGCATGCATAAATATTTTATAAAATGTTTTTTATATATAAATAAATTATGAGATTGGAAGCTTACTCTAAACATATTTTCTAAAATTTGAAACTAGATAAAAGAAATAACATTCCATTGTAATAGAATATTAAAACTTCATTACTATAATATAAGTGATTAATACTTATATTTGTAAGTGATTAAAACTTACAATAATACTATGACTTGTATTTCTATTAGAATAATACCTAACCTTACTCAATATGATGATTTGCCAGCGATTATATTAAACTAGAGTTTTTTTTCTTGTTAACAACAATATATGACTTGATTTGCGTTCAATTATATTAAACTAGAGCTTTTTTTCTTGTTAACAACCATATTTGTTGTATCTCTATTACAATAGTACCTAACCTTAGTCAATATGATTTGACTAACCTTAATATGATAATTTGCCAACAATTATATTAAACTAGAGTTTTTTTCTTGTTAGCAACCGTATATGATTTGATTTGCCGGCCATTATATTAAACTAGAGGTTTTTTTCTTGTTAACAACCATATTTGTTGTATTTCTATTAGAATAGTACCTCAACTTAGTCAATATGATTTGACTAACCTTAACATGATAATTTGCCAACAATTATATTAAACTAGAGTATTTTTTTCTTGTTAGCAACCGTATATGATTTGATTTGCCGGCCATTATATTAAACTAGAGTTTTTTTTCTTGTTAACAACCATATTTGTTGTATTTCTATTAAATAGTACCTCACCTTAGTCAATATGATTTGCCAGAGATTATATTAAACTAGAGTTTTGTTTCTGGTTGACAACAATGTTTGTATGTTCGGTTAACCATTTTTTATAGCTGAGAAGGAAGAATATATTGTATTAAAGCAGCTGCATTTTATATTTTATATGTTGTTAATGTTCGGTTAACCATTTTTTAAAACTGAGAAGGAAGAAGATATTTTATTAAAGCAGTTGTATTTTATATTTTTTTCCTCGTTAATCACAATATTTGTATTTTGTTAATCAAATGAAAAAATTTAAAAAAAATAATAAATAGAAATATTTTTTATTATTTTTTATATGAAAAATAAATATGGATGTGAGGTTTGAGGTTGTAATATATTTGGAGATTTATAGAAGAAGATATAGCTGATCCAAAAGAAATTTATATCCTACGGCCTCAATATCAAAGGAAATACTCTTTATCTTAATTGTTGATTGAAGCTAGCCTTCCCCACATTGAAAACATGACTATGTTTAGGTATCTGACGTACAAGAAGAAGCTTTACAACATGGAAGCCAAGATGTTCCCCAAAATTGCTTCCAACTCTAGCCAAAACCCCCATATCCTGCTTAAACGAGGCTGGCATATGGACGCCCAGTCTTGGCTTAACCATTGGGGGATAAATGAGGAGATCGTCTTAGAAAATAAAGATAATATTAAAAATATTATTATGGGGTGATAAGGAGCTAGAGGGAAAAATGAAGTTAAGGTATTAATTATAAGGAGGTGATCAACCCCACTCTTGCTAACTGGAATTATCTTTTTACCTTGACTAGTGCTAAGAAGAAATGAACATTGCAAAGATAAGAACTAATTCTCATGAGCTTCTAAGTGAAACTAGGGGTTTACATATTCTAAAATACCTTGGGACTAAAGAATGTGTCACCTTTGAGATACTAAGAGGGTTGAAGATGAAAAACACTTTCTCTTAAATTGTCTGACTTTTAATCACATCCGTTCACATTTCCAAAACATTTGCCCACTACCAACCTTGTTGACTTGTTAAGTCAAAAAAACTATAGTGATCTAGGAACATTTATGTCCCTTGGTTTTTATCATAAAGATAACATATTAAAGAGTCATAATTAATCTTTAACTGAGTGATCTAGGAACACTTCTTTCCCTTCTTTTTTATCATATAAATAATCTTTAACTTTCTTAAGGTCTAATAGACCACTTTATTCTTAGTGGAAATTAATCATCATCATCATAAAATATATTTGTATTTTTTACAATTTGTAAAAAATAAAAATATATTATATCATAAATTTATTAAATTAATTATAATATTTTTTTCTAAAATACTCAAATTTATAATATATATTAAATATTTAGATGATGTATGTTATATAATTGATTATGTTCTTAATAACATGGATAATAAGAAATAAGTGGAAATTAAATTCATATTTTAAGGTAGAAAAATAAAAAAATTGAAATTGGAGGCATAGTGTATATAATACACAAAAAAATATTTGTATATTATACTTCTGAAATCAAAATACATCACCAATATATAGTGCATATCAGATCTAAAGATTCTAAGAAAATATTGTTGAGAAAAACTGACTCCAACAACCAATAAACTAAATATGTCAATATACTATTGTAAGCATTAATCCCAAGTCCTTCCCTTAATGCTTATATTACAAGGATTAATATTACAAATATTAATACAAAAATCACAAATATAAGTCACATTTGTGTGAAATGGTCTTTATTGACACTTATGCTCCTTCTCCACCACAATCTTCGAGCTTCCTACTTGACTCCACAATCTTCGAGCTTCCCACTTGACTCTTTGATAAACTTGTAAGATCAACAATATTGGCACACTCGGCTTGTGGGGGCTTCCACCATAAAAGTTTTCAAGTAATGAACCACTCTATGGACCTACCACCATCTATTGGATATTTCGCTTTCGGCTATTGTAAGTTGCTAGGATGATGGTCTTGATATTGATGATCAAACAACTTGACTTGCGTAACTCACAAGGATCTCATCCTATAACTAGTAGCCATTGTTTAGGGGTTTCTAAGCATCAAGAACAACATACCGTGATAGTATGTAAACACAATTAAACCAATAATATGTTGGGTTTCCTAACACCAAAAATCATCAATTTAGATTATGTTATATTGTACAATGATTAGGGTTGCAACTTCATTTTACAAACCAAAATAATATAATTTTAATTTGAAAACCACCCATGGGGAAACCAATTTTTTTTCTTATTGAGTCGAGAGGCTCATTCTACAACCGAGTATGATGTGTAAGCCTGTCCATCTGTCATCAAAGTTGAAATTTTGCTCATGTCAGCCAAAATATTTATTTTTTAAAATTTTAAAAAATAAATAAATACTATACAAAACATTTAAATAATGTATGTTCATAAAAAAAAATTGAGAATGAAGAAATTGGATCCCTCTCGGCTCATGTTAGATCTATATTTAAAATAGATCTATGCTAGTTAAAGTAATATAACCACACTAACATACCCATCCTCTCACAAACCCAAAAGGAAAAATAATCTAATAATTGTGACACTCACTACGGTTTAGAATTTCTAACCATTTAACTTAAACATGCAGTCAAATAGGTCAGATATCCACTATTGGTTGGCATTTCAGCTAGAAAGCTAGAGATTTCAAGAAGAGCTTCTGAGATGTTGAGTCCACCATCATATTGACATTGTATCCCATATCACGAAAGTGATAGAAAATCTCATCAACTGAGCTTGCTTATTTCATTACTAAACATAGTTATTTATACATGCATAAACATGAGAATTAATAATGATCTCCACGGACTGAAAATGTTGTCTTACTAACTCATGTCGATTCACATTAAACTCTCCGATTGAAACTGATGGCGAACCTTATTTCCCCGACTATTGCTCCATTAATGCCCTGACAGTACCGATCCATTAATACCCTTACATAGCCTAGGCAAGTAATATTTCCCCGACTATTGCTCCCCGAGGCTATGTAAGGGTATTAATGGATTGGCATTGTAAGGGTATTAATGGAGCAATAGTCGGGGAAATATTGCTCGCCGAAATTAATATCTTACCAATTCCTGCCGACTCACATTAAACTCGCCAAAGAGGGAACAGTGGTCGCTGCGGTCGGCGCCGTCCTGATTAATGTTCTAATAGAAAGTACTCCGCTAAAGTAATACATGTATAACTAGATGCCTCTCTGGCTACCACTCATATGTTTTAGGTATCTACCACAAAAGTCGTACATTTCATAAAAAAAATTCATAGCAAAATGCACCAAGTATGGCATATGTTCCTTTGTGTAAAGAGGAAAATGGAGCACAAAAAACACACAGCTGAAAATAAATAACTTATTAATGAACATTAAATGAAAGAAGTTATATATGTCCATCATTAAATTTTGGCGGACTACTTATCCAACAGTGAACATATACAATCCCTTTCATTTAATGGCCATTAGCAAGCTATATATTTATTGCCTAAACACACTGTAATGTGAGCCGCAAGCTTGTACAGGCATCTGTGTAAACATTTAAAATTTATAATAAATAAGTTTCAATTAAAATTAATGTTGAGAAATTATTAATTTTTAAAACTTTAATTTTAATTGAGTTTGGAAGCTTGTTGGTGATTAAATAAAAGGGATTGTGATATGGTAGTAGTATTTTTTTCGACATGCAATATGGGCCATGCCGCGAATTTTACGTAGCATGCTGACTGCAGCGAATTTGTGATAGGGCTTCACTTTCTTGGTGATTTTTGTGTTTTCGAATCTGAGGATTGCAGGTTCTGGATTTCTTCTAACCCAACAACTAATTACATCAATGGTGGCTCAAAGTCACTGAAAATGATAGATGGCTGGAAAATAAAATATTTGGGTAACATTAATTATCAATGTATTGTAATTTCACAATTAATTTTACTTAATAAATCCAAATAAACTTATATAATTTATTTAATAAATCGAAATTAACTTATATAACTTAAATATTTTAATTTATTTAATAAAAAATATAAAAAATATTATAAAATCTTTAATTTAACCCCGATTAACTTCAATAATGAGTATTTGCTTTGTAATATTGAACAAGATCTTAGACAATGTATAACATTTTTTTCTTTAGCATGGATGGGATAGTAGGTTATACTCTGCAGCTAATATTGTTGAGTCGTTGTTGGATCTTAGACAATGTATAACATTTTTTTCTTTAGCATGGATGGGATAGTAGGTTATACTCTGCAGCTAATATTGTTGAGTCGTTGTTGGATGCTACATATGTACGGTATATTCTTATGTAATATTGTACCATGATGTATATATATCGCTTCTTTCGTAGGATATTCTTTTCTGAAGAAAAAACAAAAAACAATATACATTTTTTTTTCCTGGAAAAATTAAAAGTCTTTGTAATGTAAATATTGTGACTAGCTAAGAGGTACAGAAAATGGAGTTGTCTATAATGCGATTTTTTGGAGATTCCAGTGACGGAATCCGGCGGAAGAAATTCAGGTTAAATCTTGATTTGTTGCAGTTAAAATGGTTTTTTAACTGCATATTTGGATTCAGCACCCTGGAAAACCCTGGGACGCTTTCATTGTGCAGAAACTAACTATCAAACTTGCGATTCCAATAAATTCTTGCCGGATTTCGACCGAAAAAACCCGCTTGAAAAGCTTTCAAAAAATCGCATTATAAACAACTGCACAGAAAATTGACAAAATCCAATATGTTCAAAATAAATTATTACAAAATTTATATATATTTTCACAGAACTCAATGATCTTTGTTAGGGCATATCGAAGCATATCGGATTTTAAATTAAAAACAGAAACCCAAATCCATTTAAAATTTATATTTAAAAAAAATTATTTGTAATTTCACCGAACTCAGGTGTCTTTTATTATGGGCATCTCAGAGCATATAATTGTTTGGCATCCGTCTTTTATTATTGCATATCAGTGTATATAATTGTTTGGCATCATTTATTGAGGGGAAGAATTAAGATAGTTAAAAGTAATCAGAATTAGGACAATTTTTTTTTAATTTTGTGTTAATAATATTTAAATTATATTTTTTTATAATGAAATAAATTCAATATCATTAAACATCTAAAGTTTTATAATTTGATAACTATAATTTTGATTCACAAAAATCTATATCTAATTTTATCAAAATATCATCAAATTTGAATAAAAATCTATATCTAATTTTATCAAAATATCATCAAATTTTCATAATTTTCAAACCAAAAGCACTGTCGTGAGACTACCACTGCGGCTAATTGTTTTATTAAAAGAACAGAAACAAGCACGCATTTCATAATTAAAAATAAACTCCATATCATAAGAAATCTCTCCTCAGTCCAAAATTAAAGCGTATTATTACTTTCTGAAAACCAGTTGGCAGCAGGCACAGATTTCCCACAATAAATTTGTCTGCGACAGAAAGCCAAAACTAATGCCATGGGAATTGGTGCACAAATACTGCAATGGGAATCGATGTTGATTTGTGCCAATCATTCTGTTAAACAAATTAGATTCATGTGTATGTATTATAGCTGCCAGGGGAGGGGAATTGATGTTGGTATGTGCGAATTGTATTGTTAAAAAAATTAGATTCATGTGCGTGGCTTTTAGCTGAGCTGCTGGGGCTCATTTGATTATTAGCCATCACCATAGTCACCTAAAAGTCAAAGGATAGCGAATCTTATGAAATGTCCATCTACTTCACACGTTTTCATGTTATCAACTTAACGATTTTGATTTCATTAATAAATAAGGAGTTGTTTCATTGTAATGCCCCACTTGAATTTTATTTTGTAAATTTTATTAATGTTTACATTATTTGAAAGTATTTGTAAATTTTATTAATGTTTATATTATTTGAAAGTATTGAGAAATATTCATCTAATATAAAATTCATGATTTCTATTATTCAAATTCCTAACTTGTTTTTCAAATTGAATCTTAAGTAGGATATGGTCTTTTTTCATTATTTCAAATAATATATATATTTTCATTTCACATTCTTCAATGTACTCTCACATTTACTTGGGAGAAAACATGGTCTTCATCTCACATTTCCAAATGTACTCTCTCTTACATTCCCCAAGGTACTCTCACATTTACTTGGGAGAAGACATGGTCCTCTCCAACTAATTATCAATATGTATATTCATTTCATATTTTGCATTGTACTTTCACATCTACTTCGTCCTCATCTCACATTCCCATGTACTCTTCCATTAATTACCTAATTTTATATTCATATCACATTTCCAAATATATTCTCAGAGTTACTTGGGAGGAGAAAAGTCAACTGTAAGGATGAAGGGGAAATTAATGACATTAATGAGAGGTGGTTGAGGTGGAGAAGAGAGAAAGGGCATAAAAGGGGAAGGAGGAAGGTAGAAAAGGGGATGTTGGGTCTTGCTTATGATTTTGGGTTGGCTGTGGTTTTAGGATTTGTTGTGATTGTTGGAGACCTTAGGAACCTGTGGAGGTTTTTTGGGTTGTTGAGAGGAAGGAAATATTGTTCATCTTGGTCTGGATCATTCATCTGGGACACACACACTACATCTAGTTGAAGTTGGGCTCGGAGGGCTAGGGAACTCGTGGAAGTTTCCTGGGCTAGGGATTTATTTCCTAGTTGGCTAGGAGGTAAATCCAGTTGGGTCAGTCAAGAGGAGTGTTCAGTAGGAGCAGCGGATCAAAGACATCTCCACCAACCACCGGTACAGGTATTCCTCTATAGATTACTCATGTAAATTTATTAAAATGAAATGTTCACCATAAGTTATAAGAATTAGAATGTAAATGGTAAAATTTTATTTGTTTAAAAGTCTTGTAAGTAAGTAAATTATTGCCTCTTATTGCATTTAAATTCATCAGAAATAGATCTGTTAGCAGACTCTAGGATAGGGCTTTTACACATGGTATCAGAGCTTTGCTTCAAAATCTGGACCCAAAGCCCACTACACCCCAAATACTAATAGAAGGACTTTAACTTCCGACCTTGTGGTTGTTAAGCTATTGTGGTTATGTTCTACTGATGGAGCTATCATACACATGCGCTCTGCACCCATTGTCAATCGCAATGCATTCTGTTCTGGACGAAAGAGCACGATCCGTCCATCAGCTCTCTTATAGGCTTTTAAAGCCTTCAAATAAACTTGAAAGGTACTAGTGTCTACTTCTGGTTGCATAGGTAATGCTCCAAAAATTACACCATATTTCCTTCCAGACTTTAGCATTTGGGCCCTGAGATTGGCCCCTGCAAACTTAGACCTCAAAGGCTTGTTGGCACTTGTTGGCTCCATGAAGTACTTGATAAAATCCCTTTTTCCACCAAAAAGCAAGAAGATTTATGAACACCCACGCTACCAGTAGAACATGATTGTAAGTGAATGCTCATACTCTCCATCGCCCAACAAGCCAAAGCCCTTTAAACTCGTGGTTGTCGTGGGGCTAGGGTTGTTGTAAAAAGAAGCCTCGACTAATTTCATTCCAGTAGGAGTTCCTCATCATTCGTGGGTACGTGTTTAGGCCGAATTCGGTGGAATTGGCCAGGTTGGTTAGAGCGTGTGGTTGTTAACCAAAAACGGTGTTGGCCAATAAGTGCTGGATACCACCCCTTGGCAAAGGCTCTCTTTATATATGCTTGCTACTTCTTGGTAGTGGAGTTGTTATAGGACTTGCTCCAGCTCCAGAGGTTACTTTTCTTATATATGTTTCCCCTGTTGGAAACTATTTCAAGGAAGGGATGGCACCAATTCAGTTGCAGGTCGAAATGAAATACTATCATGCCACTCCAAGTGGCACTGGAAATGTCAAAAATGCATTCAAACCAGTCACCGGTGAGCATCGGACTCGACACCTTAATTCAAACAAACTGGTGCACTACCAATTGCACAATCCAATGCCATCCCTTTTGATATTGTTGTTTTTATTGATTATCATAGGTTCAGATTTTCAATAGTCACAATGGTTATTCATGCTTGAGATTTGTCCAAAATTTTCTGATACCTACAACAGAGACCCAGTCACACCACTCATGGTATATGATCAATGACCATGAATCAATCAATGCATTTGGTTTTTTTTCATGCACAAAGGAAAATTTCCACTCTGATAGTTGACAGCGAATTATTCTTACCGGTAAACAAGCAAGGATTTCATATACACAAACGGATAACAACTAACTCTCTTTAGTGGTGGAGGTTGCAAATTCTTGGAGACATACTTATATCAATAATCATTTTCAAAAGATGGCATTCCATAGGTGGTGTCGAAGTCTGGTAGACGGCCGCAGAGTTCTGGATCAAATTTCTGAACGTAACATTATGTCATGGACTGTGATAATTGTAGCTTATAGCAGGCATGATCATAATGAGGAGGTTTTTGATCTGTGTTATCAAATGAAACAGGTAGGTACCAAACCAAATGAGTTTACCTTTGTAGTACTTCAGTTGTCTCCTGTGACCATAATACTTTCAATATTCATCAATTTCAAAATGTACACCACCTCCTTTTCCTATGGCCTAACTGAATTTGATATTGTGATAATTGCAACCAACTCTCTGTCAATAGACACCAAAACCATCGTTCAAGCCATCCCTTCAGCCTCATTCAAAATGTCATAGGCATCTTCAAAAATAGAGATGTTGGAATCTGACATCAGCCTAATGTTGCCCACAAGAATATTCTTGTTGTGAATTTTAGCCCTAACACCATGGCCAGTTACCCACACAAAATCCTGCACTTCAGGCAGCCTTGTTGTTTCTGAATTTCCTTTGCCCAGTGTTTTGGCATACTCAACCAAAGCCTTGGCCACATGATGCTCACTCCTTGCCTCTGCTGCAGCAACAATTTTGTAGAAGTCACGAGGGACCTTGTTCTGTAGAAATTTAGTGCCAACAACAATAGGTTTTCCAACCGTGAGTGTCCCTGTCTTATCAATTATAATGCAGTTCACTTTATGTGCTCTCTCTAGTGCCTTGCCCCCTTTCATTGCACCTACTCTCAGTAGCCACCAAGACTGCTACAAACCATTCTAGCTAGGTAGAAAAGGAAAGCACAATAACATTGGGACTAAGAAATTTGCAATTTTGTCTGTAAACTTCTGCACCGGTGGGTTAACCATTTGGATTGTTTGAAGAGGCCGAACTTGTCTAGCTCTTATATGAAGTACTCCATTTTCATTTACTGTTCCACCAATGACTTGATCACCTATTCACTTAGTAACAGGCCTAGCTTTACCTCTTATCATACTTTCATTGACATGACTTCGTCCCCAAACAACCAAACCATCTACAGGGACTTTCTCACCTAGTAAAATCTTAATAATATCATTGCGTTGGATAAGCTGACTGCTAATTGTGCGTTCAGATAAAACATTCCCATGGTTGTCAAGAGTCAATAAAGTAGTCGTAGCTGGTGACAAATTCATCAACTTAGCAATAGCTTTAGAGGTTTTTTCCTTTGGCCCAAACTTCCAATTATTTTACTAGAAGAATAAAGGAGATACGAATGGAACTAGTCCCAAAATAATCAGTGCCCTTGAAGGTGTTATTAGTTGCAGCCCTGAGGACTGTGTAGACTGAATAAAAATAAGCTACATTTGTTCCCAAGGAAATTAAAACATCTGTGTTGATTGAGCCATGGCGTAAAGAATTATATTCATCGGTATAAAAGTGTTGTCCAATGATAAATTGCACAGGAGTTGACAAGATGAGCCTTAGAAGTTCTCCCACTGTTAACATATTCACCAACTTAAATTTCCTGGCTGCCGGAGTAAAGATAAAAATCATGTTCAGGAAGAATACTAGTATAGTGAAAGCCAAAATCCATAGAAAAGACTTATAGTACTGCTTAATATCTTCACTTATTTCAGGTCCTGCTAGTCCTCCAGGCCGATATAAAGTTGCCTTGCAATGTAGAGGGCATGTGCCCTCAATCACATCGATGAATCTTCTGGGTCCAGTCAAATCTGGATTAAATGACACAGTTATTTTTCTAGTTGTGCATCTACTTCTGCATCTTCTACTCCTGAAAATACTTGGAGTGAATCCTAAATCACTCTAATTTCCCCCTCAGAAGGGATTCTCTCCAGTTTGAGATGAACCTTATTCTTATCTTCGCTGGTACTAATCAACATAGCTTCATAACCAATGTCATCAACTGCATTAATCAATTTCTTGTAACTAATTCGGTTAGGATCAAATCTGATTTCTGCTTCTTCAGTGGCGGAAGATGGTGGGCTCCAGTATTGTAGCAATAATGCTACAACTCCTGGGGCTCCCTATCTCTAATTTTATCAACCCGGTGGTTCGTACAAACTTGGAAGCAACGGTGCTATATGCACAAGTACTAGCTCTTGTCGCAGCTGTCACTTGGTCAGCTGGCACAAGTCCGCTAGGGCTCAAGCCAACTTCTATAGGCTCTCAGAAGAAGCTTTCTAAATGATGGACGAAGGCTATCTCAAGGGAAATTGATCTACTTTGCAACAATGAACTGAAAGCCAACCAAAACATGGAAACCCTAGTAAACCCTAATCTGACTAGTTTAACCTCTATGATGCAATGGTGAAAGTGCAAATGTCTAAAAAGGATGCCATTACTTCTAGTGATGTGAAATGCATGAACTCAAACTACTTCCATTGAAAAGAACATTGTTTTTGTATTTTTGCTTAAGTGGATGGAGTGATTATGAATTTGTCTCTTATTAGGGTTTGGCTGTGCAGAGGTGGTGCGAAGGGAGAGAAAGCTTGGGAAAGGTCAGGATGGCTAGGAGAGGTCCCAGAGGGTCCCTAGCATTAGTCCACAGAGGTCTACAACATTCGGATGCTCGGCAACCAAGTTTGCAGGTTTCTACAGGATGTCTGCAGGGGATCCTACAGGAAACTAAGGAATTCTACAGGAAGTCTGCTAACTTCTACAGGATGTGCTGTAAGTGGAAGTTTTGGGTGATGGTGAAGGGATGGAATGGTTTGGGTGGATAGGTAAGGTGGAGATGGAACTTGTGATGACTCAGGGGCAGAGAAATAAGATGGAGAGAGAGTGTATGGAGTTGATTGGGGGATAGAAAGATGGCAGCAACGAAAGGTCAAGAAGATGAAGCTACGTGGAAATGGATGAGTTGGAGGGTAAACGAGCTGGACAGAGGCCGAGTAGGTGGCTTGAGGAGAGGTCAAGAAGAAGAAGAAGGAAGTGGAATGATATGGAGCAGTGTAAATGAAACAAATGACTTATGTCTTGCACCAAAAACGAGAATTCATTAACCTATGATACCTGTGCCATTAAACCTATGAACAACAATGTAAAACCGAGAAAAGAAGCCATGCATGGAATGAAAAATGTAGAAGTATGGTTCAATATCAAAAGTGCATGGATGGATCTTCAACGAAAATGACTATGTTGCAGCTTGCATGGAAGTAAAAGACTGCGTTTCTTTTTGGTGGTTGATATGGACTGCACCCCAATCCCTAAACAGAGATGGCAGTGATCTCTAACAACCTTTTTCTTGGAGCTCCCGTGTATTACAAACCTCCGATCGAATCTAAGCAGCTGAAAGCAAAGTAACCATAAGTTAATCCTACTCAATCACATAAAAACTAAATCAGCAGACTGTAAATTCGAATTGCATGTCAAAGTAAAGAAACAAAGTGCTGGAACGAAAGGCAAATAACACTACAAAACAGAGGAGGTCTATTGCTCTCAGGTTGGGCCCTAACCTGAGAGCTATAGCTCCCTTAAAAACTCAGAATTAGATCCAAATTTGCTTGCCTTTATTCATAATCAAAAGTCTAATGTCATGCCAAAACTGGTTTACAAAATAACAAAAACCGAGCTGTAACTCGTGCTCAGAGATTACAATAGTAATTCCAAAAGTCAAAAAGCTTCTAACAAAGGCTACGGCCTCCATATTTATACAAAATGAGGATCAAGCTGGCTGCCTTCATTCGTGGAGGTTGGCTGTCTAACTGAAAGTCAAACTGCTGTAAAACTGCTGATCCTGTAGAATGTGTTGGCTGCCTTTGAGCTCGGTGGGGAGAGCTGTTAGAGCTCGGAGTTAAGGTGAAAAGCACGAGGGAAGTCATTTAAAGCTGTAGACAACCTCCCTATAAACATGCAATGCCACCTTTGCTGTCTCCTTGTCTCCTTTTGCGTGGTCTTTTGCTCTCTTTAATGCCAAGAACCTGAAATCATCATGTATTAGTCACATAGATATAATGCCTGCCCTTCTTCCTACAAACAACACAAATATACTAAGAAATGAATGCATAAGTGGTAAAAGATGAATGGTTGAACAAGGTAAGTAGGCCAATATGAGCCCAAATTGTACCAAAAATTGGGGCTCATCATCACCCCCCAGCTAAACTATTTGCTCATCCTTGAGCAACTTAGTCCAAATCTTCATCCTTCATTGCTTTCACTGCTTCCCTTGCATCCCAAGGCTCTGTGGTAGTGTCCTCTTTGTGGATATGAAACCCTGCTTTCCTGTTCACCTCTTCCCATTGTTGACTGTCATCCTCCTCTGTATTGCCTTCAGTCAACCCTAGCAGTAGTGGTGGGCTGAGTTTAAGGCCAATCCAGCTGGCCTGGAGGCTTTGCATGGATTTCTTGTAAAGGTCAACTCTTGCCAAAGCTTCCCTCATCCGAATGGGGGTATGGTACTCTCGGATTTTCAAGCTGTGTGCCAAGGTATTCCATCTGCGTGTACATGCTTGGGCAGCACTTTCTCTTAACAACCTTTCCATGTCTTCAAAGTGAGCTATGGCTTGGGCCTGTTGGTCCATAAATCTCAAGGAAGCTGTGGGATCCGTAGCCAACTGTTGGTGGGCTGAGATGAGTGCCACCAGATCCTCTAGTTCTGCTCGAATGAATAGTGGCTCGCTCACTTCTCGGTTCATGACCGATTTTGCTTCAGCTGCTCTTTGGTCCTCATGGTTTAACCATGAGGCGAATGCCATCAATTGCATATCACCCAAGGCAATATTGGGATCCCAGGAGACTTCATTAGGCAAATCCAAATTGTGGAGGTAAAACTCTGCTAATTTGGCTTTGTCTTCTGACGAACTAGTACTGCACAATTCAGAAAATTGTTGTGGGTTTTGGATATGTGAAATACCTCTTTGTGCCAAGGTGTTTATTTGGAACTGCAGCCATTGATCTTTTAAGAACAATCCATAGGATTTTGCAGGTTGTCTGCACTGAATTGCCTCCATGGCCCAACTGGCCATGCAAGCCAATTGTGCTTCCTTTTGTTGCAGCTGTTCTTTTAGGGCTTGCACTTCAATTTTTGTTTGCTGTTCTGCTTCCTGTAGAAGTGTCGTTGGCTCTTCAAGACCGGTGGTCAGCTCCTTTTTGCTTTGTTGTTCTTTTGTGATGTCTTTGGAGGATGTTCCTGCCCCTGCCCTTAGTTCCTGTAGCTGCAATCTCAGCTTCTGATTTTCTTCCTGTAGAAGCACACGTTGGCAATTAGCCACATGTTTAGCCATGGTGAATTCACTCCTGACCTCCTTGAGTTGCTCTTGCAAAGGGCCTATGTCCGCCACACCCTTTGATTTGGCGATCTGCATCCATGTGTGGGAACGGACTCTTTCTTCCTCTAGTGCAAAAAATAGAGGCACGGTAAATTTCTGCGGTATGATTTTTCCCGCCTCTAAAAAGGTGTAGTATGAACTTAGATTAGGCGAAGGGCTAGGTTCTGGTATATGTTCTCTTTCTATCTCTTCAGGTGGTTCTACCTCACCCTCCCTTGGTGGTGATGAGGGTCCTTCTCCTTCCCTCTTTTCTGTTTCCTGTAGCCGGGCCAGAGTGTCCTGTAGAACATTTTCAGCTTCCTGTAGCCGAGTTTTTTCAATCAACAGGTCTAACCTTTCTTGCCACGTATTTTTCTTTGGACTCCCCTTCTCGTAGGTGACTGTGATCCTGGAGGGTGACTTTTCCTTGGGAGAAGCAGGTGTATCTTTGATGACAATCGGGCTGCTGGACTGAGGCTGTGGCTTGCCCGTCTTTATCCTAACACTTCTTCGAGCTTTAAAGTATAGAGGGGTCTCCCTCTTCCTCTTTTCTTTTGGCTTAGGTGGCGTGCTGAGGCCAGCTAATACAGCTGCTGCCTCCCATGCCAGAATATCCACCTTCTTCTCTTTGGGTTTCACCTTTTCGGGGCTTCCTGTAGAAGCCCCTGTTTTGGTAATTTTCGGGCTTCCTGTAGAAGACCCTTTCTCTGTCTTCGGGCTTCCTGTAGAAGCCTGTTTCTGCTTTCCTGTAGACACGGGTGTCACCACCTTTTCTTGCTTAACCGTATGGGTTTTGCTTTTTGCTTTGGTTGCAGGTGCTGATGAGGTACTTGGGCTGACGTGGACCACCTCAGCTTTGTCCATTCTGCTCTTCAACCTCTTTTCTCTTGCTGACAAGATGGGTGTGCCACCTTTTTCTTTGTCATCCTTTTCTTCATGCCTCTTCTTTTGTTCCTTCTTCTGCACTGTGGTCGGGGTCTTCTGGCCTTTTTCTCTCTTTCCCTCGGCCACTGCTTCTTGTTCCTCACTGCTGGAGGAACCCGTTTCTTCAATCAACATTTTAATGTCTCCATCTCTTGTCAAATTCCGGAAGGATTCCCATGAGAGGGGAACCTTATATGAATGCAGCGCATCCTTCACAAGAAGCTTGATCAACCCATGGTGGGCTATCTGATCTGGTATGCCCTCTTTTAGCTTTGTGGCACACTCAATTAGAGACTGCAACAGGAAATAAGGGATGCTCAGTTTTTGTTCTACAGGAAGATCAATCCGGTGCCTCAATTCAGTGAGCAACCGAAAGTGATATGCATACACGATGCTAAAACGGCCTTCACAAGTTATATATTTCATGATTTGCAAACTGACTTCATTCCATGGTGGCAACAGACTCGTTCTTCGCACCCCATTTTTGTCCTCCGAGAATTCCTCCTCAGGTGGAAAGAATTCTTTCTTGGCCTGCTGGCTCAACTTCTGTTCTTCCTTATCCCACGGCAGACCCATTGGAAGTTCAGTGATTTGACTAATATATTGCGGGGTGAGGTTGAGGCTTAGGCCCCTGAAATTCACTGTGGCCAGTGTCTTGGATTTCGGCCTCAGAGCCTGCAAGAATTCTTCGGCCACTTCATCATCGTAACCCTGCAGCTTATCACAAAAAGACATCCATTGTGCTCGTGTGAAGAGCTCTACCACTTCCTGGTTTTCCCTTAATTTGGCTGAATCAGTGGGTTCTCGTCTAATAAACCCACCTGGCATGATAACACAGTTTTGTTAACCAGAGGTGGTGATTGTGGAAGAGGTTTTGGTTTACTGAGACAGAGCGTAGGATATCATGCACATAACCCACAAACTTATCCCTGAGGAACTTTGACACAATTTAATTACTCGACATCCTGTAGAATGACAGTATAGGCACAGCAGACAACAATTTCACCGTTTTTCTATGACCCGACTGTGGACGACAATCTTGCCATCTTTAATAACCAGTTGCATGAAGAGTTCAGGGTTACCTCTTTAATTGGCCACCTTTTTACGTGAGGCACCCGCTTTCCTGTAGAAGACTGCGTTCCTGTAGGATGACAGCGTTCCTGTAGAATGCAGCGTTCCTATAGAATGACAGCGTTCCTGTAGAATGCAGCGCGCGGATTTCGGGAGAGATTGCAGTCGGTCTGCGCCTTGGGCGTGCTTCTCAATCGCTCTGATAGCCAAAGGCTCGGCGTATCACACTGCAGAAGGATCAGGATAGCCGCTCGAGTTCAAACCGGTGGGTGATAAATGCATGAATGCGATCGAGCCGATTAGATTTCAAATTCAGCGGAATCCGTGGCGCGGGGGGTGAGCTGTCCCCGCCGGACCGTTGGGTGACGTCACCCCATCATTCAACTGTGCGTTCACTTGCTGCCGCATCAATTCCCGCGGATCTGCCGCTGCCTCTCCTGTTGAACTCGTTTCCTCGACGGGATCGTTCTCACGTGCATGCTGCCCATTCTCTTTGTCATGGCCGCCACCCACACATCCAACTAGACCATTAACTGGCCGACGTGGCCGGCCAAATGGCCACACAGTCGCTCAACCAATTCACCTTTACACTTAGCAATCAATCAAAGTAACATTCATGCAGTCTGATGGAAGGAAGGGTCGAGACACTTACCTGCGTGGATGTACACGTTGTTTCGGCTCTTTGGACGCTGATGAGTCGATTTACCTGCTGCTGGCGAACTTACACAGGCCCAGAGGTCTATGTTCACGAGCTGCCGTCGATGGATGGGATGCTTCAGTTGCATGCGCCCACGTTTCCCTTCAGATGGCTTGCACGGTGAATGGTATCCACTCTAGCAGGTTTAACTGTTACAGGACTCCCGTGGGATGTCTTGGAACAGTTCTTCCTCCTTGGGTGCATGCTGCACGACTATGGATGGCCTCACGATCATGCTCTCGGAACCTCGGGCTGACTGTGATGAATATGGTGTGAGGTCTCTAGCGCTTTTTCCATTTACAGGTTGCTTTTTTTTTCTCGAGACTCATCGATCTGTTTTGCTGGTGCAGGTACTTGGTTGCATGTCGACAAGGATGGTGGAGCAAGATAACAACAGTGTGCATGGTTGACAACCGTGGCATGCATGCGTCCAAACCGATCCTTAGTCATTAGATCGCCTCATGAAATGAATTCTGGCCCGTTCTGAGCTTCTACAGGAAGCTTCCTGTAGAAATACAACGTTTCCTGTAGAAAGGATGCGTTCCTGTAGAAGATCTGCATCTTCCTGTAGAAACTCTGCATTTTCCTGTAGAAAATCTGCGTCTTCCTGTAGAAGACTCAAGCTGGAATAAAATTGCACATACCTTGGAGAAAATGAGGATTCTTGGAGGAGGTGCTGGTAAGGTGTCCTTGCTGCATGATGAGGACCCTTGGCTTTGAGTTGAGAGGCTTCCTCTCCTCCATAGAACACCTGCATGCAATTTTACATAATGAATCTGCTGACTTTGTTTTTCTTTTGTTTTTTTTCTTTTTTCTCTTTTTTTTTTGAAAGATAACAGGGGCGCCTCATTGAGGTTTTCACCCTTGCCATCTGCCTTGAGCGCCTCAAAGAGGTTTTCACTCAAAGATCTTTTTCCAATCTCCTCTTTTTTTTTTTTTTTTTTGAAAAGACAATAGGGGCGCCTCAATGAGGTTTTCACCCCTATTACCTGCCTTGGGCGCCTCAGAAAGGTTTTCACCCAAGGATCTTTATTATTATTATTTTTTTTTTTTTTTTTTAGATTCTTTAGGGTATGCCCAAAGCAGAGGCAGAACCCTTCTCTATGACCAACACTGCCTTCTCCATAGTTTTGATGAACTCTTGTCTTGAGGGAGGCTTCCTGTAGATCTTCAATCGATGCCCATTGACAAGCATGGGGATGGCTTCCTCATCAATGGTCCTAATAAGCACAGATCCATTGTCATGACATTTTTCCACTGAATATGGCCCTAGCCATCTGGTTCTCAGCTTCCCTTTGAAATCTTTGTATCTGGAGTCATACAACAAAGCCCAATCTCCCGGCTGAAATTGCTTGTCATGGAGATGTTGGTCATGCCACACCTTTCTCTGAAGTTGAACCACTTCTGAGTGAAGGAGGGCCTGCATTCGGTGCTCATCCAGGCCATTCAGCTGCAATAGCCTTTCTTGTTGTGCATGGCTGAGATCTAGGTCCAGCTGAGCTGCCATCCTCAAAGTGTTGTATTCAAACTCAATGGACAACAAAGCTTTCTTCCCATAGACCAGTTCATAAGGTGTGAAGCCAGTGGTGGTCTTCCAAGTGGTGTTGTAAGCCCATGTGGCTTCAACCAGGCGATCTGCCCAGTCCTTTCTGCTGCTGCTCACCACCTTAGTCAAGATCCCTTCTAATGCTATATTGGTGACTTCCACCTGCCCATTTGCTTGAGGGTGATAGGGGGTGGAAGTCATATGCTTGATCTTGTGATGAGCTAGTAGATCTTCAACCAGGTTGGATGTGAACTGGCTCCCTTGATCGGTGACCAGCTCTCTTGGATAGCCAAACTTATAGAAGATGTTTTCTCTTAGGAACTCGGCCACCTTTTCTTCTGTTGCTGCTTTGATTGCTTTCGTCTCTGCCCACTTTGTCAAATAGTCAGTACACACAATGATGTAAGACCTTTGCCTCGAAGAAGGGTTGATTGGGCCCACAAAGTCCATGCCCCACTTCTCAAATGGCTCAAGAGTCACTTGAGGTTGGAGAGGCATCTCATCCCTTTGGGTCGGTTTCCCCATTCTTTGGCATTGGTCGCACTGGCTGACATATCTTCTGACATCTTGATGAAGTGTGGGCCAATAGTAGCCTGCCTGCAGGATTTTGAAGGCAGTTCTCTTTGCTGCAAAATGTCCTCCACAAGGCCCATCATGACAAGTGAGGAGGATATCAAAGACTTCCTCCTCCCTTACACAACGCCTTAAGATCTGATCGGGGCCAAGCTTGAATAGATTGCCCCCGATCCAAGTAAATGAGGCACTTTTTCTGATGATTCTGCTCTTCTCTCTGGAAGATAGGTGCGGAGGGAACTGTGCTGAAACAAGGTAGTTTGCTATATCAACAAACCATGGAGAGAGTACTGAAATAGCAAACAGATGTTCATCGGGCATCTGGTCATCCACTGTTCCATCCTCATCTGCAGACAAATCCAATCTAGATAAAAAGTCAGCAACAACATTTTCTCTACCTGGTTTGTCAACAATGGTCAAATCAAACTGCTGCAATAAAAGTAACCATCTAATAATACGAGCATTCACATCTGGTTTATTCATTAAATATCTAATTGCAGCATGGTCTGTATGTACAAAGGTCTGGTAACCAGTAATATAATGTCGGAACTTGTTCAGTGCATGGACCACAGCCAAGAATTCTTTCTCGGTTACAGTGTAATTCAGCTCAGCTTTGGACAAGTTTTTGCTAACAAAGTAAATGGCATATGGAAGTTTTTGCTCAACCTGTCCTAAAGCTGCACCTATGGCTTTGTTCGAGGCATCAGTGTGGATGTGGAAAGGTAGGGCCCAGTTTGGACCTCTCAGGATTGGGACTGACACCAACTTGTCCTTCAATTCATTTAAAGCCCTCTGACAATCGTCAGTCCATTTAAACTCCACATCTTTTGCCAACAGGCCAAACAATGGCGAGGCTAGCTTGCTGAAATCTTTAATGAATCTCCGGTAATATCCTGCTAATCCCAAGAAACTCCGGACATCCCTTACCTTTTGAGGAGGTGGAACCTTCTTGATGAGAGCAATTTTGTTAGGATCCACTTGTAACCCTTGGCAAGAAATGGTATGGCCTAGCACGGTCCCTTCAGTCATTAGGAATTCACATTTTTCAGGACTAAGGGACAAGTTCATCTCGATGCATTTGGTTAGGACTTTTCCCAGATTAGACAATGCTTCCTGGAAGTTGGCCCCATAAGGAGTAAAGTCATCCATATAGATTTCCACTGCATCATGGACCAGCTCCGAGAAGATGCTCAAGACAGCTCTCTCGAAGGTAGCAGGAGCATTGCATAGCCCAAAGGGAAGAACTCGGTAGGCAAAGGTACCCCAAGGACAAGTGAAGGTGGTCTTATCTTGGTCTTCCGGGTTGATTTGGATTTGGTTGTACCCGCTAAACCCATCCAGGAAAGATAAGAACTTCTTTCCTGCCAGTCCATCCAACACTTGATCTATGAAAGGTAGAGGGAAATGGTCTTTCTTGGTAGCTTTGTTCAGTTCTCGGTAGTCCACACAGATTCTCCATTTCCCATTTTTCTTGGGAACCAACACCAGAGGGGACACCCATTCGATATCTGAGATGGGGTAGATGAATCCTGCATCCAACAGTTTTTGCAATTCTTCCTTGACAATGTCCTTAAGAGCTGGACTCATTCTCCTCTGGGGTTGCCTAACCGGTTTACAATCCTCTTTGATGTATATATGATGGGTACAGACCGAAGGATGGACTCCTTTCATTTCCTTATAGCTCCAAGCAAAAGCATCTAGGTGGTTGGCCAACAGACTACACAGCTCCTTTTCCTGGGAAGGAGATAGGGAGGAGCTGATCTTCAATGCTTTCTCAGGGCCAAACTCCACATTCTTGATTCTGGAAGTAACAGGGTTGGTTGTACAAAGATCCACTAAGGTGCTAGCTTGGGCATCCTCCACCAATTTCTCTAAGGGTAGTGCACTGGAAGGTGGATTCTGGATCAAGGTCTCGATCAAGTCATCCTCGGTTGGGGGGTCTCTTCTAGTGGTATCTACGGTGCACAGAGGTGTTGAGTACACCTCGTCTTCCTCTCCTTCTTCCAACCAGAGTGGTAAGTCATGCTCTAAGGAGGGTTGGGCAGGAGGGTATAGGACTAGCTGCTTGGACATGGGACCATTTTTGATGGTCATGTTTCCTGCACGACAACTTATGTAAGCATCTGCAGTAGCTAACCAAGGCCTTCCCAAAATGAGAGGATATCCAGTAAGCTTTGCCTTTGGTTGCAGAACCAGGAAGTCTGCAGGGTATTCCCAAGAGTCAATAGAGACCAAGACATCCTCCACAATCCCTTCGGGAGTCACGGTGGAGCGATCTGCTAATTGCAGTACTGTCGAGGTCTTCCTCAAGGAACCCTGAAGATTGAGTTTGAGCATGGTATCCCTGGTCATCACATTAATGGCAGCCCCTAGATCAATCAAGGTGTGAGGTATGATGGTGCCATTGATGTGGACATCTACTACAGGACTTCCAGGATCTAGGTACTTTGGGCAGATGACTTGTCCTAGCATCAGGTCAGACAGTTGTCCTATGACATTAATGGTTGAAGCATCTTTCTTCTGCCTGCCTGGGTGTTTGAAGCACTTTTCCTTAACCAGTTTGTTGTATATTGGCACATCCTTGATGGCTTGGAGAAGTGGTATTTTTACACACAACTGCTTGAGCTCACCCAGAAGCTCATCCTCCTCTGGGTTGGGTTGTGTGGTGGCTGTTAGTCTCTCAGGAAAGGGTGGAATAGCCTTTGGTTCGCTTTCCTGTTTATCTTCCTCATCCTCTGGGGGAGGAGGTTGGCGATCTGGTAGAGTCTTTCCAGATCGAAGATTGATCTCCTGGATCTCCACAGCATAGGTAGGGCATGAGGTTTCCCCAGTGTATACCTGCTGGGCCTGTCTATTGTTGGGGTTCGGGTTCGGTTGAGCAGGCATTTGAGGTTGCCTTGGAGGAGCAGGAGGTAGTGGCTGAGGTTGAACTGGTGGTGGAGGAAAGATGGCAGGAGGAGTGTTGTATTGGGGCCTCCACCCCGAATGAGGTGCATTCCATTGAGGCTGTGGCTGGGCATGTGAATGATATGAATGAGAAGTAGGTTGAGTGGGGTATTGAGGTGGATAAGACCATGGAGGAGGCATGGACCATGAAGGATGAGCAGGGGGACCCCAGGAAGGCATAGGAGTCGATTGGTTGGGGCTGTAATAAGCTTGAGGTGCCCCTTGCATCCCCTGCTGATAAGGTCTAGATCCTTGTGGCCTCCTTTGGTTGAGGTAATAGAGAGGTTCAGTGGGAGCTTCTGTCCCTTGGTACATGGCTTTAAACCCAGGTAAGGTTGGACACTGATTTGTGGGATGGTCCTCCTCACAAACGAAACATACTTCAACCGAATGCAATGGGCATTCGTTCTTAGGGTGTCTCCTTGTGCACCTAGGGCAGAAGACAGCCAAGGCTCTCTCAGCTTCTTCTTTCTTCTGCTGGATTCTGAATGTGTCCAGCTGCATGGCAATGGTCTATCTCACCTCACTCTTGAGATCTTCTAATTCATTTGCAAGCTCATGTTTGGAGAAAGGGACACTAGTTGAGAGGAGGTTTCCCCTACTTCGTTTCCTAGCTGCCCTGGAGTGGTTTCTAAACACAGTCTTGATGTCCTCATAAGGCAGTTGGTAAATGTCCCCCCCAGCTAACATGTGAAGGGTATCTAAGAGGTCTTCAGGGACTCCTCGGAGCAGGACCAACTTGAGGGATTCAGGGTCAAGTGTGCACCTGGCCCGCTTATAGCTTAGTTGGAACCTCTCCTCATAATCCTCTAAGGACTCATCATTTCCCATGGTCATCCTAAAGATTTCTCCCTTGGTTTCCTTAGACCTACAATAATCCCTGTACTTGGTATTGAAAGCTTGCTGCATCTGAGCCCAAGTGGTGATACTATTCCCAGGTAAGCCCATGAACCAGCGCAATGCTGCATCTTTAAGAGTTGAAGGGAAGAGTTTCAGCTTTTGCTCATCTTCAGTTTAGTCATAGGTTCTACAAAGGACAACAAACTCAAACAGGAAGGTATCAGGATCTTCAGTAGTCAGTCCATGGAAGTGAGGTAAGGCGGAGGGGCTAATGTTCTTCATTTTCATTTCTCCATTGGTCTCTCGGATGGGGAAGGCACCTTCTATTCTCTCATCTTCTCTTCTATTGTCAACCATAGCTTCAGATGGAGTGGTCTCTAACTCTTCTTCTACTATAGGATCTTTGTATATCTCTGGATGTTCACCTATAGGTTCTTCTGGGTCACTGTCACCAAAGAAGAGAGAAGGGTGACTCAGTGATGTGGTGGGGGTGTTTGGTAGGAATTTGCCTGATCTATCTCGGTTCCTACGAGGCATGAAAGGGAAAAGACTTTCTTTTTGATTGTTTTTGCTTTTTCTTTTGTACCTGCAAAACTGAAACAGATTGATCTACAGCTAACTATAAAGATGCAGAATTAAACTGAAAGCAGGAAAGAACTAATCTACTCTGCTCAAATGAAATTGTAGAAATGAAACACTAGTCTACGCTTGCAGAAATGAAAGGCTAATCTATGAAAGCAGGAAATGCTAATCTATGAAAGCAGGAAATGCTAATCTATGAAAGCAGGAAATGTCTATGCTACTTTTGCAGAATGGAAATGAAATAAACTACTTAGCAGAAGGCAAGAGTAAGAAAATAGAAGAAAAGCAACAATTACTAATACTCTGACGCTTCCCCGGCAACGGCGCCAAAAAGATGGTGGGCTCCAGTATTGTAGCAATAATGCTACAACTCCTGGGGCTCCCTATCTCTAATTTTATCAACCCGGTAGTTCGTACAAACTTGGAAGCGACGGTGCTGTATGCACAAGTACTAGCTCTTGTCGCAGCTGTCACTTGGTCAGCTAGCACAAGTCCGCTAGGGCTCAAGCCAACTTCTATATGCTCTCAGAAGAAGCTTTGTAGATGATGGACGAAGGCTATCTCAAGGGAAATTGATCTACTTTGCAACAATGAACTGAAAGCCAACCAAAACATGGAAACCCTAGTAAACCCTAATCTGACTAGTTTAACCTCTATGATGCAATGGTGAAAGTGCAAATGTCTAAAAAGGATGCCATTAATTCTAGTGATGTGAAATGCATGAACTCAAACTACTTCCATTGAAAAGAACATTGTTTTTGTATTTTTGCTTAAGTGGATGGAGTGATTATGAATTTGTCTCTTATTAGGGTTTGGCTGTGCAGAGGTGGTGCGAAGGGAGAGAAAGCTTGGGAAAGGTCAGGATGGCTAGGAGAGGTCCCAGAGGGTCCCTAGCATTAGTCCACAGAGGTCTACAACATTCAGATGCTCGGCAACCAAGTTTGCAGGTTTCTACAGGATGTCTGCAGGGGATCCTACAGGAAACTAAGGAATTCTACAGGAAGTCTGCTAACTTCTACAGGATGTGCTGTAAGTGGAAGTTTTGGGTGATGGTGAAGGGATGGAATGGTTTGGGTGGATAGGTAAGGTGGAGATGGAACTTGTGATGACTCAGGGGCAGAGAAATAAGATGGAGAGAGAGTGTATGGAGTTGATTGGGGGATAGAAGGATGGCAGCAACGAAAGGTCAAGAAGATGAAGCTACGTGGCAATGGATGAGTTGGAGGGTAAACGAGCTGGACAGAGGCCGAGTAGGTGGCTTGAGGAGAGGTCAAGAAGAAGAAGAAGGAAGTGGAATGATATGGAGCAGTGTAAATGAAACAAATGACTTATGTCTTGCACCAAAAACGAGAATTCATTAACCTATGATACCTGTGCCATTAAACCTATGAACAACAATGTAAAACCGAGAAAAGAAGCCGTGCATGGAATGAAAAATGTAGAAGTATGGTTCAATATCAAAAGTGCATGGATGGATCTTCAACGAAAATGACTATGTTGTAGCTTGCATGGAAGTAAAAGACTGCGTTTCTTTTTGGTGGTTGATATGGACTGCACCCCAATCCCTAAACAGAGATGGAAGTGATCTCTAACAACCTTTTTCTTGGAGCTCCCGTGTATTACAAACCTCCGATCGAATCTAAGCAGCTGAAAGCAAAGTAACCATAAGTTAATCCTACTCAATCACATAAAAACTAAATCAGCAGACTGTAAATTCGAATTGCATGTCAAAGTAAAGAAACAAAGTGCTGGAACGAAAGGCAAATAACACTACAAAACAGAGGAGGTCTATTGCTCTCAGGTTGGGCCCTAACCTGAGAGCTATAGCTCCCTTAAAAACTCAAAATTAGATCCAAATCTGCTTGCCTTTATTCATAATCAAAAGTCTAATGTCATGCCAAAACTGGCTTATAAAATAACAAAAACCGAGCTGTAACTCGTGCTCAGAGATTACAATAGTAATTCCAAAAGTCAAAAAGCTTCTAACAAAGGCTACGGCCTCCATATTTATACAAAATGAGGATCAAGCTGGCTGCCTTCATTCGTGTAGCTTGGCTGTCTAACTGAAAGTCAAACTGCTATAAAACTGCTGATCCTGTAGAACGTGTTGGCTGCCTTTGAGCTCGGTGGGGAGAGCTGTTAGAGCTCGGAGTTAAGGTGAAAAGCACGAGGGAAGTCATTTAAAGCTGTAGACAACCTCCCTATAAACATGCAATGCCACCTTTGCTGTCTCCTTGTCTCCTTTTGCGTGGTCTTTTGCTCTCTTTAATGCCAAGAACTTGAAATCATCATGTATTAGTCACATAGATATAATGCCTGCCCTTCTTCCTACAAACAACACGAATATACTAAGAAATGAATGCATAAGTGGTAAAAGATGAATGGTTGAACAAGGTAAGTAGGCCAATATGAGCCCAAATTGTACCAAAAATTGGGGCTCATCAGAAGAGACTGAAGTTTTATTAACTCCTTGAACCCTTTTTCAAGGCAGATTCCACTATGGTAGAGCAAGAATTACATGCCATTCCTTTTATGTGAATCCGACATACAATTCTTGCAGATGTACCATCCACATCTTCTTCCGTTACTGCATATTTACCATCCACATCTTCTTCTGTTATTGCAGATGTACCATCCACATCTTTTTTCGTTATGATGGCTTCTGAATCAGCAAAGTTTAAAACCTCATTGTAGATGGTTTGGACATTATTTTGACTAGCTTCAGGCTAAAAACAATCCATTTCTAATTTTCCACTTCCATGCATTTTTACAAATGATTAATATTAGAAATTTCACTATGGGTTTCATTTTCTTCTGACAAATTTCAGTTTACAATCCTTTTTCATATGGGACTTTGCTGCATGCAAGTAAATATATCTAAAATTGTTTATGGAAATAAATATATGTTAAGCTTTTCATATGGGCCAAAATAGAGTTTTTCCATTCTTCCGAATCAACTGAGTTGCAATCATAAAAGAATCATATGATGAAGTTGTCACTGGGAAGTTTTGGCCTTCCAAATATTGACGGTATTTAGTGTCTTGGATAATGTTGCCATGGTTCTTACCATGCTAAGAGATATTCTTCCAAAGTGTTGGGAATTGCCTTAATCTCTTGGTTGATGCACGTTCGAAGTGTTCTTCAGCCATCTTCACTAAACAAAATTGACATATATTTTATTCTCAAAGCATTACTTTCATATTGATCAAAATACAGTCTTGTATTGTTCCCAGTCAATAAGCTACAATCATGTATGAACCTTAAGATGAAATTGTTGAAGTCTAGAAAATATCTAAAATTATTTAGTGGACTTGCAAGCCATAGATGAATAATTACTGTTGTAGATTGATCAGCTGTATGTTCAGGGAGAAATTTAGTTATAGTAGTTTGCATAGCAAACACTAGCCCAGCAAACAAAAATGAGGTGTTGGTAGGCAGGTAAAAATGCACACAACACTTAAACAGAGCACCAAAAATGCTTTTAACCATTGATATAGCCTATGATAACATGTTCTAAAGTTTAAATTTGTGGCTAAGAAGTAACTGGGCATAACTTGAATTTGATCTATTGCTTGGGTCCTCTTTGGACTATCTAGAGTGTGGTAGAAAATGTTAGGAATAGTGCTAATAAGTCTTAGATATCATGGAGATTTTGAACAAATCAAAATGGTGAGGAGGAAGAAACCAAAGGCCTGGAGAGTCTTCATAAGGACCTCTTTCAAATAACCCATTACCTTCACTAGAATTGACTCTCATCCTGCGTTCCCCGAAAGTAATTAATGAAACCTTAAGAGGGCGCCAAACAAATGAAATGGAAGGGGAACACCCTCCATCAAGGTTAAGGAACCCCGAGGGATCTAAAGGCTATGATAGAAAACCTCCAGTTGAGGACATTACTATGGAGCTCCAGAAGATTAAGCTCCTAGAGTTTGCAGGGGGTCGTGCCAAAGAGCGCACAGAAGCTTAGTTAGAAGGGATGGAAAGTGTTTTGCACTAAGGGATTACAATTCCAATTCCAAAGCCAAAATAGCAATATTCCAACTTAGAGATAGCGCTTTGAATTGGTGGGGTAACTTGGAGCGTCAACTACACCTCACTCCAGACACAGTCACTTGGGAATTATTTGAGGAGAGGTTTAGGAAGAAGTACCTACCAATGTATTATGAAGAACAGGAGGTAGGAGCCTTCCATGCCCTGATACAGGGAGGTCGTACTATAGAATAATATGAAATTTGACTTATGGAATTGGTCAAGTATGTCTCGTACATGGATACTGACCAGCGCTAAGTGGATCGTTTTATGTATGGATTGAGACCTAAGATTAGGGCAATGTTGTTGATGTGGAAACCATCCTTAGTTGCAGAAGCTGTAGAACAGGCTCATTATGTCGAAGAACACTTAGACTTAAAGGGTGAAGGTAGGGACATCTTTCCACGTCAAATAGGGTTTATGGGGAAGGCCCCTTGTACCTTCCAAAGGGGAGGAAGTCTGAGGTCACCACCATATGGAAACAGCCTGGTTATGCCCTAGAACATCGATAGTAGGGATTTCAATGGTTTCTTGTGTAGCTTCACTGACAACTTCAAGGGCGCGTACAAATGAAAGGCATACGCAAAGAGCAGCAAGTGGGGGAAGGGGTTCTAGGGGAAGAAACTCTTTCCAAAAAAATCCACAACATTCGATTCAAGGTCCACCACGCATCACGTGTTGGGGATGCAGAGGACCTCATTACCAGTGGGACTGCCCTGAGTTTAAAACCGATAACAACAGAAGAGAGGGAAAAGAACCGATGGGGAGAGCAGGTAGCCACCACTGAATCTATGCAACAGTTGACAATCAGCGAGTTGAACACTAGTCCGTTGTGGTAGAAACCTCCGGCATGATAAACAAAGTAAAAGTTAAAATTTTGTTTGATTCTGGTGCTACGAATAGTTTAGTTTCACCAATTACATTAGAAAAATGTGGGTTGGTAGCCTATGAGCACAATGACTTTAAACAAGTTGAGATGGCTTCTGGAATAAAACAAGAAGTAGGGCCTAGTGTTGACCAATGTCAGGTAAACCTCGGGGTGTGTATGACTAAGTTGAAGGCATACGTCACAACATTGGGGACGTATGATGTAATTATTGGAATGGACTGGCTAGAAGCTCATTGAGCTTTGGTAGACTATTTCAAGAAGAAGGTGATCTGTTTAGATGATGAAGGTAGGCCAATTGAGATTTTTGGAATCAAGAGGGGAGTGTCCCTACGATTAATATCCATGATGAAGGTAAAACATTGTCTCAGAAAAGGTTGCAAACTATATTTGGTCGAGACTGTAAGTGACCAGAAATGACCTTCCCTAGATCAACATCTAGTTTTGTCACAATTCAAGGATGTTTTTCCAAAGGGATTTCCTGAATTACCTCCTGTAAGAGAGATTGATTTCACAATCGACCTAAAACCAAATGCAGAACCCATATCTAAGACACCCTATAGGATGAAAACTCCAGAACTTTATGAGTTGCAGATGCAATTAAAGGAGCTCTTAGACTTGGGATTTATCAGACCTAGTATTTCACCTTGGGGTGCACCAATGATTTTTGTCAAGAAGAAGGATGGTTCCTTGCGGCTATGCATAGATTATAGAGACTTAATCATAGCCACGATAAATAATAGGTACCCAATACCTTGAATAGATGACTTATTTGATCAAATGAAGGGAGCAACGGTATTCTCAAAAATCAATCTACGATCTGGGTACCACCAATTGAGGATAAAGGCAAAGGACATCTCAAAAGCTGCATTTTGAACTTGTTTTGGGCACTATGAGTTCGTAGTTTTTCCATTTGTTTTAACCAATGCACCAGCAGTATTCATGAGCCTCATGAATGGTGTGTTCAGGAAGTATTTGGACCAATTCGTGCAAGTCTTCCTTGATGACATTCTTATATATTCCAAGAATGAAAAGGAGCATGAAAATCACCTAAGGGTGGTATTGACTTGTTTAAGGGAAAATCAATTGTATGGGAAATTGTCAAAATGTTCCTTCTTTCAGAAGAAAGTCCATTACCTTGGGCACATCATTTCAGGAGAAGGGATTTTAGTTTACTCGGAAAAGGTGAAGGACATAATGGATTGAGAGTACCAAAAAATGCCCATGAGGTATGTAGTTTTATGGGGCTAGCTGGGTATTATCGCAGGTTTATGGAAGGGTTTTCAAAGATTGCAAAACCCATCACCACATTACAGTGAAAGGGGGTTAGGTATGAATGGAAAAATGAATGTGAAACTGCATTCACAGAGCTGAAGATGTTACTAACTAGTACACCGATCCTTCAAGTACCAGACATGAGAAAAGATTTCACTATCTACACCGATGCTTCGGCACAAGGATTGGGTGCGATATTGATGAAAGAAGGCAGAGTAATAGCTTACACTCCTAGAAAATTGAAGAAGCATGAAGAGTTATATGCTACCCATGACTTAGAATTGGCAACAGTGATGTCAGCCTTGAAGCTGTGGAGACATTGCCTCATTGGGAGAAGATTTGAGTTAAGAACGGATCATCAAAGCCTGAAGCATCTCTTTACTCAAAGAGATTTGAACGCCAGACAAAGGCAGTGGAGCAAATTCGTGAGTGAGTATGATTTTGAAATCTCATACATCAAGGGAAAGGAGAATGTAGTGGCAGACACACTAAGCAGGAGGCCACAAACCTTCTCCCTAGTAGCCTTAAAGGTAAATTTAAGGGAGTTGATATTGGAGAAAATCTTTGAAGATATTTGGTATCTAAAAGTCATCTCATCCATCCAGAATGGGAACCAGATAGAACCAAAGTTTTAGGGATATGTCCTTGAACCAGATGGGTTATTGAGATTCCAAGGGAGAATGTACGTACCTAAGGAACGAGGTATTAGAGAAACCATCCTCAGGGAGTCTTATAAAGCACTCTATTGTGCACATCCTGGGGTAAAGAAGATGTATGTAGACACAAGGAAACTCTTCTTTTGGGCAGGCATGAAGCATGACATAGTCCAGTTTGTCACCAAATATCTTGAATGTCAGTGAGTGAAGGCTGATCATCGCCATCCAACAGGACTCCTACAACCTCATGACATCCCTACATCTAAATGGGAAGTAATTTCCATGGATTTTTTGGTGGGTTTGCCACTCACTTCGTAGAGGCACAATGCTATATTGTTTATAGTTGATAAATTGACCAAAAATGCCCATTTCATCCCAGTAAGGGACACTTACGATGTTACGGATGTGGCACGATTGTTTGTAAATGAAGTTATTCGACTACATGGATTTCCCACAAAGATCATTTCTGATAGAGACTCCCAATTTACATCTAGGTTTTGGACAAGTTTGCAGTCCGCACTAGGGACTCAGTTGAACCTGAGCATTGCATATCATCCAGAAACAGATGGGCAGACTGAAAGAGTAAATCAGGTTTTGGAGGACATGCTTAGGACGTACGTCATGGATAATTAGACTCAGTGGGCAAGGTACTTACCATTGGTAGAGTTTGCCTATAATAACAGTTATCACAGTTCAACCAAGATGCCTCCTTATCAAGCTCTATATGGAAGGCCTTGCAGGATGTCGTTGAGTTGGGAAAAGTTGGAGGACCGAGTGATAGTTGGCCCAGAATTAGTTCAAGAAATGTAGGAACAGGTAAAGTAGGTTCGACAAAGGTTAAAGGAAGCACATGATAGATATAAGAGTTATGTTAATTCACATAGGATTGATCGCAATTATGAAGTAGGGGACCAAGTTTTTATTCGTATCCGGCCCAACAAAAGCACCATTCGGTTTGGGAAGGGGATGAAATTGTCACCTCGGTTCGTAGGACCTTTTAGGATCAAAGAGAAGATTGGACCAATTTCCTATCGTCTTGTACTTCACCCCATTTGCATAAAACTCATGATGTTTTTCATGTATCTATTTTATGGCATTATGTTTCTGATGAATCTCACAAACTGGATTGGCGGGACTTGCAGGTCTCGGACATGGGAACTATAATTGTAGAACCATTACACATATTGGACCGTAGGGTTTGACAGCTTAGACGTCGCACGATGTACCAAGTTAAGGTCCAGTGGGACAAGTATAGCCCATGATATGCTACCTGGGAGGATGAAAAGACTATGTGTCATGACTACCCCTCACTTTTTGAGCATTTGTGATGCCCATTTTGACTAGATAGCTACCTATGTTAAGGTTCTATTTTGCAGTTCCATGTTATTTATTTATGAACATTATGTAATATTGATGCATTTGGTTTGACACATAAAACTACTTATATGAATCAATTGATAGATTTGATATTGATGATAGAAATGGTTGATGTATGGCCTACATGTATGGCTCACTTAGTGATGGATTATCTAGTGTGTAACTTACTTGAATTATTTTGGTTCATATATAGCTCAAGTGGATATGATTTATTTAAATGAATGACTTAGTGAATTTATGATTTACTTCTAGTGAGAATTCCCGGATTGACACATGGACACTAGACTTAATAATGTGATGATTATATGTCTTGTTGTTATATAAATGCATGAATGAGAGCTAACCCGCAGGGGGAAAAGAACTATATGATAGTTGAGATCTACTCTTCCATTGAGGGAAGGACGAGACATCTCATGAGGAAGGTATAATTTACATTATTCTACTACATTTGATATCTACTTGATATGCACTCTTATGACACAAGTAAAATGCAAATGACAGGTGGCAAGACGACCTGACTGGATTATTCGATGACAAGTCCAACCAGCTCTATAGTGTGGTTTGTATTAGGGTGTTGACCCTAGTTCTGAAGGAGGGGTGGAGGCATTTCCCACTGTGTATCCTTCGAAACCTGGAATCGTCGGAGGGCAGTAGTGGACATGCTCCCTTAGACGTGTGATGACGATTCCCAGTTGCTTTCTATGGAAGTTAGGTCGACATAGTCGACGCTTCCACCATGTTAGTTTTATCAGTGGTTAGTATGGTCATTGCCACTGATAAAGCAGTAGAGGATGGATAGGGTGGGAATGGAAGTAGGTCATGATGGATAGGGGGATACAGATCAATTGGAGACTCTTGATGGGAAGTAATGACTTATCAAATTTTACTGCTATAACTCTCTCTAGTTTGCTATGCTTGCAAACTCCTTGTATCTTTTCATTCTAACTTCGGGATGAAGTTTTCTGAAGGAGGGGTGTATGTAATGCCCCACTTAAATCTTATCCTGCAAATTTTATTAATGTTTACATTATCTTACAATATTGAAAAATATTGGTCTAATATAAAATTCATGATTGCTATTATTCAAATTCCAAACTTGCCTTCTCAAATTGAATCTTAGGTAGGATATGGTCTCCTTCCATTATTTCAAATAATAAATATATTCATCTCACATTCCCCAATGTACTCTCACATTTACTTGGGAGAAGACATGGTCCTCTACAACTAATTATAAATATATATATATATATATATATATATATATATATATATATATATATATATATATATATATATATATATATATATATATATCTCACATTCCCCAATGTACTTGTTAGAGTCGGTCTGGTTATCCCTCCGTCAGAGATCAAAACTCTTTTTTACATTTCATATTTAGGTGTCTCATCAGTTTCGATCAGTTGCATTTCGTTAGAAGCATGCCATAAATCTGACGGAGAGGTTTGTGTCACTCATTCCCCTCGTGCTTGGCACTGCTGGCTCAGGTCTATT
This sequence comes from Pinus tabuliformis, assembly GCA_031772625.1. Classification (NCBI taxonomy): domain Eukaryota; kingdom Viridiplantae; phylum Streptophyta; class Pinopsida; order Pinales; family Pinaceae; genus Pinus; species Pinus tabuliformis. The sequence goes on from CM062808.1 coordinate 600,073,352, forward strand.
CTTAAAAATCAAGTCTTGAAAATTCATTTGCAGTCCTGTTTCAGTCTCTAGGTCATAATAGTTTTTTCGGTTATTAGGTCTAGGGTTAGATTGTTAAAGCCAGCAGGCCAGAGGGAGGTCCTTGTTAGATTGTTATCTCAGAGATTTTTATCATTATACGGATAGATTATGACTTCTCTTCAAAACTCTGTTTTGAAGATAAGTCGACATTTCATTTTTGTAATAAATTTTCAAAAATTTCAGTTCTTGAAATGTCCAGGCGCAGCCCTGGTCTCCTTTGCCAGATCATATCATAGCTATCCCTACAAAAAATTGTCAAAGAAAATCATTATTTCAACCAAATTTAAGGAGGAAACAAAAAGGTCAAAATTCTATTAATCCTGAAAAAGTGTCAATTGCAAAACATAACAAAGTGGGTTATGGAAGAGGCAAAAATCAAATTGGTGTCTATATAAAGGTTTTTCAATGAAGTTTCAAGTCATTGTGCATGCCAAAGGTGGAGAAAATCATTGCAAGTCGTGTTTGTGCGTTTTGGAGAGGATTGGTCCCCATTTCACCTGCGCGGCGCATATAACAGTCTGCGCGGCGCATATAACTTGCGCGGCGCACACAGGACTTCAGGCCAGTGCAAAATATAACCAGCGCGGCGCACTGGGTAAGGAGCACGACGCTTATAGTTTGGAGCCCGTAACTTGTTTGAAAACTCATCAAATCGCCTCCTCTTCACATCAATTTGTTAGGTAGGCTCACCTCCATTGCCTTTGCTTTGTTTTTAATGGTGAATGTGATGGGTTCATGGATGATTTCCATTGAGACCAGATTTTGAAAGCCTCCCTTTGTCAATATAAAAAGTGTTGTAGGGTTTGAAAACAGTTTTGTTACCAAGGTTGTGTCTTTTCCCCATTTCCCTTTGTTCCTCATTCCCAAATTCACTCATCAAACTTCCTCATTAATTCCTTCATTAATCCTACACTACAATCCCTGAAATCATAATGCACCACCTCTATAAAAAACTCCTTAATCCTATTTAATATCCCCCATATTTACATTTCCCCACCTATCCCTAATTACATTTTATTTCAAAATTCCCTAATTCCCTGATATTTTCCCTTTCCTAATATTCCCTTGTACATTGTTTCCCCTTGGTCACAACATTGTTTAGATCAAAAGAACAGTCCATATTCAGTTGCACACAGTAGTTTCACTTATCAGCATTCATTTGAGGCAGTTTGTATATCAGCAGTGATGTCATCTGGTCACTCATCGGAATATGAGGCAGAAACCCAAAGTGATTCTCCCATGGGTGAACAGGAACCCTGGAGGCCTCGTAAAAGTGGCAAACATGTCAGGGAAGAACCAATCAACCTTAGAGAATTGCATGCTTGTCCTCTTGCTATGCAGTGCTTTGAGCATCAGTCATGCTATGAGTTTTGTCAAAAGGTAGCTGAGGTCCAGTTTCATTATGAGTTGGCTCGTCTTTTTGTCTTGCATTTGCACGGAGACCAAGCTACCTTGGCTGGGGTCACCTTTACACTTACACCAGAAACTGTTTCGCTAGCAACAGGTATACCAAATATTGGTGAACTATGGCATAAAAAACAACAGATTGATAAGCAGCATTATGAGCCATATATCAAACCCAATTTCTTGAGGCAGCTCAAAAGAGTGTTCCCGTTCAGGTACCTGAAAGATGAGTATGATCCACTCATGAGATTTATCATGAAATATTTCAGCTGTGAGGGATGATTCTCTCGTCTTTATGCTTATCACATCAGGTTACTTATGCATTTCACCAGGGTGCGGATGATGAACATTCCATATTTCATCTGTCGGAATATAGAGAGGATGACAACCTTTATACAGCATAGAACCCCTCAGCAGCAACTCAACAGTGTATATCATTTTGTGCTTATAAAGATTTTGGTGGTTCATCAGCTTGGTTCGCAGGGCATCACTTGGGATGACTTTATCTCACATGATTTCTTCAGAGCTTCACGAGAAGTATCAGAGGTGAAACACGAGGGTGAACCTTCTCAGCAGTATGAGCGTCATGAGACCAGGCCTATTTTCATTACATATCAGAGAGGCTATCCGAAAGGTACCAGACCTTTGTTTGCAGTAGCAAAGCAAGTGTTATCTCCACTCGGCGTGGAAGGGGCCTCGCTTCCGACATCAACACCATAGGCACAGGTACAGGAAAAGGGAAAGAAACCCATGCATGAGAAAGGGTGTTCAGGTGAGCCATCAGGTTTCGTTATCATTCCTGATGTTGGGACAACTACGGATTTAGAGAAGTCTACATATAGAATGATGATTGAGGAGAAAGAAACAAACATTCAAGCCTTGGAAATCCAGTTGGAGATGGCCAAATGGAACATCAAGTATCTAGAATAGAGAAATAAGCAGCTTGAAGGTCAGCATGCGATCATGGAGCTACAGAACATCCTTGAGAATCGCCAAGCTGCCCGACATAGGAGGATTCAGTTCACTTCTCTAGAGCGACAGGTCAATGAGGATTGAGAGTCAAATCTCGAAAGGGTCAACATTTACTTGGAGAAGCGGCTGAGCAAGGCCAATAGAGATAATGAATTTTTGAGACATATGGCTGTTCACTACAGGGCATGAAACCAAGTTTGCAAGGCTCGGATAAGAAATCTAAAGGCAAAATTGAAGAAGGCAATCCGCAAGCAAAAGAAACAAAGGGAGCTCGATCGTCTTCAGATTTTGGCCGAGGCCTCTTTAGCTCATCATCACACTTGATAAGGGAACTCCAGCCCAAATTTCAAGAGATTTGGGGCATTTTTGGTCATTTTGAAATTTTTGCACTTAAAAAACAAGTTTTTTCCCTATATGCGCCGCGCACCTTGCGCGACGCATAGGATTGGGAGCTCCAAATCACAAATGGCTTGCAGTTTTGGATTTTTCATGGAAAATCATGAATTTTGGTACTTGGACAAGAAATTTGGGAAAGTTTTGGGTCCCCAAAAGGTCAAAAAACATGCAAAAAATGACCTCACTGCCCCTATTTTGACACACAGGAAGCAGTCTTGGGAGAATTCACTTTTGGAGCGGCAAATGGACACCAATTTTAGAAATTCCACTTGGGTTGGATAGTAGACAGGCAGGGATTTCCAACAAGCCAACCTGAGCTCAATTTGGACTCCTGTAGGTACCTCAAAAATAGAAGCAAAGTAGCACGGTGCATATAGAAATCAACGCGGCGCATATAGATTTTTTGCCCTATTTTTCATCTTTCAGCTCAGAAACTCGGCTAGTTTGACCAGTTTTGATTTGTGATCTAATTTTTGACTTTTTCTTGATGTAATTGATTGAAACATGACGTAATTTGACACTTAGTTACTTGGTCTAGAAGATTCATTCACCAAAGAGTGAAAATTTAATGAATGAATCAGTTTCCTACCTTATAGAGGCAAGTTGTTTTGACTGCCTAGATTGTAGTGCTTTGTTTAGAATTGGTTGAAACAGCTCCTAGAATGATGAGCTCGACCCCTAGAGGCAAGGGAATAGGTTGGCTTGCCTATATTATGTAATTTCTAAGTCATTTTCAGGGTTGGACTCTTGGGAAAAGCTTGACACTCTATTGTACATTCACATCTGCATTTTTGGCAAAGGAAAGACCAGGGTTTTGCATCACTGCTTGGGATCCTTGTGGCTTTATGTGTTGATGGTGTGCTTATTTCAGTATTTGTAAGTTTTTATGTGTATCATCTTCCTTATCTCATCTTCTTCAATTGAACAAATGAAGTGTTAAGGTAGAATCCATAGATTGTTATGCTCTGCCTTTAAATTTGTTTGATTTTTCATGTTTTCATCTGTTTAAGGAGAATCCTTGAAAGCTTCTTGCTCTCCTTAGCCTCTCACCAGTCAGATCTAGCCATTCATTTTCTTTAATAAGCATCAATACAATTGCCTACCTTTCCCAAAGTAGACCTCTGCAAAAACTGTGTCTCATCCCCGCACCCAAAATTGCCTTTTCCTTTGATTCAACAAAAACCTCAAAAATCAACTTCAAACTCCTTGTACTTCATACCTAGCCTGAGATAAATTGCTAATTTAGTCATCTCGAGCCTCATCGATTACCTTTTACCGAGATTGACCTAGAGAGAGCCCTCTCCTGTCCTCGTAGGGCTAGCTACGAGGCTGAGCGTGGTTTGATGTGGACCTAGAACCTTGTCTTTTCAGCCTGAGACAAATCTAGGCTCTAACATAGTGGCGACCATATTGGGGAAAAAATGGTTTGTTTGTTAATGTCATTTGTTTTATAAGCTACAAACGGAGCCTGAAGATTAGCCAGGTAGCCTTCGAAACGCTTTTTCTTTGCATTAGCGCAAGTAGATAAACGCTACTTCAGTCAATCTCCGGTCTAGCTTGTAATTATGACACTTGAAACACCCCAGTACATCTGCAAATTCTAAGCTCCTGGATGATAATTTTAGGGTTTGACAGGCTGAAAAAGTTGTTTATGTTCCTTTGATTTCTTGAAAATAACACGCTGGCTTCAAAGAGATATACCAGAGCTAATCCAGATCCTAATCCTCCTCCTGTTTACGAAAATCCCAATTTGATTCCAAGACTCCTTCGTCAAGAGAGCTCTGTGACTCCCGTGTTTAAATCCCACTCATGTCCTGCAATTTTTAAGTATCTTGAAGAACTTGATTTTGACGAAAAGTTTGAATTGTCGCTGTTTAAAACCAAATCTGAAAGTGCACTTGATTCTCTAGTTCCAAATCCTGACTTTGCTGCGGCCCTTGAAGTTGAAAGAAACAATAAGTTGATTGAAAATTTTATCTTGCGGCGCCTTCAGAGAGACATTCAGTTTTCAAGTCTTGCTGATTTCCTAGAAGCTGCATCTGCAAACATTGGATCTTCTATCACGGCTTCCGCCTCAAAAGTTCCCACCGAACCCCCTTTCATTCCCACTATTCCCCTGCAACCTATAATCACTTATCCAAAGTCTACAACAAATTCTCCTTCTTCATCCCACGTGGCTTCTCCTCCGCATACACCTCCTCACACTCCTCATACTTCAGCTACATCCACTCCTCCAACAACTCCCAGACCAAATCCTCCAAGAGCAATGGCTGCTCGGTTTGCACCTCTCACTCTTCCTCAAGTTTTAAATGACATGCCTGCAGATTATCAAAGTAAAATTCCTTTGTTCAATGGCACACCTCAGAATATCACAGCTCAACAGCATGTCGAAAAAATGGCGGATTTCTTTGATCTCCATGAGATTGATGAAGAAAATGTGACCATGAGGCTATTTGTGCAGACTTTTGGTGGAGAGGTAAGGAAATGGTTTAGAGCTTTGCTGGCCAGAAGTGTTCCTACATTATAAGATCTGAAGAGACAGTTTTTACAACGTTGGGAAGTAAAGAAAGATCCGTTGCAAATCAAATTTGAATATACTAAGATCAAACGAAATGCTGGAGAGTCCGTTCAAGACTATTGCATTAGATTCAATGCAGTATATAATGCAATTCCAGATGATTTAAAACCAACTAGAAAATAAACGTTGCTCAAGTTCCCAGATGGTTTTGATCCGGACATGGCTTATCAACTAAGGGAGAGAGATCCGACTACCTTAGAAGAAATGCAGAAAATTGCTGTTAGTGTTGAGGCAAATTTGAATGATAACCGAGCAAGAATGAAAGCCGAGAAGAAAGTCTCAATAAAATAAGAAGCCTCTACATCAGATCAAGTTCTCCGCAAGGTAGAAAAGATGATTAAAAGGCTAGCTCTGGATAAGCCTGAACCGCAGATTCAGAATCCTAATTTTCGTGGTCAACAACAGCCACATTTTAGGATCAAACAACGTGAGCAGTGAGCACAAGACACGGCATCACAACAGCAGTAGGTAAAGACACCTCTTCAGCAGAATTTTGTTGGTCCCGAGTCAGATGATGAAGATAATGTAGTTGGAGAAGAAAATCACTTCTTTACTCCCGATGATATGCCCACATTTATCACTGAAGATGATGAAAAGGCAACAAGTTCAACAGTACAATATGATGCAGATTTTATCTTGGCAAATGATATAGTTTTGGAGGAAGAGTCGGATGAGTATCAGAGAGGTTACATGCATGCTTTGTCCACCCAACAGCGTCAGTATTCACTTAGAAGCAGAAATGTTCCCATCAATCCAGTTCAGAAAAGAAAAGAAGTTCCAGCATCTAAAGATGAAACACCGGCTGCATCAAAGAAAGGAAAAGAGAGTGCTGACCCTATGACTAGCAAGCCTCCACCAGCAAATGAAAAGGTAAATCAACCCATTGTATCAAAGGATAAACCTGAAAAGAAAGATGTTCTGGCCAAAGAAGTGGACAAGACTTCTACTTTTAGTTTAGAAAATGAAATTTCTAAATTGAAGGTATCTATTCCTTTGACTGAGCTCATGAAGAACAGCAGCTATAGAGGTCAAGTCTCCAAAATTCTGAATTTTGACCCAATGTCTGATATGGTGAGTGTAGAAGATGATCAACCGGAATTAATATTTGGACCAACATTGAGTGGTGAGTCTGAAGTACCTCCTTTTTATATCAGTTTGAGAGTGCATGAGTTTGTGTTGCATAATGCTATGTTTGATACCGGCACCTCCCACAATCTTATGTCGAAGGCTATCATGGAGAAGTTGGGTTTGGACAAGAAATATCATGATGTTTATTCCTTTGATTCCAACAGGGTGAGATGTATTGGGCTAATTAAAGACTTGGTTGTAAGTTTGGATCAGATCCCTGCAAAGAATGTCTTGATGGATGTTGTCGTGGCTGACATTCCTCCCCGCTTTGGTATGCTCCTTTCCAGATCTTGGGGCGCAAAATTACAAGGAACAATACAACTTGATTTCTCCTATGCAACGATTCCCGTGTTTGGCCAAATGAGAAAGTTGTACCGGGAACAGAAAATGAAATACATGATCACCAGCAAGGAGAAACCAATTAATCATCCCATCAGTTATGTACATACAGATCTAGAGTCTTTTGTTTTGTATTCAGATAGTTTCAATGATATTGATAGTCAGTTAGTTGTAGTAGATGATATTCCAGAGATAGCAGAGAATTTCAGAGAAGTTTTGAAGAAAGAACGACAAGAACAACAAAACGTCATTGAGCAATCAGCTGGAGGTAATGGACAGCAAGCAGAAAACTCACAGCAAACAACTTTTCAGCACTTGGTAGAAGAGGAAGATGGTTTGTGGACCATGGATTTTGATGGAGCAGTGGGCAATGATGGTGCTGGGATTGGTATTTGGGTACGTAGTCCTTTTTCTGCTTCAGACAAAGTGCCTAGTAATGTGCGGGTATGTTCTTACAAGCTTGCTTTTGATTGTTCGAACAATGAAGCTGAATATGAAGCTTTGATCGCTGGTCTGAAAATTCTAAGAAAGCTAAATGCTAAGAGGATTGCAGTATATGGTGATTCTGAATTAGTGATCAAGCAAGTTAAGGGTGAATATCAAACAAAACACCCACGGATGCGGGCATACCGGAATGCTGTTTTGGATATCTTGAAAGTGTTTTCAGATTATACATTGACATGTGTGCCTCGTATTCAAAATAGCATTGCAGATGCACTTGCTAAGGCAGCCAGCAATTTGAAGATTCCTATGAACTCCAGCAATAAATTTGAAATCCATGTGAAGCATCGTCCGACCGTTCCGGACAATCAAAGACATTGGCAAGTTTTCCAAGATGATGAGGAGATCAATGATTTTCTACAAAGCAAAGGTAAGTTCAAGGATACTTCAATGGATGTAGAACATGATGATGGTAGCAATGATGTACGAATAAATCAAATGGAAGTGTTGCAGCTCAAGGATAATGTGATTCCTAAAGGCTTGATACCTTTAGAGGAGCTCTTTGATCATGATGACGTAGCCCGCAAACCAACATTGCAGCCAACAGAAAAGGGTGTTGAGGACGTGAATCTTGGAACAGCTGAGCATCTGAAGATGGTAAAGATCTCCAAAACATTGCCACCGGAGGTAAAACCCAAATATATCAACTTGTTGTCATCTTTTGTCAATTTGTTTGCTTGGGACTATTCTGATTTGAAGACATATGATACAAATATAATTCAACATACCATTCCTATTAAGCCTAATCAAAAACCTTTCAGACAGAAGTTAAGAAGGCTTAATCCAAAATTGCTGCCATCAATTGAGAAAGAGATAAATAGGTTGTACAAATCAGGAATCATTGTTCCCATCCACTTTTCTGATTGGATATCAAATTTGGTGCCTGTGCGTAAGAAAACTAGTGAGATTCGTTTGTGCATTGATTTCCGAAACCTCAACAAAGTTTCATTGAAGGATAATTATCCGCTGCCCAAAATGGATCACATACTACAGCGAGTAGTTGGAGCATCCCGCATGTCCCTACTCGATGGTTATTTCGGATATAACCAAATTTTAGTCCATGAATATGACAGCGAAAAAGCAGCCTTCACCACTCTGTGGGGAACCTTTCATTATGCGAAAATGCCTTTCGGTTTGAAGAATGCAGGAGCTAGCTACTTTCTAGTGGGCAATGGACTTGGTTTTTGCTAATGAGAAATATGTATTCTTAGTGGTGTACCTTGATGATTTGACCGTGTTTTCCAAATCAGATGATGAACACTTGCATCATTTGAAAACTGTCTTTGAAAAGTGCAGAAAATATGGTGTGTCACTGAATCCCAAGAAGAGTTTATTTTCCATGGATGAAGGTAAACTCCTTGGGCACATTATCTCAAAGGATGGCATTCGTATTGATCCAGCAGGTGTGGAAGTGATTCAACAAATTGACTTGCCCAGGAACAAAAAGGAGATCCAATCGTTCAATGGTAAGATGAATTTTTTGCGCCGTTTTGTTCCTAATCTTGCAGAGCACCTTAGAGAAATTACAAACATGCTTAAGAAGGACAACCAAGTATCATGGACGGAAGAGGCGGTGAAATCTTTCAATTTAGTTAAATTGATTCTTTTTGCAGCTCCGGTTTTAATTAGCCCAGATTATACTCAGGATTTTATATTGTTTTCTTTTGCTTCAGAGCATATTATGGCAGTTGTGTTAATGCAGAAAAAAGAAGAGCATGAAAGACCCATTGCTTTCTTTAGCCGAACCATAAGAGATGCTACTTTGAAATACAACATTATCGAGAAACAAGCCCTTGCACTTGTAAAAGCACTGAAAGATTTCCGTGTGTATATTCTGCATTCTCATATTTTAGCTTATGTTCCTAATGCTGCTGTCAAAGATGTTTTGGTTCAGACCGACCCGGAAGGAAGACGTGGCAAATGGATAGCGGCCTTGCTGGAGTATGATGTGGAGATAAGGCCTACCAAGCTTGTTAAAGGTCAGGGATTGGCAAAATTGATGGCTGAATCAAATCTGCGCCTCTTAGACATCAATTTGATCGCTGCCTTGTCCGATGAAAATGATGAAAGCTCTTCACTTCAGGTATCAGAAATGTTTGTTCTTTCTCCATGGTATTCGGATATCATATATGTTCTTCAAAATTTGTCTGCACCGCCTGGGATGGCTAGAAACAAAGCAAGAACTCTTAAGTTGAAGGCTGCTAAGTTTTGTGTTTTAGATTCTGCACTTTATTGGAAAGATCCCGGTGGCGTTTTGTTAAATTGTTTGGTGGAAGAAGAAGCAAAACAGGTCATAGAAGATTTCCATAAAGGCGATTGTGGCGGTCACCTTTTTTGGAAAACAACGACAAATAAAATTTTGAGGGCTGGATACTATTGGCCGACATTATTTGCTGATGTGTTTAAGGCTGTCAAGAGCTGTCATAATTGCCAGATTTTTGAAGGGAAACAAAGATTACAGTCGTTGCCGCTTAAGCCCATTGAGGTGAGTGCCCCTTTTCAGCAGTGGGGGCTGGATTTTATTGGTGAAATTCATCCTTCTTCTTCAGGTCAACATAGATGGATCCTCACGGGTACGGATTACTTCACAAAATGGATCGAAGCAATTCCCACCAGGCAAGCTACGGATGCGGTAATAGTTTCATTTCTTGAGAATAATATTTTGTCTTGTTTTGGTTGCCCGAGTAAGTTAATCACTGATAATGCAGCAGCTTTCAAGTCAAAAAAGATGGTTGAGTTTTGTAATAAATATCATATTACTTTGGGACACTCAACCGCCTATCATCCGCAAGGAAATGGATTGGCGGAGTCTTCAAATAAATATTTGGTTAATATCATTAAGAAAATGCTGGAAATGAACAAGAAAAGTTGGCATAAGAAGCTGGTCCATGCACTCTGGGCAGATCGAGTGAGTCAAAAGAAATCCATTGGCATGTCCCCCTTTGAATTAGTTTATGGAGTCGATACAGTGTTCCCTACCTCTCTTGCAGCTCTGGTAGTGAAACTTCTTCAAGAGGCTGGTAGTGAAGAGGATCCAATGCAGCGAAGGCTAAATCAAATGATCCACTTGCAACAGACACGAGAAGATGTTTTTCAGAACACCTGTAAGTTGCAGGAGCAAATTAAAAGGATTTTTGACAAAAAAGCAAAGGTGGATACATTTCAGTTGGATGATGTGGTGTTAAAGTGGGATGCAAGAAATGAAGAAAAGGGCAAGCACGAAAAGTTTGAAAATCTATGGAAAGGTCCTTTTAAGATTGTAGCATTTCGAGGTCAGAATGCTTTTCTTCTTAAGGAAATGAATGGGGAAGATTGTCCAGGAGGGCCGGTCAATGGTCGGCTGCTCAAGCGGTACATTTTCTGAGTTTTTCTGCTGTCCTATTAGCATTGTAAATACCATTTCATTTCAGTTTCGATGCAAGTGTGTGCTGTGATCATTTCTTCAGTCTGGGGCCCGAAGTGAAGGCTATAATTCTGAGGAAAGATTTCAGTTTGAGTTCAGTTTGTCGAGTCAGTTTGTTAGTCATATTCTTGAGTCATTTTCAAGTTAATTTTCAGTCAAATAAATTGGGTCAACATCTTGAATTGTTTGTCGAAGTAATGACTCCATAGCCCAATGGATGAAGGCACTGTCTAGCTCTTACAGAGATCTGTTGTTCTTGGCACCTCCGAGGAGCTACCATCCCCATTGGAGCCAATGTTAGAGTCGGTCTGGTTATCCCTCCGTCAGAGATCAAAACTCTTTTTTTGCATTTCATGTTTAGGTGTCTCATCAGTTTCGATCAATTGCATTTCGTTAGAAGCATGCCATAAATCGGACGGAGTGGTTTGTGTCACTCATTCCCCTCGTGCTTGGCACTGTTGGCTCAGGTCTATTCTTAAAAATCAAGTCTTGAAAAGTCATTTGCAGTCCTGTTTCAGTCTCTAGGTCATAATAGTTTTTTCGGTCATTAGGTCTAGGGTTAAGTCGATGGGTCTTTGACAAAGTTTAATAAAGCCAGCAGGCCAGAGGGAGGTCCTTGTTAGATTGTTATCTCAGAGATTTTTATCATTATACGGATAGATTATGACTTCTCTTCAAAACTCTGTTTTGAAGATAAGTTGACATTTCATTTTTGTAATAAATTTTCAAAAATTTCAGTTCTTGAAATGTCCAGGTGCAGCCCTGGTCTCCTTTTCCAGATCATATCATATCTATCCCTGCAAAAAATTGTCAAAGAAAATCATTATTTCAACCAAATTTAAGGAGGAAACAAAAAGGTCAAAATTCTATTAATCTTGAAAAAGTGTCAATTGCAAAACATAACAAAGTGGGTTATGGAAGAGGAAAAAATCAAATTGGTGTCTATATAAAGGTTTTTCAATGAGGTTTCAAGTCATTGTGCATGCCAAAGGTGGAGAAAATCATTGCAAGTCGTGTTTGGGCGTTTTGGAGAGGATTGGTCCCCATTTAACCTGCGCGGTGCATATAACAGTCTGCGCGGCGCATATAACTTGCGCGGCGCACACAAGACTTCAGGCCAGTGCAAAATATAACCAGCGCGGCGCATATAACTTGCACGGCACACTGGGTAAGGAGCGCGGCGCTTACAGTTTGGAGCCCGTAACTTGTTTGAAAACTCATCAAATCGCCTCCTCTTCACATCAATTTGTCAGGTAGGCTCGCCTCCATTGCCTTTGCTTTGTTTTTAATGGTGAATGTGATGGGTTCATGGATGATTGCCGTTGAGACCAGATTTTGAAAGCCTCCCTTTGTCAATATAAAAAGTGTTGTAGGGTTTGAAAACAGTTTTGTTACCAAGGTTGTGTCTTTTCCCCATTTCCCTTTGTTCCTCATTCCCAAATTCACTCATCAAACTTCCTCATTAATTCCCTCATTAATCCTACACTACAATCCCTGAAATCCTAATCCCCCACCTCTATAAAAACTCCTTAATCCTATTTAATATCCCCCATATTTACATTTCCCCACCTATCCTTAATTACATTTTATTTCAAAATTCCCTAATTCCCTGATATTTTCCCTTTCCTAATATTCCTTTGTACATTGTTTCCCCTTGGTCACAACATTGTTTAGATCAAAAGAACAATCCATATTCAGTTGCACACAACAGTTTCACTTATCAGCATTTATTTGAGGCAGTTTGTATATCAGCAGTGATGTCATCTGGTCACTCATCGGAATATGAGGTAGAAACCCAAAGTGATTCTCCCATGGGTGAACAGGAACCCCAGAGGCCTCGTAAAAGTGGCAAACATGTCAGGGAAGAACCAATCAACCTTAGAGAATTGCATGCTTGTCCTCTTGCTATGCAGTGCTTTGAGCATCAGTCATGCTATGAGTTTTGTCAAAAGGTAGCTGAGGTCCAGTTTCATTATGAGTTGGCTCGTCTTTTTGTCTTGCATTTTCACGGAGACCAAGCTACCTTGGCTGGGGTCACCTTTACACTTACACCAAAAACTATTTCGCTAGCAACAGGTATACCAAATATTGGTGAACTATGGCATAAAAAACAACAGATTGATAAGCAACATTATGAGCCATATATCAAACCCAATTGCTTGAGGCAGCTCAAAAGAGTGTTCCCGTTCAGGTACCTGAAAGATGAGTATGCTCCACTCATGAGATTGATCATGAAATATTTCAGCTGTGAGGGACGATTCTCTCGTCTTTATGCTTATCACATCAGGTTACTTATGCATTTCACCAGGGTGCGGATGATGAACATTCCGTATTTCATCTGTCGGAATATAGAGAGGATGACAACCTTTATACAACATAGAACCCCTCAACAGCAACTCAACAGTGTATATCATTTTGTGCTTATAAATATTTTGGTGGTTCATCAGCTTGGTTCGCAGGGCATCACTTGGGATGACTTTATCTCACGTGATTTCTTCAGAGCTTCACGAGAAGTATCAGAGGTGAAACACGAGGGTGAACCTTCTCAGCAGTATGAGCGTCATGAGACTAGGCCTATTTTCATTATATATCAGAGAGGCTATCCGAAAGGTACCAGACCTTTGTTTGCAACAGCAAAGTGAGTGTTATCTCCACTCTGCGTGGAAGGGGCCTCGCTTCTGACATCAGCACCACAGGCACAAGTACAGGACAAGGGCAAGAATCCCATGCATGAGAAAGGGCCTTCAGGTGAGCCATCAGGTTTCGTTATCATTCCTGATGTTGAGACAGCTACGGATTTAGAGAAGTCTAGATATAGAATGATGATTGAGGAGCAAGAAACAGACATTCAAGCCTTGGAAATCCAGTTGGAGATGGCCAAATGGAACATCAGGTATCTAGAACAGAGAAATAAGTAGCTTGAAGATCATCATGCGATCATGGAGCTACATAACATCCGTGAGAATCGCCAAGCTGCCCGACATAGGAGGATTCAGTTCACTTCTCTAGAGCGACAGGTCAATGAGGATCGAGAGTCTAATCTCGAAAGGGTCAACATTTACTTGGAGAAGTGGCTGAGCAAGGCCAATAGAGATAATGCATTGTTGAGACATATGGCTGTTCACTACAGGGCACGGAACCAAGTTTGCAAGGCTCGGATAAGAAATCTAAAGGCAAAATTGAAGAAGGCAATCCGCAAGCAAAAGAAACAAAGGGAGCTCGATCGTCTTCAGATTTTGGCCGAGGCCTCTTTAGCTCATCATCACACTTGATAAGGGAACTCCAGCCCAAATTTCAAGAGATTTGGGGCATTTTTGGTCATTTTGAAATTTTTGCACTTAAAAAACAGGTTTTTTCCCTATATGCGCCGCACACCTTGCGCGATGCATAGGATTGGGAGCTCCAAATCACAAATGTCTTGCAGTTTTGGATTTTTCATGGAAAATCATGAATTTTGGTACTTGGACAAGAAATTTGGGAAAGTTTTGGGTCCCCAAAAGGTCAAAAAACATGAAAAAAAATGACCTCACTGCCCCTATTTTGACACACAGGAAACAGTCTTGGGAGAATGCACTTTTGGAGCGGCAAATGGACACCAATTTTGAAAATTCCACTTGGGTTGGATAGTAGACAGGCAGGCTTTCCAATAAGCCAACCTGAGCTCAATTTGGACTCCTGCAGGTACCTCAAAAATAGCAGCAAAGTAGCGCGGCGCATATAGATTTTTTGCCCTATTTTTCATCTTTCAGCTCAGAAACTCGGCTAGTTTGACCAGTTTTGATTTGTGATGTAATTTTTGACTTTTTCTTGATGTAATTGATTGAAACATGATGTAATTTGACACTTAGTTACTTGGTCTAGAAGATTCATTCACCAAAGAGTGAAAATTTAATGAATGAATCAGTTTCCTACCTTATAGAGGCAAGTTGTTTTGACTGCCTAGATTGTAGTGCTTTGTTTAGAATTGGTTGAAACAGCTCCTAGAATGATGAGCTCGACCCCTAGAGGCAAGGGGAGAGGTTGGCTTGCCTATATTATGTAATTTCTAAGTCATTTTCAGGGTTGGACTCTTAGGAAAAGCTTTACACTCTATTGTACATTCACTTTTGCATTTTTGGCAAAGGAAAGACTAGGGTTTTGCAGCACTGTTTGTGATCCTTGTGGCTTTATGTGTTGATGGTGTGCTTCTTTCAATATTTGTAAGTTGTTATGTGTATCATCTTCCTTATCTCATCTTCTGCAATTGAACAAATGAAGTTTTAAGGTAGAATCCATAGATTGTTATGCTCTGCCTTTAAATTTGTTTGATTTTTCATGTTTTCATCTGTTTAAGGAGAATCCTTGAAAGCTTCTTGCTCTCATTAGCCTCTCACCAGTCAGATCTAGCCATTCATTTTCTTTAAAAATCATCAAGACAATCGCCTACCTTGCCCCAAGTAGACCTCTGCAAAAACTGTGTCTCATCCCCGCACCCAAAATTGCCTTTTCCTTTGATTCAACAAAAACCTCAAAAATCAACTTCAAAATCCTTGTACTTCATACCTAGCCTAAGATCAATTGCCAATTTAGTCATCTCGAGCCTCATCGATTACCTTTTACTGAGATTGACCTGGAGAGAGCCCTCTCCTGTCCTCGTAGGGCTAGCTACGAGGCTGAGCGTGGTTTGATGTGGACCTAGAACCTTGTGTTTTCAGCCTGAGACAAATCTAGGCTCTAACAGTACTCTCACATTTACTTGGGATAAGACATGGTCCTCATCTCACATTCCCAAATATACTCTCCCATTAATTACTTAATTTTATATTGATATCACATTTCCAAATGTACTCTCAGATTTACTTGGGAGGAAAGAAGTCAACTGTAAGGATGAAGGTGAAATTAATGACATTAATGAGAGGTGGTTGAGGTGGAGAAGAGAGGAAGGGCATAAAAGGGGAAGGAGGAAGGGAGAAAAGGGGATGTTGGGTCTTGCTTATGATTTTGGGTTGGCTGTGGTTTTAGGATTTGTTGTGATTGTTGGAGACCTTAGGAACCTTTGGAGGTTTCTTGGATTGTTGAGAGGAGGGAGATATTGTTCATCTTGGTCTGGATCATTCATCTGAGACACACATTGTTGTGGGGAAAAATGCCTATGCAGGACGATCCTATCCACCTAAGGTGTGACAGTGCCTTAGCAACAAACAGAAACAACTATTCTAGTATTCTTCCTTTATGAATTAAGAATGAAGAGAGATGGATGGACTAACCGGTGTCTTCCGTTTGTCCCTCGATCCGGTTTCTCTTCTCTTTGAGAGTTCCCAGCTACTTGCCTTCTCGCTCGCCCAGCTTCAACAGGTCCCTGCAAGATCACAAGAAGAGAACACTACACAAAGACATAGATTCATATTCATAACTAGTTCAGGATTAGAAATAAACTAAACATACTAATGCAATCATACATCAAAGATACATTAGTATATAGGAGAAACTAAGATAGCTTTATTGATGAATAAAAAGGTTCAGGAGGAGATACAACCAAGAGGGCTCCAATCCAGCATCTCCTTCCCAGCAAATGAAATTCCTATCTTCACCTCCATTCAAAGCATTAAGCACCCAATGATTCCAATCTCAAACCAACAACAATTCTTTGCAATAACAAAATTCCAGCCTCCTGGATCTCATGGAGGAGAGATCCATATATAGATGTTTGGAGAGAGGATGAGTCAGCTTGAGATCTGACTAGTGTCCTCTCCCTCTGTCAGTTCTTGCTTCCACTTGGAGACTAAGAGCCTCTTACTCATCACTTAGTCGAACTAATCAAGGCAAGTGTCATGGAGGAAGATTCTGGAAGCTTCCACAGTCTTTACACCTCGCACAAAGGACCCTGCCATTTGTCATTTCCCGCTCAGCGCACCCTGGTAGTGCTTCCACCTGCGTTGCAATGCAACCAGCCAGTGTAGCCTCTGCATTTCAACAGAGGCAGCTAGTGGAGCCTCTGAATTGATCCTGAATTGACTTGTTTTTGAGCAGTTTCTGGTGGAGAACTTCTGTGAATTGCTGTGGTTTGTTAGCCTTGTTCCTCTAGGGGTAGGAACAACATGTTTAGGGACTTTGGATCCCTTGGATTATGGAAATTTCATGCTTATAGCTGTAAGGCACAAAAATGTCTATAACAGTTGCCCCCTAAAGTATGAGGCTGTTTATCGGGTGAAATGCTTTATTAGGAGGATCCGAAGTTCTTTCAATGCTGGGAGGAGACCTGTAATACAATACAATACAATACATTATTTTCATACTTTTTCACGATCTAGCTGAGGCTGGCATTCCCATGCTCAGCTTTATAAATTCATTTTCATGTACATATAACAGACAATCGTCTGATGATAGACTGATGATTCTGATGGAGCCATCATCGTTCTGGTAGGATGATTATCTGTGCTGTAAAGCTGTACATTTCTATGTCTTTATCTTCTAAATATATATCGCAGCCCAGATGGATGAAACTAGATCCGGGGTCTTCAATCTCGTCCGATCTTCACTCTAAGTACAAGTCGATCCATGTGAGAATTGCTCTGAAGTCGAACATGGAAAGACATCGCTTGATTACCAGTCAATGATGTAAACTGTTAACAAGCGCGAGAGGAATCACTGATAATGAAGATGACCCTCAAGGTACTGCAGTACAATTCACGTGGTGTGAATAGAGGACTTGGCGTCGAACATCACACAAAATCTTTCGGTCGAAGGTCATTGATGTGTACCTGTCGCCGGAAGTGAGAAACTTGCCATTGAGGCATGCAAGCTTCAAAGTACTGAAGGGGGTGTTCCTAGATCAACTTCTTGGATAATGAGCTGATGTCGACAAGAAGTGATCCGTCAAAGGAGGGCCTTAATGAATCCCACATCAATGACACGGAACAGAGCTAATAATTTTGATGGAGGTGAAAAGGATCTGATGACATATGATTCAGGGTGGCGGTCATTAAAGAGTATAATGTATGGTAGTGGATGGGACACAGGTGACTTCTCTGAACGACTTCTCTTGAACATATGGCGACACTTATGCAATGAATCGGTAGCATTACCCCAAATATGGATGGTATGGCGAGACCATGGTGATGTGACCGGTGAATGAAACAACCCAACCCGACTGTGGTACGGAGGAAAAGTGTCATGTTCAAGAGCGACTTGCTACCATCAAAGTTTTCTTGAGTTTCTCCCAATTTTCCCCAGTCATTGCTGACCAGTACCTCTTTATTTTTGTCAAGCTTGAGGAGGATAACATATGCTTGTTCTATAACTTGCCCTTCGGGCAAGCCCATCGCTATGTTTTAACGAGCCTAGCGATAGTGAAACTCGTTCTCGTCTAAAGACAAGTTTGTCGCTATTTCATGCATTTAACGAGTCTAACAACAAGGATAACTCGGTCCTTTTCATCTTTAGAGAGTCTAAAAAGGTACATAAAGTTAACTCCAAAAGTCCTTTTTCGTCATCTAATCCCTTAAGTGTTGTTGGGAAAAGTATCCAATACGGAAAGACCCTATCCCACTCTAAGGGTGATAGTACCTCAGCAACAACTGAATGCAAAGCTATTCGAGATTACTTCTTTATGAGATGTAAGAGAGAGGAGAAAGAGATCCACTAACCGTTATCTTCCGCTAATGATTGATCCAATCTTCCCTCTTTGCTGCTTGCTCCCAGCTCCTTGCTCTTTCACTGGCCCAGCTACACGAAGATCCTGCAAAAGCACAAGAAAGGGAAACTACAAGAAGCATACATTCATAATTGATTCAAGGATTAGAATAAATCAAATATACAAGTATCAATACGCCACAGAGACACATGCATATAGAAGAACCTCAAATGCTTTATTAATGGAAGAAGTAAAGTTCTGAGAGTGTTACAACCATAAGAGGCCCAATCCAGCAACAACTCCGAGCAGAAAGAAATCTCCTCTTCACCTCCTTCAAGCAAATCACCCAATAGTTCTATACTCAAACCAACAGCACTTCCTTACATTCACAAGATTCCAGCCTCCCTAGACCTCATGAGAGAGCTCTATATATAGGAGATTTGAAGAAAGGATGAGTCAGCTTGAGGCTGGCATGAAGCTGACTAGTGTCCTCTCCCACTTCAGTTATTCTTCAGTTCTTGAGTCCACTTGGAGGTTCTTGCTTCCACTTGGAGATCTAGACCCTCTTACTCATCACAAGGCGAATTCCCTGATCCAAGTGTCATTTTGGAAGCTTCCTGGGCATTTGACACCTTGTGGGATGACTATGCCACTTGGCCAATCTCGCCCAGTGCAGGTAGCCTTCATTAGAGTTGACATTCAGCGCAGGTATAGAGTGGAGCAGTTGACATTCAGCGCAGATGCTCAGTGGAGTAGTTGACATGATCCAGAATTAGCTTGTTTTTGAGTGTTTTCAGGTGGAGAACTGATATTTAGTGCTGTGGTTTGCTGACCTTGTTCCTCTAGGGGTAGGAACAACATGTTTAGGGACTTTGGATCCCTTAGATTATTGACATTTCATGCTTCATGTTGTAAGGCACAAAAATGTCTATAACAGTTGCCCCCTAAAGTATGAGGTCGTTTATCGGGTGAAATGCTTTATCAGGAGGATCCGAAGTTCATTCAATCGCTGAGAGGTGACCTGTAATAAAATACAATACAATACATTATTTTTCATTCTGCTTTCATGATCTAGCTGAGGCGGGCATTCCCATGCTCAGCTTTATAAATTCATTTTTGGTACATAGAACAGACGATCGTCTGACTGTAGACTGATAATTCTTTGCTGAAATTATCATCCTTTGAGTAGGATGATCATCTGCTGCAATGATGTACATATCAAATGTCTTTATATTTCCTGAATATATATCGCAGCCCGAATGGATGAAACTAGATCCGGGGTCTTCAAACTCGTTCGATCTTCACTCTAAGTACAAGTCGATCCATGTGAGAATTGCGCTGAAGTCGAACATGGAAAGACATCGCTTGATTACCGATCAATAATGTAAACCGTTAACAAGCGCGAGAGGAATCATCGATAATGATAATGACCCTCAAGGTACTGCAGTACAATTCACGTGGTGTGAATAAAGGACTTGGCGTCGAACACCACGCAAAATCTTCTGGTTGAAGGTCATTAATGTATACCTGTCGCCGGAAGTGAGAAACTTGCCATTGAGGCATGCAAGCTTCAAAGTACTGAGGGGGGTGTTCCTAGATCAACTTCTTGGATAATGAGCTGAAGTCGACAAGAAGCGATCCGTCAAAGGAGGGCCTTAATGAATCCCACATCATTGACACGGAACGAAGCTAATGATTTTAGTGGAGGTGAAAACAATCTGTGAAATATGATTCAGGGTGGCGATCATGGGTGGATGAAGGATAATGTATGGCAGTGGATGGGACACGGTTGACTCTTTCTGAACAACATCTCTTGAACATATAACGACACTGATGTGATGGATCGGTAGCATTACCCCAAATGTGGATGGTTTGGCGAGGACCATGGTGATGAGACCGGTGAATGAAACAACCCAACCCGATGTGATACGGAGGACAAAGTGTCATGTTCAAGAGCGACTTGCTACCATTAAAGCTTTGAGGTTCTCCCAATTTTTCCCCAGTCATTTCTGACCAGTACCTCTTTATTTTTGTCAAGCTTGAGGAGGAGAACATATGCTTGTTCTATAACCTGCCCTTCGGGCAAGCCCATCGCTATGTTTTAACGAGCCTAGCGATAGGGAAACTCGTTCTCGTCTAAAGACAAGTTTGTCGCTATTTAATCATTTTAACGAGTCTAACGACAAGGAAAACTCGGTCCTTTTCATTTTTAGAGAGTCTGAAAAGGTACAGAAAGTTAACTCCAAAATTCCTTTTTCGTCATCTAATCCCTTAAGTCCGAAAAAGTATAAAACAATACAGAAGGGATGAGTTTTCGATAACTTTAACGAGCCGAATAAAACAAGCGCTCGACCTTTTTGTGTAATAATCCCTCAGGTCCAAAAAGATTAAAATCTAGAGGAGGGATAACTCTTCCGGTCACTTTAACGAGCTAGAAGGCCAAAACTCGGCAAACTTTTCATATTTTACGAGTCAGGAGAAAAGAGCTCAAAGAAGACTCGTCTTTTGAGGAACGAGTGATAAACAGGGATAGCAGCAGATTCCAGGTACAGGTTGGAATTTTCCAATCACGGCAGTGTCACAAGGATGGCTAAGTGAAATCACTCTTCGTAGCTGTTCCTCAAAATGGGTAAACAATCATATGGGGGTGAACGATTGGCCAAATGGAATGGAGGTGGCAGGTGCAAACACGACCAAGGCTTTTTATGGCTAATAAATTTATGATCACAATGGTTATTTACCGGAATAGGTTCATTTTTTAATGAGCTTAAACTCTGGGGGAAACTCTTGCTCATGCTTTTCTATTTTTTAACGAGCATAAATTCCACGGTAAAACTGCTCGAACTTAAGTTTATTTTTTAACGAGCATGAACTATGTGCTAAAACTGCTCGGATCTCGCTTTTCTATTTTTTAACTAGCATAAATTCCGCGGTAAAACTGCTCGATATACCAGTCATAAGATAAGAATGTCTCCTGCAAGATTCCATTTTTTATAGAGCTCGCACCTCACATAAGCTATGCTCCCTCTCATCCTTTCTTTATGCAAGTTCGGAAACGGCTAATCTAAAAAACAGATAAATAACCGCTCTTGGCTTGCACTCCAAAAGGTTTGCATGCCCCCAGGTATAAAATACAATTTCAAGGCTTCCCCTCCTCTCCCCCACTTCTGCTTTTCTTTGGGTGTTCACAGCTACTTGTCGTCTTGCCAGTCTAATGTTAACGATACTTGTCTTCTCGTTATTTTTAACGGGTCTTACGCGGTACTTGTCTTCCCGTCGGCCCAACTTTTGACAGCTCTTTTGCAAGATCGCAAGAGAACAGCTACTTGCGATAAGAGAGCAGCTACTTGCGACAAGAGAAGAACACTACTCAAAGACAGAACATTAATGTTATTGAGGGAGGCTTGCCTCTTTCTGGTTACCCAAAGATTGTTTTGTTAACACCATCAAACGAAAACATTTCTTCGGCACTGTCTACTGAAGTAGACAATGATGAATGACCTTTGTCAAACAAGTAACCTTATCAAAAGAATCCTGTTCTAGAACAACCCCTCTTCCTTCCACGGACGGGGTACGGACTAGTCATATTCCTTCGCGGAAATTCTACCTTATACCCAAGGTTTCCTCTGCCCGAAGCAGACCAGGATGCATGCCCCCTGGGTTCCAGTCCCATCTTTCCGAATCACTCGCACTCATCGGGAAGGAGGACTGGGGGGGGAGACATTTCTTGGGTGAATAGACCATTCAGGGTTGGTATTTGACTATTTGCGATGCGTGATCCCGGAAATGAAAGTTGGTCTACGAGCTTGACCATTCTTCCTTCGTGTGGAAAACACATTACTCTAAAGAGTGAGGAGACTATAGCTCCCATGCAATATATATAGTCTCGTCCAAGGAGTAGGTTATAATCCAAGGGTCCTTGAACGACCATCACGTTTATTTGAACGGTCTTCCCTTTCAATGTAACAGGTACATTGGGGAGGATCCCTAATGGTCGACTGGTTCCTTTATCAAAACCCGAGAGATTTCTTATCTCAGGCAAAAGCTCCGGGGAACCCAGTGCTTTCCAAGCAATAGAGGAAAGGATACTCACAGATGCCCCTTCATCAATGATAGTTCCAGCCATTACCATTCTGTAGATTTGGACTATGATTCTGAATGGTATACTGGCTGGTAACCGAGGTCTGCCTAGTTGGTTCCAATCAAAGGATACAACCAGGTTGCTTGGTGGTGGGACCGAATACACGGCCGGGTATGACCCTGACGATGTTCCTTCCTGCGATAAAGGAATGGGCGCATTGCCCTGATGCTCATCAGAATCGGTGCTGATGAAAAGAATCTGGATGGTGTCATCCTTACTCTCTTCAGTGAGGGTGTCATTTGAAGATGAATCTTCAGTGACGGTGTCATTTGAGGATGAAACCTCTGAAGGAAGAACCGGCTCAACTGCTGTATCGACCTTTAGACTTTCGTCTGGTCTGGATTCAGTAGGTTCATTTTCAATGACTGACGCTTCAGCTGACCACTTGAGCGGGCCAGCTGTATTTTTAACCAACGAAGGACTTGGCACGAGTTTTTTGTATCCAGGAGGAAGTCTCAACGGTGAAACCGGACGATCTTCCAAAACTCTCTTCGCTTCGTCTAAGAAGGGACAACGGTGGATGGCGTGATCGCCTTTACACAGTTTGCAGGGGGATCTTGCTCCCCCTCTTTGTCTTGAACCTTCACTTTCGCTGGTTGATGGTAAGCAATCAACCTGGCTATCAGAGGTTGATGCTCCCGAATTGTGCAAACGAGGTGACCAGTCCCTTAGTATCCGGGGAATACAGGGACAATCTCTATGGAAGTGGTCTCCTCTACATATGACGCATGGCGATTTAGGCCCGGTCCGTGCTGTGTGTGGATTTTTGTCAGATGCCTTTTGATTGCCCCCAGTCGCCTTAGGCTCCTTCTTCTTCTTCTCTCTCTCCTTCTTCTCCTTCTTCTCCTTCTTCTTCATGGGAGCTTGGCTTTTGCCGGCGCTACCTTGCGAAGATGAAGGATCGGAGGAAGAGTTATAGGAAGTAGAAGGCTGGTGGGCAGCTCTAGACTGATCTAACTGTTGACTCGACTGTTCAGGAACCATGGTGTTCTGAACTACATTGGTTGAGAATAGCCAAATAGGCAGGCCGATTGTCAGTCCTGGAAGCGACAATGTGGCCATGTGGGGCGTACCAACTTCTCCCCAAGAGGAGAAAGGACTAGGATTTCCATCATGTGGAATTCCTTGGTTGGGGCATTCCATGTTCTCAACCTATAGATCAACGCAAGAATAGGAGGTGATTATGTTCCGTTTAAAATAAATTTTATAACGACGCTTTAGACACAACTTGCTTTTTCACTTTTTAAGAGTCGAGAAAAAGCTAAAGATGACTCTAGTCTCCTTCGATGTTTTAACGAGCCCGAAGTGACAAATGCTCAGATGGACTTTTTCAGTTATAGAGTTTGAAAAAGGCCAAAAGAAACTGCTCTGGAGTTCTAGGCAGAGGGTGTGCCAAACTTCTCGCAAAACCACAGAATACGTTTTACGGTACGAGTGGTCGATCTTCGTGAATGCTGTGTTCACTGCATTGCGATCAGTAGGGCGGACGACACGGTTTCCTATGGATAAAGGCTTTGTTCCTATAGGGGTCTCCCAATATATACGCGACGGTACGTGGGAGCACAAGTCCGTATTGATACTTATCGCTTCACCGTGGAGGAATCACCCAACCACTCAACGCTAAGATATCACGTTTAATGACGCCGGAACACGTCTCTAGCTTAGACCTCTATGTGTTTGCATTATGTTTCAATGCATTGTTATGTAAATTCAATTTATTTTAAGGTTGATCTTGTTTAGCAGTTTGCCTTTATGGATCACCACGAGATGTATAGTAACACTCCTAAATGCAGTCTAAGATGATAAGCAAGCTTTTCAATCTTTCAACTTTGAAAATCTTAACTACTGAGGGAAAAGAAAGATAACATCTTTTCACACAGATCATAGAGCACACACTAATGCATTTTCCCTAAATCAACATGCAAACTGTCATAATGCACATGCACAATGCAGGTATTTCTTTTCTCTTTCTTAATGTTTGTGCGATACAAAAAGAAAGCTGTTGTATAACTTTGAATTCAATTTCAAGTGAAAGAAAACAAGCTTGTCCAAAATCAAAAGATACCTTAAGATTTACTTGTCTCGACACTAGAAATATATAAACTCAAACCATATGACGAAAGCAAAAGCTCAATCAGCTATGAACAGCAAATAAACTAACTCTTAAGATCAAAACGACACTTTATCTCAGGTCTAGATCTAAGAGGCCACAACAAGACTAGTTCACTTTCGTTATGGGAAACTGCAAATGATACAAGAAATACACAAAGAACAAACACAGTTTCTTTATACAACCGAGGCGGAATAGTGGCAAGGAAAGTTGGTTTCAGATAGGCACATTGACTGGTAACAGGCAGCAAAAACAAGGGTGAAAACAGGGCAAGAAACAGCAGGAAACCCCAGTAGCACAAGGCAAGACTGGTTCAGCGCAGGTGGGACACAGGCAGTTAGACCTTCAGTGCAGGTAGCCCCTTCGGGAACTGCGCTGAAATGCAGACAACCTTCACACAGCCTGCACTGAAGAACAAAGCTTTCGTTTCTCTTGGTTTCCGGGTCACAGATTGCTCAAAAATTCACAGTTTTTGGCCAAATCAGAAGCTATCAGTCAAGGACACACTAAGGGATGAAAAGGAGGATGAAAAGATATCACTAAGAGCTTATTAGAGTCCTTGTGGATCAGCTCTTCAAATCATAAACTTGCCCAGAAACTGAGCTAGAGTAGCTGCCCTCTACTTTGCATTTGAAAGATCCAAATGCAGTTCGATTCGGTACTCCCTGTGTTTATGAAATGAATAGCAAAAAACACAAACAACCAACAAGATACGATCCCCAGCGGAGTCGCCAATTTGTTGTTGGGAAAAGTATCCAATATAGAATGACCCTATCCCACTCTAAGGGTGATAGTACCTCAGCAACAACTGAATGCAAAGCTATTCGAGATTACTTCTTTATGAGATGTAAGAGAGAGGAGAAAGAGATCCACTAACCGTTATCTTCCGCTAATGATTGATCCAATCTTCCCTCTTTGCTGCTTGCTCCCAGCTCCTTGCTCTTTCACTGGCCCAGCTACACGAAGATCCTGCAAAAGCACAAGAAAGGGAAACTACAAGAAGCATACATTCATAATTGATTCAAGGATTAGAATAAATCAAATATACAAGTATCAATACGCCACAGAGACACATGCATATAGAAGAACCTCAAATCCTTTATTAATGGAAGAAGTAAAGTTCTGAGAGTGTTACAACCATAAGAGGCCCAATCCAGCAACACCTCCCAGCAGAAAGAAATCTCCTCTTCACCTCCTTCAAGCAAATCACCCAATAGTTCTATACTCAAACCAACAACACTTCCTTACATTCACAAGATTCCAGCCTCCCTAGACCTCATGAGAGAGCTCTATATATAGGAGATTTGGAGAAAGGATGAGTCAGCTTGAGGCTGGCATGAAGCTGACTAGTGTCCTCTCCCACTTCAGTTATTCTTCAGTTCTTGAGTCCACTTGGAGGTTCTTGCTTCCACTTGGAGATCTAGACCCTCTTACTCATCACAAGGTGAATTCCCTGATCCAAGTGTCATTTTGGAAGCTTTCTGGGCATTTGACACCTTGTGGGATGACTGTGCCACTTGGCCAATCTCGCCCAGCGCAGGTAGCCTTCATTAGAGTTGACATTCAGCGCAGGTACAGAGTGGAGCAGTTGACATTCAGCGCAGATGCTCAGTGGAGCAGTTGACATGATCCAGAATTAGCTTGTTTTTGAGTGTTTTCAGGTGGAGAACTGATATTTAGTGCTGTGGTTTGCTGACCTTGTTCCTCTAGGGGTAGGAACAACATGTTTAGGGACTTTGGATCCCTTAGATTATTGACATTTCATGCTTCATGCTGTAAGGCACAAAAATGTCTATAACATTAAGTCCGAAAAAGTATAAAACAATACAGAAGGGATGGATTTTCGATATCTTTAATGAGCCGAATAAAACAAGCGCTCGATCTTTTTGTGCAATAATCCCTCAGGTCCAAAAAGAGTAAAATCTAGAGGAGGGATAGCTCTTTCGGTCACTTTATCGAGCTGGAAGGCCAAAACTCGGCAATATTTTCATATTTCACGAGTCAGATGAAAAGAGCTTAAAGAAGACTCGTCTTTTGAGGAATGAGTGATAAAAAAGGTTAGCAGCTGATTCCAGGGAAGGATTGGAATTTCCAAATCACGGCAGTGTCACAAGGATGGCTAGTGAAATCACTCTTCGCAGCTGTTCCTCAAAATGGGTAAACAATCATATGGAGGTGAATGATCGGCCAATGGAAAAGTGGAGGTGATGGGCAAACACGACCAAGGCTTTAATGGCTGATGATATTACATTCACGGTGGTTATTTACCGGAATAGTTCATTTTTTAACGAGCTTAAACACGGGTGGAAACATTTGCTCGATCTTATGTTTATTTTTTAACGAGCATGAACTATGCGCTAAAACTGCTCGGATCTTGCGTTTATTTTTTAACGAGCATGAACTGTGTGCTAAAACTGCTCGATATAAGTTTGCATGCCCCCAGCATAATAATGCAAATCGAGGTGCATGCCCCCCAAGCTTCATTGCATTCAACTTGGTGGTTGGAATGAAGGTTTACCTTTGAGATTTGGAAAGGGGATTGTTTTCATTTTTTAATGAGGTTGACACAATAAAAGAACTATCCTCATGACTCCTTGTTTCATTTTTTAACGAGGTTGACACGAGATAAGAACCGTCCTCGGAGCCCACTGTATTTACAGTATTTCTATTAGGGCGATGATCCACGCTGAAAAAATGTTTAGGAATCTTCTGAATCCATTAGATATAGAAGATTTCATATTGTAGGTCTCCATCGTGGCCACTTCCGCCAGATTACTTGGAGGCGGTAGGGCAAAAGTACCCATTAAGGCAGGGTCTTTTAGGAGGCCTATTCCAATATTTTGAAGTGGATGATCGCTTCCATGGATCATTGGAATGCTTCCCGTAACTTGTGAACTGTTGGGGAGAAATGTTTGTTGGTCGATGATTGTAATTCTTCCTTGAAAGGGAAATGCAATCTTCCTGAAGTAGGTCGACACAACTGCGGCCATGGCATATATCCAGGGCCTTCCCAATAGGAAGTTGTAATCGAGGTTTCCATCAATTACTTCAACATCAATTCCTACTGTTTTTCCCCCTAGTTCAACTTCCAAGTTACTTAAAATCCCGTATGGAGTGTATGATCGTCCATCAAATGATTTTAACGTCGTTGACGATCTCGACAAGGGTGGTGAGCCTAAATTCTTCCTGCAACTCATCGACATAATACACGTAGATGCCCCCTCATCAATAATTGTTCGATGAACAGTTTTGTTGAGGGCTTTCACTTGAATAAGGAAAGCTAGTTGAGCTAGTAACTGAGGGTCATATCCTTTATGATCAAAGGCCACAAGATTGGAATCCCTTGGGCCAATCCCACCTATTGCTGATAATAAAGCTTGCTCTTGGGAGGGGCAAATTTGCGGTACCTCAAGTGTCGACATAGCGGACAACGATTGGGCCAGGTCCTCTATTATATTATAATTCCGTGCTATTTTCGCACGAGGATTAAATGTCGATTTGTGTACTACTCCCTTTGGCGACTTTATCATCGGTTCAGGAATGATGGGTGGCACAACTTCAGTCAAAGTTGTTGTCGAACTACCAGGTTGTTCATTAGCCTTGTTATTCGACAGCTGTGGATTCCCGTAATTTTTATTCCTTGCCAAAGCATCATTTTGCTGCTTTGAGATAGACAACATAAGTACTTGGGATCGGGAGGCATTTTGATTAGCAACCAGTTTGGTTCCCAGGTTTGGAAACGGATCAGTTAATACTGCTGAGGTTTTTGAACTCTTAAAGAATCTTTTAAGCTCAGCTTTGTATGGACATTCGTTCGTCCGATGATCCTCATCACATATATGACACCCCGCAGGGGGTTTCCTTTTCCCAGAAGGGTTTGTAGAAGCTTTATCGTGCTTCTTTTTTCTCCCTTTCTTTCTCTTCTTGCCCCTTGGTTGCTTCAGTTGTTTGCCCTTGTCGGCATTTACTTCCGAGGCCAGAAGTTCGTCTTTTGCATTTTGATATGAAATCTTACGGGCTTTCTTGGGCGTAGCCTTTGTCGATTTCACGTTTGTCGTGCCAACCACGCCATCGCTGGCGTGAGAGTCATTGTTTGATTTAGGAGGAGGAGGAATTGAGAATTCCGGTCTAGGGGCGTCAGGTATTTTGTCGTAGAGCGTGCCAGACTGAGTATAGACCAAGTGCAGATATTGTGCACGAGCGATGACTTGCTCTTCCGTTACGACTCCCCCCTTCGCCACATCTTCCGTTATGGCAGGAAGTAACGACTTGATAAACCATTCAGCTAATAGCTGATCGGGAACGTACATTTTTACCATCCTATGACGACATCGCCACTCATGTATATGATCAGATATATGAGTGGCCGTTGTCTGTTTGAAATTGGTTAGGAGTTCTGTTCCCGTTTCATACCTTATCGGTAATTGAAAATGGGTTAAGAAAGTCGTGGCTAAGGTACTGAAATTGTCGAACAAAGCTCTAGGCAATTCAATATACCATTTTGCCGCTGGACCCGTTAACGTCCTCTGAAAAAGGCGAAGTCTTATCGAATCATCATTCAGGGTGTTTGATGAACACCACAGATGAAATGTCATCACATGATTCGACGGATCTTCACCCGGATTTCCATTAAATTTAGGAATATCTGACGGAAGTTTATGCAGAATCGCTGGCCACCAAGGGGCATAAGCAATTGGATCATTCGTCAGTCGGTTTAGATCTGGTAGTTCTAGAGTTGCTACAAAGGGCAACTGTTGATTCAGGTTAGGCGAAACATACCCAGGATAAGATGGAATCGCCTGAGCAGTGGGTCTTTGCATACCAGCATAATGTATTTGATGCTGGCAACTTTGACAAGGTTGATGGGCATAACCATTATAGTATGGTTGTTGATAACCGCTTTGGAAATGCAGTTGCCCATTACTTACAAAGACTTGTTGCTCAGGTCCTTGATATGATTGCTGGAATTGCGGTTGTTGAGATTGAACCAGCCCTGGTTGTTGGACCATTTGCTGTTGTCCAATACTGGATGATTGACCAAGATGAGGAGTCATAGTACTTGTTTGAGCCTGAGCCGCTCCAGATAAGGAGGCACTAACCTGAGGTTGTGATTGAGTTGTCGAGACAAGAGGTTGTTGTATTGCAACATGAGAAACTTGGGGTTGACATACAACAGGTAGCGCTTGTACTTGCGACGCAATCACCATACCAGGTATAGTGGGAATATTCGACACAGGGTGGACCGGTTGCATTGAATATGCAACCCTTGGTTGCTGAGGCAGTATTGGTACCCAACCGCTGGATGTAATTCCAGTTGACCTGAACTTTGTTGTAAACTCCCATATGGTTGTTCTCCGGGAGGGAACAATGAAAAGGCATACTGCCCTCCATATGGTGGCAATCCAGTACTTAAAGCGCAGATTGGCCTTTGAAGACACATTGGATCAATTTGTTGAGTTTCAACATAAGAAATACCAGATGATAATCCGGATGAGGAAATAGGAACTAACCATGTCGTCGAAGCAGTCCCTGATGGTACTCCGGCTTGTTGTTGAGAACTTGCTGGGACAGATGGTATACCATCGAACATCGTTGGGGTAGCAGCAGGAGGCTCTGCCGCTACTGTGTCGGATGACACAGTCCTGGATGTCGACGGTTGTTCAGACATATCTGGTCTACCCAAAAGATTTTCTAGCGATTCTACAAGAACTTACGATGAAAAGAGACTAACTTCGAAGATCAACGAGGGAATGGTGATGATTATTCCGTTTAAAATAAATTTTAACGCCGCTTAGACACAACCTGCTTTTTCAATTTTAAAGAGTCGAGAAAAAACAAAAGATGACTCTAGTCGCCTTCGATGTTTTAACGAGCCCGAAGTGACAAATGCTCGGCTGGAATTTTTCGGTTATAGAGTCTGAAATAGGCCAAAAGGAACTGCTCTGGAGTTCTAGGTAGAGGGTGTGCCAAATTTTTCGCAAAACCGCAGAATACTTTTTAAGGTACGGGTGGTCAATCTTCCCGAATGCTGTGTTCAGTGCATTGCGATCAGTAGGGCGGCCGACACGGCTTCCTATGGATAAAGGTTTTATGCCTATAGGGGTCTCCAAATATATACTCGACGGTACGTGGGAGCACAATCCGTACTGGCGCTATCGTCCCTCAGAAGGAATCACCCACCATCAGCGAGATCGACAGTCACCAGGCTTTACGACGCCGGAACACGTCTCTAGCCTAGACCTCTATGTTGTGCGTTAAGATACAAAGCGTTGTTAAGTTCATTCAATTTATTTTAGGTTGATCTTTCTTAGAAGTTTGCCTTTTGAGGTTCACCACGAGATGTAGATACAACTCCTAAATGCAATCTAAAAGATGATAAGCAAATTTTATCTCTTTTTCAACAACGAAAATCCTAGCTACAAAGGGAAAAGAAAGACACCATCTTTTCTCAAAGAGCAATCAGCACACTCTAAATGCACTTTTCTTAAATCAAGCATGCAAACTATCAAGATGCAAATGCACAATGCAGGTGTTTGTTTTCCGCTCTCTTAATATTGATGCCTAAAAAGAAAGCTTTTTGTACAACTTTGAATTTGCTTTTAAATGACAAATACAAACAAGTTTACTTTTTCGAAATCAGAAAGGGTAGAAGAGAATACAACACTTTACGACTTTCGAAATGAACACTTGTTTCGACACTTAAAAGAGAAACTCAAACCAAAAGCAAAAGTAAACGTATAATCAACTGTCAATCAGCCAATGAACTCTCTCCTAAGATCAAAATCAACAGATCTGAATCAAGGGCTACAGGTTGACTATTTCACTCTTGCAAAGGAAAATTGTAAATGACGCCACAAACACATAAAAACACTCACAGTCTTTTTGTACAAAAGGAGGCGGAATTAAAGCAGAGAAAAGGAGTTTCAGATAGGTATACTGATTGATAACAGGCTGCAAAAAACAGAGATAAAACTGAGCTAAAAGAAACAGAGAACCACAACTGCACAAGGCAAAGACTGATCAGCGCACTCCCAACACAGAGGTTTTGACATTCAGCACAGGTAGCCTTCACGGGACCTGCGTTGAAATGCAGAACCTCTTCACAGAGTTTGCGCTGAAGCAGAAACGGGAGTTCTTCTCTGGGTTCTGGGTCACGGTTTGCTGATTAATCTACGGTTTCAGCCAAATAAAAGCAACAAGCAAGGTACAATCAAAGGGATGATTTGAAGGAGGGCTAAGATCTATCACAAAGGATCATCAAATCATTTGTGAGTCCATTGCTCAGATCATAGATGAATCCAGTGATTGGATCAAGGCAGCAGCTGTCTACTTTGCATCTGAAAATAGCAGATGCAGTTCGATTGCTGCTCTTGAGTCTATGAAACAAACAATGATAGAGACACAAATAAAATGACTAAACAGATCTCCCCAGTGGAGTCGCCAATTTTTTGTGGGGAAAAATGCCTATGCAGGACGATCCTATCCACCTAAGGTGTGACAGTGCCTTAGCAACAAACAGAAACAACTATTCTAGTATTCTTCCTTTATGAATTAAGAATGAAGAGAGATGGATGGACTAATCGGTGTCTTCCGTTTGTCCCTCGATCCGGTTTCTCTTCTCTTTGAGAGTTCCCAGCTACTTGCCTTCTCGCTCGCCCAGCTTCAACAGGTCCCTGCAAGATCACAAGAAGAGAACACTACACAAAGACATAGATTCATATTCATAACTAGTTCAGGATTAGAAATAAACTAAACATACTAATGCAATCATACATCAAAGATACATCAGTATATAGGAGAAACTAAGATAGCTTTATTGATGAATAACAAGGTTCAGGAGGAGATACAACCAAGAGGGCTCCAATCCAGCATCTCCTTCCCAGCAAATGAAATTCCTATCTTCACCTCCATTCAAAGCATTAAGCACCCAATGATTCCAATCTCAAACCAACAACAATTCTTTGCAATAACAAAATTCTAGCCTCCTGGATCTCATGGAGGAGAGATCCATATATAGATGTTTGGAGAGAGGATGAGTCAGCTTGAGATCTGACTAGTGTCCTCTCCCTTTGTCAGTTCTTTCTTCCACTTGGAGACTAAGAGCCTCTTACTCATCACTTAGTCGAACTCATCAAGGCAAGTGTCATGGAGGAAGATTCTGGAAGCTTCCACAGTCTTTACACCTCGCACAAAGGACCCTGCCATTTGTCATTTCCCGCTCAACGCACCCTGGTAGTGCTTCCACCTGCGTTGCAATGCAACCAGCCAGTGTAGCCTCTGCATTTCAATGCAGGCAGCTAGTGGAGCCTCTGAATTGATCCTGAATTGACTTGTTTTTGAGCAGTTTCTGGTGGAGAACTTCTTTGAATTGTTGTGGTTTGTTAGCCTTGTTCCTCTAGGGGTAGGAACAACATGTTTAGGGACTTTGGATCCCTTGGATTATGGACATTTCATGCTTATAGCTGTAAGGCACAAAAATGTCTATAACGCACATACTACATCTGGTTGGATTTGGACTCGGAGGGCTAAGGAACCAGTGGAGGTTTCCTGGGCTATGGATTTATTTCCTAGTTGGCAGGGAGGTAAATCCAGTTGGGTCAATCAAGAGGAGCGTTCAACAAGAGTCGCAGGTCAAAGGCATCTCCACCAGTGACCAATACAGGTATTCTTCTATAGATTACTCATGTAAATTTATTAAAATGAAATGTTCACCATAAGTTATAAAGATTAGAATGTAAATGGTAAAATTTTATTTGTTTAAAAGTCTTGTAAGTAAGTAAACTATTGCCTCTTATTACATTTAAATTCATAAAAAATAGATATGTTAGTAGACCCTAGGATAGGGCTCTTACATTTACTATTGTTTTTTTGGACTTTTCTGTGTTGGAATTTAGCAAAAAAAAAATTGAGGTGAAATTTTGATTTGTTATTTAAATTAATTTTTTTACTGTATATGAATTTAGCACTCTAAAAAATTCTTAGAGCACTTCGATTAAGGGTTATCCATAAAACTTGTGATTTCAATAATTTTTTGCCAGATTAAAATAAAACCGGAAAAATCTATCTGATAAACTTCCAAACAATCTTACAAAAAACAACCAAAACAAATACATCACAATCTTAGAAACATCTTCACCATTAAATGAAATATTGGAAGCAACTTCTCCATAGATATTTTACTTTTCATTAAACATGGTATTGAAAGCAGCACCTCCATTAGAAGATATATAGCATGCATAAATATTTTACTTTTCATTTGGTATAGCAAATACTTTTCATTTGGTATAGAAAAAGACTTTTATAATGAAGTATAAATATTTTATTTTTCAATTTTAACATTGTGAATAGCAAAACCAATTTTACTAGAATTGTCTAATTTCAAATTTGGGGAAGAAAACAAATTAAGGGAGTGAAGAATTTCATAATTGTTTATCACATGGAATTTTTCTAAATAACTTGTCTAATGGATCAAGGAAGGATAATAATCTCAAACTATGTTGAGGGGGCTTTATTCAAAGTATTCCTTAAAGATTTAATAATAAATTGATTAATTAAAAGATGAAAAGGTTTTAAGTAGAAAATAATTCAAAGTAATCATTAAGCACTTAATAATAAATAAATTAAAAGATAAGGTCAAAAGATTTCATTGTTAAAGCTTAAATATTAAATTAATCAAGATAGTTAATGAAGGATTAAAATAATAATTGAAAAATAAATAATAAAGAAACAAGTCAAAAGATTGAAAAAAAAATAAAGAAAATTAAATAAAAAAAGAAGAAGAAGGAATTAAATAGTTAAAAGGGACCAAGAGGAAAGGAGAAAGGTGGTAACAAGGCTAGGGGACCTAGAGAATTTAAGGTACTTGATTATATATAAATAAAAAGTGGGGAAATCAATAAGGGGTATGGACAATTATTGCAGATGGAAAATGAACAAGTTAGGAGAGAGAGCAAAAATAGATGTATATGAAGGATCTGAAATAATAACAAAGGAAAGAGCTAAAAAAAGCAATGAAAGAAAATGAAGAATAATAAAAAGAGTAGGGGAAAGAGGTGATGGGGAAGGAAAATTCTATTAAGGAGCAAGTTGATGGATTACAAGTTTTCAAGATTGGCTTAGCTTATAGTTGTTAGGTATGTGTTATATTCTTTGCATGACTAGTGTCAAGTGTTGTTACGATGCATTGGGTGCAGTAGGGGGAAGGGGGGAGGTGCATCGTAGGTGGGCGGTGCTGAAAATTGTAACTAGGTTCAATCTTCATAATTATTTTTGTACTTGTATCAATGTACATTTCATGAAAAAGCAAAAGGAAGAAAAATAAAAATTATTAATTTATTTTCTTCTAGTCAAGCATGTTCGTCATGCTTCTAGGGTTTATTTGAGTCAAAGAAAAATTTCATGTGTCAAAGTCCAATTTGGACATTTTGTAACAAGAGAAAAATATTATTTTTGAGTCTAGAAAAGTCTTTTTGACCCCCAAGGCCAAGTCGGCCCTGCAAAGAAGAAGTTGGCCTAAGAGAGGCCTAATTTGACCACATGGATGGCCACATAAAGTAAGAGACTTCGTCCTCATTTTCACACTTGACAAACAAGTTCGATCTCTGAGCAAGAGAAGAAGAAAATAAGTGTGAAGGCCGAGGGAGAGAGATAAATTCAAGGAAGGAAGGAAAATTTTGATTTTTTACTTGTTTCTTCCCACACGTGCAAGTTCCTTGGGTAACTATACGAACTGCAGGACCAAAAATTGCATGGTCAAATTTTAGATCTGATTTGTAAGGCCAAAATTTTGATTTGGACCAAATTTGGTGAAGTTTGACTACCATTGACTTTGTGGACTTTAACTTTCTTGAGGAAGGTTTTGTTGAAGAGTTTACTTGGTGCCTAAGGAGGTCTTGGTCTTGGTCCTTGGGTCTTGGATGTCTCACTTTGATTTGATTATATAAGAAGAGAATAATTTTTATTGGGTTTTCCCCTTGGAGGGTTTTTTCCTTAGATTGGGGCCTATATCTTTTGTTCTTTGTATTCTTGTGATCTTCATGCATTTTTGGGTAATTGCGTGCTGAAAAAGATATAATAAATTAATAAAAGGCTAGAAAAATCTCACAAGTAATTATCAAGTAAAAGAACCAACACTAATCTACAACTAAATTGATTTCTCAACATGGAATCAAAGCTAAGGTGAAGGAAGGAAGTCATAAGATCACATCTTTGTTAGAATTCTTGTTGGGAACTCTTGTTGGAAGACATTCTTAAAGCAATTATCTATTCTCTCTCTCCCTCTTCAATGGCATTCTATATGAAGAAAAGTCTCAAGACTCTTAGGAGTCTCTTTGAAACTATCAAAGGTTGCATCATCAAGTGCATCTCCAATCTATCTAAAGAAGTCATTGATGAAAGTCTATTTTTTGCTCTCGGGTACTTTTGAAGATGATATTATATGGGTAATCGACAGTGGAGCCTCAAGATATATTACAGGGGAATGTGGACAACTCCAAACTCTATCAAAAGAAATCTCTTCTCATTCAATTGAATTTGGAGACAAGATGAGCTACTTAGTCAAAATAATTGGATGTACTTCTTTCGAGCTAGAAAACAATGGAAGCATTCATCTCAAAAATATACTTTATGTTCCAGGTTTGAAGAAAAACTTGCTTTCTATTTCTTGTCTAAAAGATAAGGGTTATAGGGTTGATTTTGGTGATGGAAAAGTTATTGTATGGGGTAACGGATCTAGTATTGAAAATGATAAGACTATTTAGGTTCATGAGGGGAGGTTGTATAGACTTCTAACACCTCTTCCTCAAGCTCTAGTACATCTAGATATTAGCCCTTGTGAACTATGGCATAGAAGGTATGGCCACCTTCAATATAAAATATTGCCATCATTGAATCATATGATTATTTGTATTATCGAACTAAAGGAAGAGAATGGAGGAGTTTGTAAGGGGTGTGCTCTAGGATAGAATGTGAAGACACCTTTTCAAATTAGCGATACAAGATCCAAGGAGATATTGGCTCTCATACATTTAGATGTTTGTGGACCCATGGTAGAAAAACCTCTTGGAGGTCATCCATATTATGTGACATTCATTGATGATCACTCTACAAAGACATGGATATATCTTCTCAAGTCTAAAAGATGAAGTATTTGAGAAATTTGAATATTTTAAGGCTAAGGTGGAAAATCTAATAGAGGAAGCTCGAAAAATCCTAAGATTTGATAATGGTGGAGAATATGCCTCTAAGGAACTTCTAGGTTTTTGCAAAGAAGCATGAATTAAGAGGGAGCTAATTGTTCCCTAAAATTCTCAATAGAATGGTGTGGTTGAAAAGAAGAACCAATCAATTGAATAATGTGTACATCCATGCTACATGACTAAGACCTACCTAGTTTTTATGGGGAGAAGCATATGTTATAGTAGTTTATATACAAAATTGAAGCCTTCATAGAATTCTTAACGATATGACTCTAGAAGAAGCATTTACAAGAAAAAAGTAAAGTGTTGATCATCTCCAAATATTTGGATGTCCCATATACATTTACATTACCAAGGACAAAAATAAGAAATTGGATCCTACAAGCACAAAGGGAATCTTTGTTGGATATAGTAATTCATCAAAAGCAGATAAAGCCTACATCAAGGAAGATCATCATATTGAAGTAATTAGAGATGTCATCTTCGATGAGAATATTTCATACAAGAAGTCTTAAGACATTCCTATTGACTTTGATGAAGAAGAAGTACTCATCTTTGAAGAAATATCAGGGCATGCCAATAATTAAGAACCTACAACCAATCATGAAGATGTTGAAGGACCATTTGTGATCTAGGTGGATACTGGTGGCCACTCACTTATTCCACTTGGACCACCACCATTGTTTCTTTCGGTTTCCTTAATTGTAGCAAAATTTACTATTTTTGGCAGTGTTTCAGGTCTTGAACTTCTGGAGCTGTTTTGAGGCCCTAAATGACGTTTTTTAAGAAAACGGGAAAACCCACATCCTGCAACATAGGTTTCTAGTTGTAAGTTATATTCCTCGGATAGATATTTCTAATGAAGTATCACATGTGTCAAACATATATTGTATGCCAAAATTATGACACCACGAAGTTGATGTACCAATTTACCCCAACAGGGCCCACATACTTTTGGTGCTTCATATCCTAGGGTTAGATTTTTGGATGTTTAGGGTTTTCCATTGTTTCTCAATAATAAATAGGTCTTTGAGCCTCATCATAGCATAATTCATAAGGCGTGTATCCACTACATATCTTCTTAAAGATAAGCTACCATTGTCTGAGCTAGTTTATTTCCTTTATGCATGTAAACAATTTTTAGTACTTTGTTAGTAATGAATTGAAGCTCTCTTTTCACTATATCTCAATGTTTTTGTTCATATATGTATTTCATTTCATTCTTGGATAAATATCGATCAGTGGTATCAGAGCGGTCTTCTCTTTCTTTGTTTTTTTGTGCATGTCCGCAACGAGGTCAGAGTATAAGGAGTTGGGACTTGAATTGGTTGAACCCTTGAAAGATTGTTCTTGATGACACTGACAGTCACCCATGGGGAAAGTAAAGAAATATGAGGGAGTAGGAGATCCTATCAAATTGTTACTCAAATAATCCCTCTAGTGACAAAGAAACGAGATGATGGATAACTTTTCCCAGATCCTTCAACGAAGGCCAACAGGTGATGCATCTTCATCCAACAGTCACTTCGAAGGCGTTTCCCCCTTCAAGGTACAAGTTAACTTTGACATCTCTATATTTGAAGGTCAAATAGACATAAATGTTGTAGATAAATTGTTAAATCTACTGGAAGGATATTTTTCGGTTCATGATTTTTTTGATAGGGAAAATATTAATTTTCCTCTCATCAAATTCGCCCCCCATGTCAAGGACTGGTGGGAAACCTACTATGAGTAGAATGATCAAAGTGAACCCTTGTTGTTTTCAACCATACCCACTTGGAATTTCTTCTGAGACACTGCCAAGGAACAATATTACCCATCAGGAGCTATGAAGATAAGTACATAAAATGGACTATGTTGTGGCAGGGAAGGGACCAAGACATGCCAGAGTTCACAAAATTTTTCATGCCCTTCTCACAATGTTGGGTATCAAGGATTATGAGCAGAATTTGGTACTCAAGTACCATGATTTTCTACACAAATGCATCTAACACAAGATGGAGTTCTTGGACATCTCCTCACTCGACACTGCATATTGATCCATTGTCAAGATTGAGTAGAAATTCAAAAAGAACGAGCAAGACTTTGGATCTATGAATCTGAAACAAGGAAAAGGCACCCCTGATCACAAAACAAAGGGAAAATCCAAGGTGGAGTGACCCAGAACAACCCATCAAAGTCACAAGCAAAGAATAAAAACACAAAGACGAAGAATGAAACAGGCAAGGGCTGTGAGTTCCACAAGAGCCCCACTCATAACACAAGTGAGTGTCATGCAAAACTATCACTAATGGTTGATCTGAATGCTTTAAAGTTAGATGCATGTTCCGACTTTGATTCAGAACCCAACAAGGGGAATGACAAAGGGAAGAAGATTATTGAAGCAGAGCCTAGTGCCACTTTTGCCACCACTAAGGTCCAAAAGATTGAGCTCGAAGATCCAGAGGAGGGGGAGCGTCTCTTCCACTCACAAATGTGGGTGAAAGGTTCTCCCTTGTAGTTCATTTTTGATAGCAGGACCCAAAAGAACCTCATTTTAGTAGAG
This sequence comes from Pinus tabuliformis, assembly GCA_031772625.1. Classification (NCBI taxonomy): domain Eukaryota; kingdom Viridiplantae; phylum Streptophyta; class Pinopsida; order Pinales; family Pinaceae; genus Pinus; species Pinus tabuliformis. Next base: position 600,112,738 of record CM062808.1, read on the forward strand.
GTCGTGAATCAGTTGGGCCTACCAACCACACCACACCCACAGTCGTACACTGTCAAGTGGCTTCACCAAGGGCGAGATCTTCGCATCAGCTGATAGTGTTGCCTTCCCTATAGCATCAAGACGTTCAAGGATGAGGTACTGTGTTATTGAGAAATGGAAACAAGAAATTCCAGTTTAATTTTTCCTTGAATTAAATTGTGAATTAAAATAGAATTGTTTTCTCATAGCAATTTCAAAATAATTAATTACATTTAATTAACTTAATTAATTTAGGAAATTCGAATTGGAAGTCTTTTAGAAGACATGTATAAGTTCTCCCTAACTTATAGGAGTTCAAGATGAGTTATGAATGAGTTGTAATTAGTTAACTCAGTTTATTGAGTTAATTCTAGTTAAATTAGTTCCAATCAGTTTTAGGAACTAATAGTGAGAAAACAGTCAGTTGGGACACTAGTGACCTAATTAGTCTATTCTAGTTAACTAAAGATTCCACCATCAAAAACTCATGCATGTTGATTATGAGAAAGACCCAATTGAGACTAGAGTGTAGGGATAGTGTACTATTTTTTTTATATTTTTCTGATTTGCACTGATAGTGCATGCAATCAGGAACTGATCCTTGAGGGATTGCACTATTTTAAAGGCTTTATTTCCCATTAAATACGATCTATTCTCCATAGGAATTACACATTGGAATAGATACTTGGAGAGCTTGTGAATTGGCTAAGATTTGGCCTTGAGTTTGCTTATGAGTTGGAGATTGAATTCGTTGAGTGTTGGGATTGTTCTAGAGTGAACAAGAATTGTAATTTCATCTTGATTTTTCGGATTAATACGAAATAGATAGTGGGGTTTTGAGCTGTGGCTTTCCCCGAATATTTATTGTGTTATGTTCCTTTGATTCTCTTCCTCTATTGATTATTGTTTGCTTGATGTTTATGGGCTTCCGTTGTAAATAGTAGAATTAGATTCTTGTCTCTTTCTTTAGCAAATTGCATTAGCTTGTGAATCTACAAGATTGTCTACATGGTATCAGAGCAAGATTGTTTTTTGGGCTAAGAGTTTTAGAAACTTTATGAGAATTAATGTGCAAAATTTTCAGAAACAAATAGCAGATTTGAATTCCTTGGGAAAAGATACCCAAATTCAGAAAAAACATCGGCCGAATTGGATTTTGGATGAGGGAGATATCGCTTATTTAAAATCAGATCTCTAGAGGAGATTTCAAAGTTTTGAGTTTTTGGGTTACAGGTGAAAGTCGAATTTGCATACATACTTCAGGATCAATAGATGACATTCCATGGATTAAGGCTTGAGTATGTTTTGGAAGGCTCAAATTTTATAGTCTGGAGGGATAGGATGGAGGCTGTACTAGAAGATAATGGCTTGAAGGAATTCATTGATTAAGAAGTCCCCAAGACAACAACTGCAGATGCACAGAACTTGGCTAAATGGAAGAAGTGTGTGGCGAAGGAAAGGCAGATAATACTTGAGGGAATTCGACACCACATTGTCTCGAGTCTCCATGGCAAGGAAACTCTGCATGCTATATGGAAAACATTGATGGATTTGTATCAGAATAATAGTGATCAAAGGAAGTTGGCACTGAAGGATAAACTTCGTAAAATCAATATGGAGAAAGGCGAGACGATTCCAAAGTACTTGACCAAGTTGACTCAATGTTAGGATGAACTTGGAAGTGCTGGAATCACAGATGTCGAGGAGGATATGGTGAGCCTTGCTCTTCTTGGACTCCCAAAGAGTTGGCATAGTTATCAGGATTCTGTCAATGGTCGGGAGAAGTTGCCCGTTTGGGAACAACTATGGTCACATTTGATGCAGGATGAGATCAGAAGGAACACCAGGGATGGCTCTTCATCAAAGACTGATGATGAAGAGAATTGTGCCTTAGCATTTAAGGAAACGAAGGGGAAAGGTAAAATTTCTCGTTCCAAATTCGATTCTTATCATGGAGGTAAGAAGAAGGACATGACGAAAGTTAAATGCTTTCATTGTCACAAGATGGGTCACTTTGCTACAAATTGTCCATTGAAGAAGTCCAAGGAGAATTCCTCAGGAGGAGCGTGAGTGAGGCTTTTGCCTCCCAATTCGAATTGGACTTTTCCCTCATTACATGCATGGTGTCTTTAATGATGGGGAGTGTCTGGTACTTAGACAGTGGAGCTTCTTTCCACATGACTGGCAACAAAGAGCTATTCAATGAACTGGAGGAGAAAGGTCTCAAGATGCATATCAAGATGGGTGATGATGGTAAGTATAGTGTTACTGGTGTTGGCACTATTAATTTTCAAAGGTAGCATGCGGCTCCACTCACCTTAAAGAATGTTATGCATGGATTGACGAAGAACTTGGTGTCTATTTCCATGCTTGAGGATAGAGGCTATGATGTGATCTTTTCGAAAGGAAATGGGTTCCTTCGACACATAGTGTTGGCTTGTTGGGGCCTAACCCAGGTTCAGATTTAATTAGCCAAATAAATCTCGGTACTATTGGCCCTTTCGGCAATATTCTGCAAAGCGCGGACTGAGGTCTCACCCAAAGTAGTATGGGACGGTTCTAGAACCAGGTTTTCACACCCTGGAGATGTCTGATGAGTTCGACTGGTCCGCGGTTTGTCCCTGCGCGCAGGTTGCTTTACACACTTTCTCGTTCCTCATGGCCTGGTATACTATCTTCGCGTAGCCCTACCCAGGGGTTGTGTCGCACTCTACGTTATTTACCTGAGATCTTATTTATCCTTCAATGTTAGTTAAGCACCTTCGCCTACTTACTGTCTTAAGTTATATTTTAACAATACAAAACATTCATACAGGTGCGCGTAGTAAATAAATACTATATTTGTGAATTATATCAATCATGCATTAACCCAAGAACATATACATATAATTATAACCAAACTTCTCTTTATTGATTTTCCTTTGGTTATAGACTCGACCTGCCCTGTGCACTTAGCTGGAGGGGTCCGCGCACTCAGCTGTGGACTACTAGGCCTCTGCGCACTCAGCTAGAGAGCCTTCTCCTACTCTACGACCCACAGACACACTCTACACTTTGACTCAACCACTTAAACTTCTCATGCTCAACTATCTCTTTTTTCCACTTAGAGCCTCGCTCTATTTATACAATCCCATGGTCTGCAGACCATGGCTAGGTATATCCAGTCAACATTACATTACAAAATTAGGGTGGACAACCCTGTGACTCTATCATACTTTCATGCCCTGTGCCCGCAATTCGCAGAGATTTTACAACAAGATTTGGTCAAAACTTGGGCTATAAATCCCAAAACATGTCTTGGGGGGATTCCATGCCCAAAAGGCCCCTAACACAAACATCGTGACTCACCCTCGAGTCACTCTGTCGGTGCGACAATCTTTGCATGGAGTCCCTCCGACTATTCTCGAACTACAGCAAGGTCAGCAACGCACTGAGCTGTTGCTTACTGGATCTACTGCATATGCTGTTCCGAGACCTCTTTGTCGGGAGTTCTTCTCTGCATCACTACGTGCATCCCTTTCATGCGTGCGAGCTTGCCTTCGATTTCTGCTGTGATGGTGAAGACCTCGTGGATCCAAGGCTGAACGTGCGCCTTCAGGACTGCTTCCTTATGTCGTGTTGCATCCACCTACTCCTTCAGCGCTTTAGCCTGCTGCATTCGCGCAAGCCTCTGAGTGACGACTACCATCTGCGTAGTTCCTCAGACACTGTCATACTGTTGTTGGAGTTCTCGTGCGCCTCTATCTCTAAGCACTAGATGTTGGGGTCTTGTTGCAGATTTGAGAGGACCTCAAGTGATTCTTCCAACATACAGGTGCAGTCTTTCACTGCACCTCCAGTCTCATCCAGTCCTGCTGTGATAGCACTACCACGTTGTTCTCTGACTTCCCGAGGGGTGGATGGCTATGCCTTCAACTGTAGCTCAACGATATGAAGGTTCAGCTCCAACTGAACCTTTTTCATTTCTTCCCTTGCCTCACGAACCCTTGCTGCTAACCTGTGGATTTTCACCTCTACTGGCATGTCTGCTGGGATGGCTAGCTCTGGGACACTTTGGCAAGCATTGTCTATCGTCTATACCAAGTGTTGATTCTATGACACCACTTTGTCACACTGCAAGCTTAGTTGTTCCATATTTATTTTCTACTCACTAAGGACTTGTAGTGCACGGCTCTCCCTAGCTCGCAGCTCTGCAGTTATGCCATCCTGCAACACATATAGGGTCTCTTGCGGGAGTGCAGCTAGATTGATACCGAGACCTTTCAGTGCACTAACTGAAGGCCTGTCAGCCCTGTTTGATGTCACTAGTGCCCCTTCTGGTAGCACTATGTTGTTCATCATCTACATGTGTAACATCTATTCCACTGCTGTTGAGTCGACTGCGAGGCTAGTCGAAAAGGTACCAACCTAAGGAGGGCGCGCCTGTAATTCTTGCAATTGTGCTCTGAGGGCCCCCAACACAATCTAGTTCTCTTGCATGAAATCTTGGAGAGCCTCATTGGTGACATCGTGCACTGCCTCGCCGATGTCGAGCAAATCACCCTCGGTTAGGGTGATCGTGTCAAGAGACAATCTCGATGCCTTGACCTTCTTACGTGACCCTGCCCACTCTACTGGGTGCTAGTGCTTCAGCTACGTTGACGCGATTTGTGGGTCCTTGCCTCCTTCTTCTATCTCTGCTTCCTCTAGTTCCTACCCTTGTGTCATGTGGCCCTCGCTTACCTTCGCAACTGCCTCCTATGCTACTGCGGCCTTCTCCTGCTCAACTACTTTTTGTGCCACGTCCCTTGCCGCTCGCACCTCTACTTCTGCTACTTCCTTCCTTCGCTTTTCGATCAACTGTGCGATGCGCATCTTGGCCTCATCTTTCTTTCTTTTTTGCCGCCTACTGCTCGATCTCTGCGATGTATAGGGCACGCCACTCTAGTGGCCATGCCTCTAGTACATTAAAAATGACATCATCTGTGGCTACGAAGGGTAGCTTTATCCACTGCTTGATCAAGTCCTTGCGCCCCCTGATGTAAATGTTATGCATGTCCGCTTTGAATTCTAAAAAACTCTGCAGACTGTTGTAGACAGTGGGCGATAACCGTGGCTTGCGATTAATCCCCATTCTGAGGTTCATTTCCATGAACACCCAAAAGATTTTATTGTCACGGATCCTCTTAGCATCCTTTGTTGCCCAAAGCGAAGCGTACTTCACGGCCTTCGATAAATCCCTATCAATTATGGGGAATTGACTATCCTCCGGCAATTCCCCAACCACGAGCACTATGGACAGCAGAAGCCATGCATAGTGGAACGTTTTGCCCTGTTCTTGAGCTTCGCAACAATTTTCTAAAAACTCCTTGCAGAGGAACTCAGACCAATTAAACTGGACCCCCTCCATACACTACTCAGCTAGTGCTACCACTGGCGTAGGTACTTCGTCCACACGACACTTGCGCATGACATTTCTTTCCAGGGTTTGGGTCACCACATGCACTGCTTTCTCCTTGATGTTGGAGATGGCGTAGCCCCTTTTCTTCTTTTCCAACTTGTACTTTTTCTTCATGGCCTCCGTGATGGCCAAGTCACTGCCCTTCCTTTCTGATATGTCCGCGGGGTCCTCTGCTTTACATGGAAGCCAGGAGATGCAGTGAATCAAGTCTGTCATGATGGGGATGGGCTCCTCCAGCCACAAACATTGATCATGCACTAGGAAGAGAAGCTGCCTGATGATGAAAATGGTTATTGGGGCACGGTGGAAGTGCGATCAAGTTCAGTAGCCCAACCTTTTCCACTCTGCGCAACCACTTCCGCAGCTCTAATTCTGTCACCCCCACCGTGATGTTCTGCTTGGGCTTCATGAGGTTCCTTGTCTCAAGGTGAGGGAACTTCTCTTGGTTAGTGAGGTCCCAATCTTTGAATTTTAGGCTCGGCACACGTCCCAAGTGCGTGCTCTCAAACATAATGTTGTCTGGGAGGAGCGGGGCCTGGAGCAAGCTCTTGGTCTCATCTAGGTCCTTGGGCACTTTCGTCTTCCCTTTTCGCGGGGGGACATATGCAGGCAATTTTGTTGCGGGGTGCGCTGGCTGAGCATCCTCCTTTATGCCTTCATCCTCATCCTCTGCAATGATAAGATCCTCCAGATCTTCTTCTTCTTCATCCGTTTCTATGGTGACAACTTTCCCCTTCTCCTCCATTAATATCTTGGTGCGCATCGAGTTTTGGGAGGACATACGTATGGGAACCATTTCTTGTTTGTCCTTCTTGGGTCTTAGCTTGCGTGGTGATTTTGGGATTTCTGCCACAATCCTGGCACCTTCTGGAGCATCTCCCACAGCCAGGGCCTGCATGGCCTCTCCAACAATCATTTTAGTTAGCTCCATAACATCCTCAGCTATTGCCATCGTATTCATTTGGAAATCTAGCACTCACGAACTCAGAGGCTCAATCAATGCTCGGCTCACAATAATCAGGGCTCTACTCAATCACTCAATTCACAAATGACCAAGTGTTGTTAGCTGGGTAGCCCTTTGTATTTTATAGCACTTTTTGCATTTGAATTCGATCGTTCCCCCCAAATCCAGTTCATTAATGCTCCCTTGGCGACAGATCTTTCCAAATCTTGCCCATAAATCGCATCTTAAATTCATGTCGCCCACTCCATTTGGCCTCAAGTCAAGCATCCCATCGTGGATAGTGACTTCAATGGTCACTTTCTGGCCAACCTATGTGGTAGCGCAGCCCCTAGTGCGTAGTCGCGGACCTTGTGACTCTTTGCTTTGGAGCGCAGCTCCAACATTGCGCAACTCCCGGGAAGAATAGTTTATAATCCGCACTCCCTTTCAACTTCCTGGAGTGCTAAGACTGTCCCTCCCTTAGCTAGTCAGGTGGCCACACCACCTATGTATGTTTTCCTCCGGTCATCCAACATTCTTCCTAAGAAATACCTACCTTTTACTGTTACTGGCAGTGTTGCCCACCTTATCCTCTACAACACATCACCCTGGTTAATTCTCTTAGTAATGTGTGGTCCAAGCTAAGGCATCAAACTGATCAATTTGTAGTGATAGTCCTCAAACTTGTCAGCATGATCGTGTGCACCCTATTTCATCACCGTGGTCTTCTTATCGAGAAACTCGTCCCTTATCTTGTCTTCCAGCTTCTTGACTTCTACTTCTACCAAGGCACTTTTCCTCCTTAATCGCACCCTTTCTTTTTCAATTTCTTGGAGCCTAAAATTTCCCTGTTGGATTTCTTCCTCAAGTCCCATGCGTTCTACTTCTTACGGCTAGGTGATCCATTCTTCCTAGGCTCCATGAGCAATTGTATCTACTGATGCTACTATGCACGGACTAGGATTTTCATGCTCCATGGGGATTACAGCATTTGCTTCATACTTCAGCTTCGTAGGTGCCTGCGCAGTCAGGGTTTTGCACACGATCCTATATGCCCAGAGAACCATTGGTACGTGCAGGTCCCAGTCAGCCCGCTTCACATGGTGGACTCTATTCAGTGCTTCGCATACTTTGTCAAAAGTTTCTATGCGAATATGCTTCTATGTGCTTGGTCTTACCATACTTTTTGGTCCCAAATGGAGGGGTCTTTCGCGTCGTTGTCTTGCCTGCACCTGCGTCTCGATCATGTCTCCTACCACGAGTACTGTGTGTATTCCTACAAGTTTCATCCATATGATTGTACCAACCTGGAAAGGTGGGTGCACAGGTTGTTTCGTCCGTCATACTTGTCTTTTAACCACATCTGAGGCTTCCCAAATCATAGGGGCATCATCCTTTGGCAGTCGTGGTAGTCCCCAAAACTCTTTTGGTGCGTACCCCACCACCTTGCGGGCGTAGCACACAGTACCCATTTCAGAGCACCTAAACGTTGTTGTTCCGGTACTTCTCCTTCAAATTTGTTCAGGAACTCCTCCACTTCACCTAACCCATCGTACATAGGCAGATCTCTTACCTCTATTGCTACATACTGCAAGGACCTTATCATCGTGCTATAGTTGAGCATGGTTAACTCGTGTAACTGGTTCTTCCATCATTCTATCTCTTTGTTAGAATCTAATGTACAGGAGATTTCGCGCTCCCACGAGATTCAACCATCTGCGATTGGATTTACCCAGTCTTGCTCATGCACAATTATCTTGTAGATACAGTCTAGATCATCGTCGTTTTTGTAGTCGTGCACTGGCTCTATGTATCGCGATCCTTCCGCAGGGTCTAAAGGTACCACTACACGCAATTACTTTTTCTCAAAAATCATCTTGCACTTCTTTATATTTATCACTCCATTCATGTCAGTGGCCCAATCTATTCCTAGTAGCGCAGGATAGGGATTACTACCATCAACAATATCTATCATTTTGAAATCTTCTATCACGCTCGCTCCTTCGATATCTACTATGATTCCCTGCAATCTCCCCATAGGTAGGATATTTTTTTGGTTTTCCATTCGTAGTTGGATAAGAGACCATTGTAGTGTAGGCTTGCCCATGCGCTCCCATGTCTGCTTTGGAAGGACGTTCACATTCGATCCTAGATCTATAATCACTTGATCCATCTCATATTCCCCGATCTGCGCAGTCAATCTCATCTCCCTTCTTGTTCACGTTGTGTGCTTCCCGAGCTTCCAGACTACACGCGACTCTCCTACCGTGGTCCTAGCACATCTAGTTATGAGTTCTTGCAGCCCCTTCACAGCCTTGCTGTCGCGCAACAACTTCATGCATGTCTCCAAGAATGTAGTGAGCATCGATGGGTCCATTTCCGGCTCCAGTCTGTCTTTACTTCCTGAAGTGGAGGCATCTGCGAAGCTCTTCTTAGCTTCCATGAATGTCTCCTTAGCGCACTCCAAATCAAATTTTGGTTCCCTCGTTGGGGATTTGCAAACCAAGGTACTTTCTTCGGGCTACTTGCCTTTGTCATTCCCTATCGTAATACCACTCCAGAGCACAATATCTACATTACGGTCTTCCTTGCACGGCTCAGACCTCATCATTTGTTGGTTTTGAGTCGCGGGACGTTGGAGTGCTCCTTTGTCATGCAACCTTGCTATTAGTGTGGGACAGTCCTCCGTATCATGATCAAACTGCATACAATATAAGCATGATGGTCTCGTTGGATTTTGTTGAAGCCCCAAAAATCGGGTCTACAACAAGGGGGATACCCACCCGGTCCGGACCTTGGTTAGAAGCTCCTTTTCTGTTTGGTGTAGTGGGTCCGACTGGGGATATGGGAACAACTTCCCAATTTATGTGTGTGTGTGTGTGAAGAATAGATATTTCCCTTCTAAAAGTTCCTAAGTGAGATGCTCTAATTCTAACTCTAATCTAATAACATGCAAATTTTATTCTAATAAACAGAAACATCTAATTCTACACTAACCTGGGGTGTAATCCTTCTATTATGCGATCTAAAATGATTTCAAATAAAAATTGGTAATAAATATCATTCAACTTCTATGAGAAAAGAGTTCAATAAAGATGAACTACTTCGTATAAAAAGTTAGACGAAACAGTTGTGAAAAACATATCGCATAATAAGCTATTCATACATTAATCATAAATAAATAGCTATCACCGTACAAAAGTGCTAAATGATAACTCAAGCATTCACGCATCAATATATAAACAACTGAACTTGAATATCACTTTTAACACAAAGGCAGAAATAGTTAAGAGATAGATGTACCATTTATAACTAGTCCTACTCATGAGCTTCAAGTGATAATGATTTATCTCTTCGTAACCCAACATCCACTAAGAGTACATAAATGCAACATCAGTAGCAGATATTAAATACAGATATCAATAAATCATGTTCCATTCATTCATCAAAACCTCCACAGAGGGTACAAAAGTGCATGTTCTGGGGATGAGTTTTTGACAAATTTCAGGACCCTTCTCTAAATGCATGAGAAGGGTTTAAATACTACTAACTAAATCTAAAAATAACTTATTACAAAAATGTAGGATGTAGTTTAAATGACCGTCCTTATCTTTAGACAAAAATAAAACAAAATTAAAATTAAAAATACTAAAATTACTAACTAATTGTGTATCTGATCCTTGAAATCACACGCGTTCAGCATCTGTTTGAGAAGAGTTGGCTGGCCGACTTCCGATTTTAGCTATGCTGAGAAAATAGAATTAGTGAGAGTTGGCACCATCTTCTCGGCAGAATTGATGATGCACTTGAGAGTCATCCACTGGCTGTGTGGTTTTACCAAGTACATCCAGTAAGAATCCCAATTCAACTTGGTTAACCTTTGGATTGATTCTGCCTTTTCTTGAGCCTTCTACCTCCAGTCTGTCTGTAGTTGTTGTGCCTATGTTTATACCATTTTGAAGATATTTCTAACAAATACCAGTGGTCTAGGATTCAAGTTTTACTTTTTACCTCTATTGTTGCTTTCTTGCAAATTCTTGGGCTTGCAGGTGACTGAGCAATTAGAAGCTTTCCTTTTCAAGAATTTTTGCTCAGCGATGCGTGATTAGCGCTAATTGCGCATCGAAAACTGCCTCTGTTTCTTGATCCGGGCTTCCTTGGTGCGTTTTTTGCCTTTTGCGCTTTTTCTTTCAGCGGATATAAAGCTCAAAATTTGTAAAAATAATGATTCCGTAAGCTCTTGACCCTGAGTCTTAAACTGTCTGTTTCTGATATCCACGCTGTCCAGTATCCATTTAACCATGTTTGTGTATGGAAGAATTTTGGGCCTTGCCGCTATTCGGTGTAAGAACGAACAAGCTAGCTCTATAAGGGATGCTTCAGAGGAACTATGTGAGCTTGCAGTAGCCTCGACCTCCATTACTCTGGGATTCTCTTCCTCAAGTAGATTGTACATGCCTTCCTAGGTAGCAATACCAGCATCTCGGTTGCAGGCGGTGTCTGTATACAAGGGCGCCATTTCCTTCTCTTCAGAGCTTGGGGCTTTGCCTTTCTTTCCCATAGTATCCTGCGTACTGCTTTGTATCGTTCTCTGTTCTTCGTTCCTGTAATTTACAAGTGAAGTGAGAATAATGATAAGGAAAGGTGACGGGAAAGCTTTAAATGCCGAAGACATATAAAATACACCACCTTACGTGAAATGATTTTTTGATAAGCACGAAACCCTATTCCATTAATTACTGGCAACTAACTCATTAATTGGAATTAAAGTGCATAACCAGGTCTCGGTTAATGGAAACTACTTTTTTGAACAATAAGCCCACAAGATCTGCGATGAAGTGATTTTGCAATTTTCTTGGCAATATCGCAGATCGCAACATCGCGGACTCACGACATTGCTTGCTTGCTATATTGCAAACTTACAATATCGCATTATCGCGTAATTATGCTATCACATTGCCACTTTTATTGCAATATCACATAATTTCTCTATCGCAATATTGCAATATCGCGATATCGCGGGAGCATGGCATATGAAAATTTTCATTAATCTGTTTCCTGCGATTTGCAATATGCGCCGTCGCATATCGGTAGTTTAAATTTTTTCAATGTAAGCGGTGTTTGATGCATGCGATGCGATACATGTCCGTAGTCCCGTATCGCAATTTCACAATTTTAGAATTCAACTTGCAAGGGGGTATTCATGATCCTTTTGCAATGTGATATTTCCCAAGGAATAATGCTACTTTATCATAAAACTTAGGCTTTTTTGATTTTTTAAGGGTTTTCTCCTAAGTTTAAGATGGTAAGTTTTATTGAAAAAGGAAATATAAGCACTAGTTGATTTTTTTAAATTTTTGACTAAGGGTCCCCACTTATTTGTTATTAGTAATAACACCAAATAAGAAGGGGGGTTGTTGCTGGCCACAACAATTGGCGATTCACTTGGAAGAACCAGTTATCTCTGTTTTTCTTTTGAATTTTCTAAACTTCCAAAACAGAAAATTTTCCAGGAAATTAAACTTTATTATAGAAAGACAAAGTGCAAAATGCTTTTACCTATCAATGATATTTTGTTTCTTCTATTTTCAACTTTGATTATTTACTCCCTCAAGCTAGTCCTTGTATCTACATCAGTTATTACTTAGTTTATAAAGATAAAAACAAAGCCTTCTCTGTAAATCAGTTTTGAATATGCTCATTTGTCGTAGGTAGAGCCTCTGCTACCAGCAGGCGTTTATAGCCTTGACAGGGTTACCTGTTACCCAACAATGATCTTGTATCCTACTTAGAGAAATTTACAATTTTCAAAGAGAAATCCATATCCACACTTATCACTTTCATTTTCTTTTTTATCCTTAAAGAACAATGTCTTGGTTTGGTAGCCAATTTATGACACAGTCATTCACTGATTTATAACTTTGCTGAACAAGCTGGCTCATGATGAAACCCCTTGTCTTTTGATTGCAACAATCTTGAGTCATTGCCCTGTTGTGGTATGCAATATTGGCAAAGTTAGCAAGCTATAATATCTATGATCATGATAAGTCGGCTCGTGATGAGACCTCTTATTCTTTAAGTTAAAGTGTATCATTGGATCATTCCCTAAACGTTGTAGCTTCCTAGGTGGGGAGGAAGTCATTGTTTCCTAAGATGGCTCTGGAAGACAATAATAGAGTTTTTTGGAAAGAGATTTTCTATAGAGAATCTTCGTTTTATTATTGATACCTTTCATTGGACTGATGCAAAACAATTTCTTTACTAAAAGTCGTTTTTTTATCAAAATTTATACAGTTAAAACTAGTATCATTTCTAGGCCTAGAAATTTTAAATGTATCTTTCAATAATAATGATCAATTTTCTAAAATGAATTCTATTTATACAAGTGAAAAACAAAATCTAAAAGAGAATTTATGTCTTTTTCATGAATCCCGAATGTAACCATTTACAACCGGTTTTATTATGAAACTAAAACAACTATTCTACAAAATAGAAGAATGATCTCCTATGGAATTTTTTTTTTGAGAATCTGACCGTTAATAGGTAAAGAATCTCTTTTTCTTGTTAAATCCTGTAACATAAATGTAGACGGACCTATGACTTCTATGATTTGAAAAGTCCCAAGCCACATTCGTTGAAATTTTGTATGTTTCCCTTTTTCCTCATGAGCCTTGTCCCATTTTAAAACTAGATCTCCCATCTGAAAATCTTTTCTGGATATCATGTTGGAATCAAAAGAGGCTTTTACTAAGGCTTGATGATGAGCGTGAGTTATCTTGGCCTGTTCTCGTTGTTCTTCTAACTTGATTATTTCTTGTTGCCTTAGTTGTAAGAAAGAAGTTGGTGCTTCATCAATATATTGAACCAAGGCTAAAGAGGGAATTTCCAAATGAGTTGGAAGAACCACTTCTTTCCCATAAACTAAATTAAAGGGAGAAGTGCCGATGGAGGCTTTCTGCGTTATTCAATCTGTCCATAAAGCGTATATCAAAGACTTATGCCAATTTTTTTGATTTTGGTCAATGGTTCACTTAATGATTCTGATTAAATTCTTATTTGTAGATTCAACTAACCCATTCTCTTGTGGATAATAATTGGAAGAGTATTTGAGTTTGAAACCTCTTTTGAGTGCAAATTCGGTCATTACCAGAAAAATATGATGCATTATCAAACATTAAAGCAGAAGGAAACCCAAACCTGGTGATTATGAACTGATCTATGAACTCAATGATATTTTCAGCATTAGCCGTCTTGAGTGGAACTGCTTCTACCCATTTAGTAAAAAAATATGTTGCTGTAAGAATATATCTATGCTGCTTAGAAGAGTGAGGAACGATCTCACCTATTATGTCCAATCCCCACTGATCGAAAGGTTTCTTAATGTTAACTGGTTGCAATGGCAAGGATGGTTTCTTTTGTCTCCCAGCAGCGGTTTGATAGACTTGACATTTCCTTATGTAGTTATGTGAATCTTTGAATAGTGTGGGCCAGTAGTAACCTGCACATAAGATTTTATAAGCAGTAGCATCTCCATCGTAGTGTCCACCTGTTGGCCCATCGTGGAGTTCCTGCAAGACTTTTTCAGCTTCAAATTTCTCAAGACATCTAAGGAGAACAGAATCATAATTTATTCTAAAAAGAACATCATTCACGAGCTAATATTGTTTGGCTTTCAACCTTAGAGCTCTTTTCTTGGTACTATCAAGGTTTGAAGTAGCGTATCCATTCTTTAGATAATAAATGATATCAGCATATAATGACTCAACATAGATTAGGCTTACCTCGTACATTTATATCTCTGCAAATGGAATTTCGAACATCAGTGATGCTCCGACCAGCATTTTGCAAAAGCCTTGACCTTTTACAATACTTGCTGGTTTGATTTCTACGTCATATTCCTGTAAGGTAGTAACCCAATTGGCTCGTTTCTCTCCCACATCCTTATGTATTAGAAGATTTCTTACTGTTGGAAACGGTACTATGATTTTGTATGTGTTTTGAGTAGAAAAGGTCTGAAATATTTAATTGCTTTGAAAACAACATAAGCTTGTTTCTCCACATCTGAATAATTCAACTCAGCCCCTTGTAAATTGGAACTGAAAAAAGAAATTGGGGCTTCTGCCTTTTCTTGATTTACTTGAGTGAGTATCGCAGCATATGACCTATCAGAGGCAAATGTATATAAAATAAAAGGATCAAAAAAATTTGTAGTTGCTAAATATGGAGCATTAATGATTGCTTGTTTGATCAGATTGAATACCTCATGTTCATCTTGGCCCCATTTAAAGTTTGAGTTCTTTTTAATCATTGCTTGTAAAGGAGACATGATTCTTGAAAAATCTGGAACAAATCTCTTTACAAAATTAATTTGGCCAAGAAAAGAATGCATGGCTTTCTTGTTGTAAGGTAGGGGTACTGCAGAAATCTCTTTGATTTTGTCAAGATCAATGTGAATTCCAGATTTTGACACTATGAATCCGAGAAGTTTTCCTTCACTTAATTTGAAAAAAGATTTTTTCGGGTTAAGTGAAATTCCATACCTTTGACAACATTGGAAGATTTGTTTTAAATCTCTAAGATGATTGTTTCATTTCTTGGAATATATAGTTATATCATCCAAATAGATTACCACTGATTTATTAACTAACCCTTTGAATGTGATGTCCATGGCTCTCTGAAATGTGGCACTAGCATTAATCAGACCAAATGGCATCTTTTGATATGCATATGTGCCCCATTTAGTTTTGAATGTGGTTTTTAATTGATCATCGGGATGTACCAACACTTGATTGTATCCTGAGAATCCATCCAAGAAGGACATCAATTCTGAGCCTGCGACTGCCTGTAGTATTTGTTCCATGGGAGGCAAAGGAAAATTGTCCTTTTGGCAGGCTTTGTTAAGATTTCGAAAGTCAATGCAAATTCTAATGTCTCCATTTTTCTTTCTAATAGGGACCATATTGGAAACCCATTTGGAATGTCGAATGGGAAAAATTATCTTGGCTTTCAATAACTTATTGAGTTCAGATTTGATCTGGTTTTCTAGATTGGGATGGATTTTTCTCAACTTTTGTTGAACAGGTTTTTCATTGTCTATCATTGGAATAGTATGTTGGATGATAGATGTGTCATACGTTTTGAGTTCATAGATGTGTCATACGTTTTGAGTTCATCATAATTCCAAGCAAATACACTTTTGTATTGTCTCAAGAGATGAATATACACTAATTTTTCTTCAGGAGCTAGACCAAGGCCTAGATTGATATTCTGTGGTTTGGTATTAGTTCCTAGATTTACTAATTCATAATTCAAGGTTGAACTTTGGAGTTTTGAATTGGTAGATATTTTAAACTGATCTTTCAAATCATAAAGATCTTCTAACTTGACTACTGACTTTGGTATAGCATTGTTAGTGCTATCTTGTTGCAATTGTCGGTCATGTTGGTCTTCGTCAATTATTTGATTGGTGTAGGATCCTTCAGATGTGAGGAAACTCACAATATCAGGATCGTCGTTGAAAATCCTCCAATTGGTAATGTTATCGGGAATAGATGGTCTAAAAATTAATTCAATTGAAAATCGATCAGGGCTAAAATCTTCTGAAGGAATGAGCTTAGAAGCTACATTAGCTAGGAGGTTTGCACTAGCATTCTGGAGTCTAGGAATTGATGAAATATTAAATGCTATAAAGTGTTTAGTCAGATCTTGAACTAAAGATTGGTAATCTTTTAAATGACCTGATAAACAATGTATAGTATTACGTACCTGTCTAATTACAATTTTAGAATCTCCGAAAACTTGAAGATATTTGACGTCTAATCCGATTGCTTTGTACAACCCTTGAACTAAAGCCTTGTATTCTGTTGTGTTGTTCATGCAATCAAATTCGAGTCTGCAAGTCAGCATAGTCTTATCTCCCTCTGGACTTATTAACACGCATCCTGTTCCTGCTCCTTCGTTAGACTTAGAACCATCAAAAAATAATTTCCAAAATAAAGATTTATTTACAGGATTATCTAAAAAATTAATACATTTAGAACTATCTATTTGAGAGAAATTTTCTATTTGAGATAAAACAGAATGTTCTAAGTAAGGTGAAGTATGAGTATTAAAAATTCCTAGGAAAGAATCTACTGAGTAGTTGCCAATGATGTTAGAATTATATGCTACTGGTTCATTTTCTCCCTTAAGTTCTGTTACTATGTATTTCTGATGTCTTTCTCGCTCAACTTTTATCTGATTTGGTTTACCATTGTAAGGGAGCCACATGTGCGACCAGTCAGTTGCAAAGTATCCATGAAGTTTTTCTGACCAATCTCTGCTAAGAATTAAGCCATAAAATTCCAGAATATCAGCAACTAAAATATCGATTACTTGACATACCTTTGGGTTGGATGACAGCCTTATGGTGACCTGATTTAATTCGCCAATCACTTCGACTTGCAATCGATCTAATTGAACTATGCGTACAACAGATTTCTGTGGTTGAACATTCAATTTTGCACATATTGATCTTGGTAAAATATTCGATGAAGCTCCAGAATCCACTAAGCAATTATGCACATTTTTATTGAAAATTTCATAAGTAAGAAGAAATGGGGGAGTATGATATCATTTGGATCAACTTTATTCATCGCATTAGTTGGAGGTCTTCCCATGTCATGGGAAGCTTGAGAGATTACAACGGCTGGTAAAGGTGCAACTGGTACTGCATGTCATTCTTTCAAAAGTACCTTTTTCTGGTGTTTTAACTTGCTCAATTCATAAAAAGTGATATTGGCCCTAGTATTTTTCATATCTTCTATGATATTATACTCCATTTCATACGAAACGATCAGCGTTTTAGATGGGGTTGATGGGTCTGTTTGGACCGTGCCGGTTTGAGTCGCTTTAAGTGACGTTTTCTTGGCTACGACTTTATCCTTAGTCATTGAGCTTGCGCTCTTTGGCTTAGGTGTAGGTTGAGGAGGATCAAGCTGATTTTTGCTGTGAGTACTAACCAGGAATCCCACATACCTTGCAATTCTACAACTTCTTCTTCATCCGTATGTTCTTCAGTATCGATTTCCTCTTCTTCTTCTTCGGATTCAGCACTCGTAAGAGCATTAGGGGGTTTGGAATTTGCCGAAGGGTTTCTTTTAAAAGGTCTGTATGGCTTTTTTGAAGAAGTTTCTGCCACTTGTTTCTTAATATCAACCATCTCGTTAGACATGGTCTTCAAAGCTTTTTGCAATCCTTCTAAATCGAATGGATCTTTCGATTTTTTTCCTTGGGATCTTCCTTGAAAGACACTTTCTTGAATTTTCATTCTTCTATTGCATTTTTATTTTCTAAGGCCATAATATGTTTCTCTACTGCTATTGCTTCTTTCATATTTTCAACTAAAGTTGTTTTATTAGCTCTATCAACAAAGATTGCTATGTTTGATGCTAAAGCAGTAATGTACCATTCACTTCACACTTCTTCGCTAGGCTGGGAAGCAACAGAAATTTTATTTAAGATTTTATTGAAACGTAAACTGAAATCTTTGATAGGTTATTTTGACTCGGCCCTAAGGTTAGACAGGTCGTTGATCAGTTTCACCGTAGACCTATCATCACCAAATTTAATCAAGAATTGTTCTTGGAAAATCTCCCAACTAGTAATAGATCCAGATGGTAACGAAAAATACCATGATTCGGCTGTTCCTTGCAGAGTATAAGGAAAAAGTCGAACAACAACGTCTTCATTGGTAACTCCATTAAGATTTATGGATAGCATAAAGTTATTTATATGTTCTTCTGCTAGCATGCCTACCTCAGGGTTAAACTTAGGCAGCCATTTTTCAGGATGGGCCAGTAACTGACTCAAGGGTGCAAGCATTAAGACTGCCCCTGGGTTATTCCACGGAGATTGGGCCATCGCTGAACTAATAATAGAGGAAAGTGCAGAAGATGATCCCTGCGGTTGAGAAGATGAGGGTATTATAACTCCAGAAGATTGAGAAGAAGATGTGGTAGTGCTGGTGGGCTGATGGACAATGATCTGAAGTGGAGGGGTGGATGGTTGACTTCATGGTGAAGAGGTTGAGATGGATGATGATGATGAAAGAGTCTTGCTATCAGACCCTTTAGGAGATTTCCTTGCTCTCTTCCTTGTAGGTAGAGGTAACTCGGTTGGCTGAACACCAAACTTTTCACTTTTTAATCTGGTAAGAGGATGAGCAGGGTTATATTGTGAAGTCACGCTGCCTTGAGATTTATCAGATTTCTGAGGAGATATAGAAAATCGCTAAATTTTGTGAATCAAAGATTCAACTTCAGGAGGTTCAATAGTAGATTGTTCTAAAATGTCAGGGTTTGTAGCAGCGGTTGTTGCTCCAGTGACTTCTGGCTATGGATTTACAGATTCTAAATGCAATGGAGAAGTCGAGGGAGAAGGTGAGGGCGATTTACTCTCAGAATGGTATTTAGATTTGGATTTACCTTCCATTCACAGTTCGTGGCCCTCCTTCTATCACCAAATATGTTGAAACCCCAAAAATCGGGTCTACAACAATGGGGATACCCACCCGGTCTGGACCTTGGTTAGCAGCTCCTTTTCTGTTTGGTGTAGTGGGTTCGACTGGGGATATGGGACCAATTTCCCAATTTATGTGTGTGTGTGTGTGAAGAATAGATATTTCCCTTCTAAAAGTTCCTAAGTGAGATGCTCTAATTCTAACTCTAATCTAATAACATGCAAATTTTATTCTAACAAACAGAAACATCTAATTCTACACTAACCCGGGGTGTAATCCTTATGTTATGCGATCTAAAATGATTTCATATAAAAATTGGTAATAAATATCATTCAACTTCTATGAGAAAAGAGTTCAATAAAGATGAACTACTTCGTATAAAAAGTTAGACGAAACAATTGTGAAAAACATATCGCATAATAAGCTATTCATACATTAATCATAAATAAATAGCTATCACCGTACAAAAGTGCTAAATGATAACTCAAGCATTCACGCATCAATATATAAACAACTGAACTTGAATATCGCTTTTAACACAAAGGCATAAATAGTTAAGAGATAGATGTACCATTTATAACTAGTCCTACTCATGAGATTCAAGTGATAATGATTTATCTCTTCGTAACCCAACATCCACTAAGAGTACATAAATGCAACATCAGTAGCAGATATTAAATACAGATATCAATAAATCATGTTCCATTCATTCATCAAAACCTCCACAGAGGGTACAAAAGTGCATGTTCTGGGGATGAGTTTTTGACAAATTCCAGGACCCTTCTCTAAATGCATGAGAAGGGTTTAAATACTACTAACTAAATATAAAAATAACTTATTACAAAAATGTAGGATGTGGTTTAAATGACTGTCCTTATATTTAGACAAGAATAAAACAAAATTAAAACTAAAAATACTAAAATTACTAAATAACTGTGTATCTGATCCTTGAAATCGCACGCGTTCAACATTTGTTTGAGAAGAGTCGGCTGGCCGACTTCCAATTTTAGCTGTGCTGAGAAAACAAAATCGGTGAGAGCTGGCACCATCTTCTCGGCAGAATTGATGATGCACTTGAGAGTCATCCATTAGCTGTGTGGTTTTACCAAGTACATCCAGTAAGAATCCCAATTCAACTTGGTTAACCTTTGGATTGATTCTACCTTTTCTTGAGCCTTCTGCCTCCAGTCTATCTGTAGTTGTTGTGCCTATGTTTATACCATTTTGAAGATATTTCTAACAAATACCAGTGGTCTAGGATTCAAGTTTTACTTTTTACCTCTATCGTTGCTTTCTTGCAAATTCTTGGGCTTATAGGTGACTGAGCAATTAGAAGCTTTCCTTTTCAAGAAGTTTTGCTCAGTGATGCGCGACTAGCGCTAGGCGCTAATTGCGCATCAGAAAATGCCTCTGTTTCTTGATCCGAGCTTCCTTGGTGCGTTTTTCGCCTTTTGCGCTTTTTCTTTCAGCGGATATAAAGCTCAAAATTTGTAAAAATAATGATTCCTTAAGCTCTTGACCCTGAGGCTTAAACTGTCTATTTCTAATATCCACGCTGTCCAGTATCCATTTAACCATGTCTGTGTATGGAAGAATTTTGTGCCTTTCCATTATTCGGTGTAAGAACGAACAAGCTAGCTCTGTAAGGGATGCCTCGGAGGAACTATGTGAGCCTGCAGTAGCTCAACCTCCATTACTCTGGGATATTCTTCCTCAAGTAGACTGTAAATGCCTTCCTAGGTAGCAATACCAGTATCTCGGTGGTAGGCAGTGTCTGTATACAAGGGCTCCATTTCCTTCTCTTCAGAGCTCAGGGCTGGGGCTTTGCCTTTCTTTCCCATAGTATCCTGCATACCGCTTTGTATCATTCTCTGTTCTTCGTTCCTGTAATTTACAAGTGAAGTGAGAATAATGATAGGGAAAGGTGACGGGAAAGCTTTAAATGCCGAAGACATGTAAAATAAACCACCTTACGTGAAATGATTTTTTGATAAGCACGAAACCCTATTCCATTAATTACTGGCAACTAACTCATTAATTGGCATTAAAGCGCATAACCAGGTCTCGATTTATGGAA
Organism: Pinus tabuliformis; assembly: GCA_031772625.1. NCBI lineage: Eukaryota > Viridiplantae > Streptophyta > Pinopsida > Pinales > Pinaceae > Pinus > Pinus tabuliformis. Next base: position 600,133,715 of record CM062808.1, read on the forward strand.
ACTACTTTTTTGAACAACGAGCCCACAAGATCTGCGATGAAGCGATTTTGCGATTTGCTTCGCAATATCGCAGATCGCAACATCGCAGAATCACGACATCGCTTGCTTGCTATATCACAAACTTACAATATCGCATTATCGCATAATCGTGCTATCGCATTGCCGCTTTTATCGCAATATCGCAGAATTGCTCTATCGCAATATCGCGATATCGTGGGAGCGTGGCATATGACAATTTTCGTTAATTTGTTTCCTGCGATTTGCGATATGCGCCGTCGCATATCGGTAGTTTAAAGTTTTTCAATGTAAGTGGTGTTTGATGCATGCGATGCGATATATGTCCGTAGTCTTGTATCGCGATTTCGCAATTTTAGAATTCGGCTTGCAAGGGGGTATTCATGATCCTTTTGCGATGCGATATTTCCCAAGGAATAATGCTACTTTATCATAAAACTTAGGCTTTTTTTATTTTTTAAGGGTTTTCTCCTAAGTTTAAGATGGTAAGTTTTATTGAAAAAGGAAATATAAGCACTAGTTGATTTTTTTAAATTTTTTACTAAGGGTCCCCACTTATTTGTTATTAGTAATAACACCAAATAAGAAGGGGGGTTGTTGCTGGCCACAACAGATTTGTACAATCATAGGCATAATTCCCTGGCCCTCCGCAATTGTAACATATCAGCTGTCTGCAACTTCTTCCTGGTCCCATTCCATATTGGCCTCATCTGCGCCCCTGAAATCTAGTGTGCGCCATTCCTACATTTTGATCAAGGGGCCGTGTTTCGGCCTGAACTCTATAGGTAGAAGTCTGATCCATCATCAGTTCGTAACCTCTATAGGTGAATCATCATGGCCAACTAACCTACAGAAATTACATAACAACTGTTGGGAATTCTACATATACTTCTGTAGTAGATGGTAGTTATCTGTAGCATTTTTTCCTCCTATCTGACAAATCGCGCACCATAATGTAGGTGTCGCGCTTGGTCCTACTTGTGCTTCCAGTCTCAATGGCATTGGTCCTCCTCCCACGAGGTAATTCACGAACACCGGGCAGTGGTCCTTGTCATGCCCTTGGCCCTATTGGAAACAATACTGAGAGGGGGGGGGGGTGAATCAATATTAGCAAGTCAATAATATTTCATTTCCATATTCTGATTCATAAATGCTACTTTAGTTAATGAAACTTGCGTGTATAGTCAACTGTATATAAGGCAACTAGCTTATAACCTGTAAACTTATAATTTAGTTAATTCTTCATATGTTGATCTTAAATCTGAGCATCAGAACCATATAAATAGTAACTAGGAGCAGTAAAAACAAAACAGACAGTCACACACATGAACACAAGATATAAGGTGGAAACCCATTGTGGGTGAAAACCACCTGCTGCAATCATCTCTATCTTCCTTTTAATAAGAAACTTCTTTTTACAATATTTTGTACTGGTGCAGTCTTATACTAGTACGCAGGCTTCTACCTGTAGAAGGCTACAACCTTCTCTCATTCTCCAGCTTCTCATGGAAGGGAGCTATAACCCTCTAGCTCTTGTAATAGCTGATGTGTTTACTAGTACGTAGGTGCTGACCTAGAGAAGGCTACAACCTTCTCTTTTCTTCCAGGGACCACGTTTCATAAATTTTTAGACTAGATCCATCAATAACATCAATCAAACATCAAATATATCTGCATCAACCAATCTCCTTTGTACCAACCAAAATTGAATCAAACAATCACTTCTCTGAATGCTATAACCAAAATACAGTAACAGTAACCAGAACCCAAGCCAAAACCCAGAACACTGCAACAACAATTAGAAGTAGCTAAAGCATATTTTATGAGGTGTACGCTACTTCAATGTGATGAACCTACGTGCATACACACTTGTATCAAGGCAAACCTGTGTATACGCACTTTTGAAATGTCGAACCATCATGTATACGTGCATTTGCTATAATGAAGCTACGTACATATCTATAAATGATGATTTTAACCTTTACAATTATTCAAACATCAGTTATACCCAAATCATCATATTTACAGATTACGACATGCGCCAATTATTTAGATAAAATATTAAAACCATACAAAGATACTTCTCTTCAAGCCTTAAGATCTTGACCCATCAATAGAACTTATCCTTCATCAAGTTCTCAGGTTCATCCTTGATTCAAATCCAGCTGTGCACCATAACCCAATCACTTGTATTCTAGATCTTGCTCTTCATTAGATATTCAATTCATGAGTGCCTTTGTCTAATGATCTTCTCCTCCTTTTATAGTCTTAGGCCTTACTCAATACCATGGTCCAAAACCACTTAGAGTCAATACCTTGGACCAAATACCTGGGGTCAATACATCGAACAAGATTCCTTGGACCAATACCATGGATCACAATACCATGGACCAAATACCATGGACCAAAACCAAGTTTTCCAACATGTACGTGCCTTTCCTTTCGTGAAAGTGTGTGCGTACACTATACGCGCCTTTTGGTCTACGAACTCACGTGTACACGTGGCTTGGTCAATGGGAACCTGCGTATACCTATCTTTCTTCATTCTGTGAGATTAAACTATGATCTGTCATTTGTGTGAGTTGCCATCAAGGACAACACCTGTGTCATAACGTCAAATCTGTGTGGTAATGTTATGAAACCAGCTCACAAAAAGATAGAAAAGATAGATCAACGCCTTAGAATTCAGCCTCTTCGACGGGGCAACCTCCTTTATATTACACAAATGAATGATTCTTTGATGATTCAAATGACAAAACCTCCTTTCTATATATAGGATTCTAAGGAGTCACAATATAACCCAACCGACCTAACAATAATAATATAAAGGCACAAAAATAACAATAGAGGGATTCTATGGGGCACAGTAATAACAATATGGGGACAATAGGGGCACAACAATATTAATAAGGGATACAACTGCAATAGTAATGGGGTAATCACTAGTATTATAGGGACCTAACACATAAATCCAACAATCTCCCCCTTTGGACTTGATGGCAACCCCAAGTCACTCTCCCCCTTTTTCATCAAGGGCAAAGGGTTATGCCCCCCCTGAGTACATGTTGCATTCTCTAACATGCTGAAGTGTGTTGTCCATGCTCCCCCTGACTGTAGGCAAGGTCTGCAAAAAGATGTTCTATAAGAAGAACTTGACTCTATACATCATACATGACTTTCCTATCACCACAAACTCATACATACACCCATCTCCCAACCAAGTGGGGATATACCAAGCTTGACTCATCGACCCAACCAAGTGGGGATATATCAAGCTTGACTCATCCACCCAACCAAGTGGGGATATACCAAATGTTTATACATGACAGAATAAGAACATTACATCATCCATCTCATGCATACTGGGGAAACAAAATAGGTCGTTACATGACCTTGATAATAAAGATATACATGACATAGAGACAAAATATATAAAACAAGACTATGATAGTTACCAACAACTATCATCATCAACATCTATCAATCACCATCCAGATCAGCAACCATGATCTCCCTCTGCACCTGTTCCACCTGAATCTATGAATTTCTACGAAGATCTTCTAAGATAATTCCAACAATGCATTATTAGAAGTATATGCTTCCCCTGAACCTGTGCTAGATGATCACTGTCAAAACCATTTCAGACTCTTTTCTTCCTGAGTCTGGCCCACTGTTTTTTCTTCAAACCAACATATACATGACTATATCCACAGAAACCGGTGTATGTACGCGGATATGCTTCATGAAACTTGCGTACAACCACTTTTCTCTAAAACAAATAAGTTTCAACAGCAAGATGATGCATCAACTACTCCAAACTTCTGTTTGAGATATTCAAATGTCTCTATGGATAGTTGTTTGGTGAATGTATCAGCAACCTGTTCTTTGGAGGGAACGTACTCCAATTTGACCTTTTGTTCAAGCACTTGTTCATGGAGAAAATGATATTTGATAGGTATGTGCTTGATCTTGGAATGCATGACTGGATTCTTTGAAATACTAATTACACTTGTATTATCACATAGAATGGAGATGGGTGGAGTACATGTAATCTGAATGTATTGCAATGTTTGCATCATCCAAAGGAGTTATTTGCAACAAGATGCAGTAGCCACATATTCTGCTTCAGCTCTAGATAATGCAATTGAACTTTGTTTCTTGCTGAACCAAGACACTAATCTGGAACCCATTTAGAATGCACCACCACTAGTGTTTTTTCTGTCATCCACGCTTCCTGCCCAATTTGCATCTGTATATGCATGAAGTGTAAGATCTGTATCTCGAGGATACCATAAACCAATGTTTTGTGTTCCTTGAAGATATTTGAAAATCCTTTTGACTGCCTGAAGGTGTGATTCCTTTGGATTTGCTTGGAATCTTCCAACTATTCCCACTGCATGCATGATGTTTGTTCAGGTACCTGTTAGATAAAATACACTGCCAATCATGGATCTGTAGGTTGGTTGATGTACTGCTGCTAATTCATCATTTGAATTGAGACTGCATCATGTTACCATAGGTGTACATACTGGTTTAGACTCTTCCATGCCATATTTTTTCAAGATATGCTTGAGATACTTGGTTTGTGATAGAAAAATACCATCTTTATTTTTTTGAACTTGTAAACCAAGAAAATATGTGAGTTCACCAAGCAGGGACATTTCAAATTCTTTCTGCATTACCAAAGCAAAGTTTTGACTCATGGCTTCTTCATTGCTACCAAAAATGATATCATCAACATACACAACAAGTATTAACAATTTATCACTATCAATCTTTGTATATAGATTACTATCAGTTGATCCTTTTGAAAAACCTTGTTGATGAAGGTATTTGTCAAGATGGTAGTACCAAGCCCTTGGAGCTTGTTTTAGACCATAGAGAGCCTTTTTGAGTCTACATACAAGTTTTGGATCATTTCCAAGGATGAATCCATCTGGTTTCTCAATATATACTTCTTCTTCTAAATCTCCATTAAGAAAGTCAAATTCTACATCCATTTGGTATACTTTGAAGTTCTGAAAGCTAGAAAGAGCAAGGAACATTCTTATGGCTTCAAGTCTAGCAACAGGTGCAAAATTTTCTTCAAAATCTATACCTTCTTGTTGAGAATATCCTTTACAAACAAGTCTAGCCTTGTTTCTAATAACTTCTCCATTTTCATTCAACTTGTTTTTGAATATGCATTTGGTTCCTATGATATTCTTATCATGAGGTCTAGGAACTAATTCCCAAGTATTATTCTTTTCAATTTTTTCAAGCTATTCATTCATGGCCTTGACCTAACATTCATCTTTGCATGCTTCATGTATATTTTGAGATTCGATGGCGGAAAACAATGCTAAATAGCTTGAAGCTTCTGTAATAGTTCTTCTTGTTTGCACACCTGACTTTTTCTGTCCCAAAATTTGAGTCTCTGGATGATTTTTTGAACATACCTAGATGGAGTATTTTCTCCTATCATTATCTATTCTTCTAGTGCTTCATTGGTTTCTTCTTCAGAATTAGTCTAATTTTATGTGGAAGGATAATCCTCATCTTCTTCATAATCTTCGGTTTTTACCTGCTTTGGATTTTTGCTTGCTTCATCAACCACAACATCAATACTTTCAACAATTTTCCATAGTCTTTTATTATAACACTTATATCCTTTACTTCAGGAAGATTAACCAAGGAGAATGCCTTCATCTGCTCTACGTTCAAACTTGCCAATTTTTTCATCAGTCCTTTTGATGTAACATTTGCTTCCAAAAACTTTGAAGTATCTTATAGTAGGAGTCTTACCATACCAAATTTCATGTGGAGTTTGAGTGTTGTTTACCCGAAAGTTTGTTTTGTTGATAATAGTGATAGTAGCAAATGCAGCTTCACCTCAGAAAGTTGCAGGAGTTCCAAACTCATCTAGCATGGCACAAGCCATTTGTTGAATAGTTTTGTTCATCCTTTCTACCACTCCATTTTCCTGAGGAGTCCTTGTGGTAGAGAATTCCCTTTTTATTCCATGTTCTTCACAAAAGTCGAATAATTCATCTGAGGTAAATTCCCCTCCTTGATCAGACCTAAGGCATTTAATTTTTCGATCTGATTCATTTTCAAGAAATGCTTTTAAGGCTTTGAAATTTTCAAATGCTTCATCTTTATGCTTTAGAAGTCCTATCCAACACATTCTGGAAAAGTCGTCAATGAACAATATAAAGTATTCTTCTCCACGAGGTGACTTTTTCCTTGATGGACCACATAAATCAGTATGAACAAGTTCAAGAGGCTTACTAGCTGATCCTTCTTTCTCAGGGAAATGAGCTCTGGTTTTCTTACCAAATTAACATTTTTTGCATATTGTGTTTTCTGGAATGATAATATCAAGAAGATCACGAATAGCCTGGAATCTGCATGCTTTTCTTATTTGAGAGAATCTTAGATGCCCCAATCTTCTGTGTCATAGCCAGTGTTCATCATTTTTTCTTAGGTAGCACTGTTATTGTCCTCCCTTGAGTATGTATAGGTTATTTGGAGTTCTTATTCCTTTGATCATTGTTTCTCCTGTATCAAGCTCATGAACAACACATCCATTTGATCAAAATACTTCATTTCCTTGATCGCAAATTTGACTGGCACTTAATAGATTATGCTTTAGACCATCAACATACATAACATTCCCAGCTTTAACCTTTTCTTTTAAGAGAACAGAACTTTTACCCTTTATGACAGAAGGAGTATCATTTCCAAATGAGACCTTCTTTCCCTTTTCTAAGGCATTATACGATTAAAGTTTTTCTTTATCACATGTCATGTGTTTCGAGCATCCACTGTCACTGTACCACTTATTTTCTTGTCCTTCTGCATATAAAGCTATACCACATCTTTTTGGCTGCGGTTCTTTCTTTCTCCAAGTTTTGGGACCCAATGAAGTTTGCTCCTTCTGAGATGTTTGCCAAGATTTACTCCTGCATTCAGAATCTTCATGACTGAAATTGTTATAGATAGAGCACTCTATTTCATTTCCAAGAAGCGAAAATTTATTGTAGGTCCTTTTCATGATACCTGTCACATTCTTTTGATTTCGTGCTTCTCTAGTCATGATGGTCTTCTAAGCAACACATTGAGCAACTTTGTGTCCAAAGTTATGACATGAAAAACATTGGCCATTAAAGAAATTCCTGCGATTATCAAACCTACTGACCTGGTGATTGTAGTTTCCATTGACATTCATTCTTGAAGCAAACTGAGTATGATTTACCTGAGGTTGGTTGTAGCTTTTGTTCATCCTTGAAGTAGATTGACCCTGATTTACTTGGTGATCTGCTTTATGCCTTTGCTGACGATTGTCAAACTGTTCACTGCTCTTTACTGCATCAAGATAGCTTTTAGTGGAGGTGGACGGTTTCTGTGCTTCTTCACTATATCCTAGACCTGTCTTTATCATAGGAGAACACTGCATTTTGATAATTTCATTTAGGATCCTTTAACAAATCTAAGATTGAGAGCTTTTGTTTTCTCAATATCCTTTCTTAGACCCACAATTTCACATTCTAATTTTTCATTGTGTTTTTCCCTTTTAGCAAGTTGGAATGTCAGAGTATCTATAATCATATTCTTTTCTTCTAAAAAAATTTTAAGTTTAGAGATTTCTTCATAAAGACCATCTTCATCTAAAGCATCCAAGAAATATTCATCTTCAAAAGCCATTAGAAGTCTATAATCATTACTATTTTCATCTTCATCACTATTTGATAAACCATCGCTATCTTCATGCGTATAGTAGCTCTTCTTACTTACACTTTGTTTTCTATTCCATTTTGCTGATTCCTTACCTTTCTCAAGCTTATCCTTGTGAGGAAATTTGGCAGCATAATGACCGACTTTTCCACAAGCAAAACATTTGAAAGGTAGTTTACCTCTAGATATTCCAGAACCCCGTTGAAGGTTCTTAACAAAGTTTGCACCTTCCTCTCCTTCTGAAATATGTCCTGATTCATTGAGTTCTTCTCTTCCTAAAGCTTTGAATGTGGCTTCTCTCATATCTGATGGACCTCCTTTTCTCATTTCGAAAGTTGTTAAGATTCCATGCAGTGATGTCATAGTAAGACTCTAAAGATCCTGCTTTTCTTCTATAACAGAAACTTTTGATTCAAACTTAGTAGATAAGGATCTTAAAACCTTTTCAACTAAAGTAACTTATTTTATCTCTTCACCCAAGTTTTTCAAGTGATTAACAATCTCATCTATATGTAGGAAGTAATTAGCTATACTTTCATCATTGTGCATTTTGAGAGTTTCATATTGAATTCTGAGAGATTGTAGTTTTGCACGTTTTACTTGATTGTCTTCTTCATAGCTTAGAACAATCTTGTCCCATATTTCTTTGGCGGTTTTGAGCTGCATAACCTTGACAAATTTTGATTGTGACAGACTCCCCAATAATGTATTGACGGCCTTGGCATTGGTTTCATATTGCTTTTTACCTGCCGTATCTGTAGGAATCGCTGATGGAAATGTATATCCTCCTTCCACAATTTCCCAAACATCTATTCCAAGAGATTGAAGATAGGCTGTGGTTCTTACCTTCCAATAAACGAAGTTGCTCCCATAAAAGATTGGTGGTCTAATGGATGCCTCTCTTTCATAGTTACTCATGATAATAGATATTCCTTCAAGCGATAAAGCGTCTTCTGAAGGACCTGCTCTGGTTTCAATTGTTGGAAATAATACTAAGAGAGGGGGGGTGAATCAGTGTTAGCAAGTCAATAATATTTCATTTCCATATTTTAATTCATATACGCTACTTTAGTTAATGAAACTTGTGTGTATACGTAGTTGTATATAAGGCAACCAACATATAACCTGTAAACTTATAATTTAGTTAATTCTTCATATGTTGTTCTTAAATCTGAGCATCAGAACCATATAAACAGTAACCAGGAGCAGTAAAAACAGAACATACAGTCACACACATGAACATAAGAGATAAGGTGGAAACCCAATGTGGGTGAAAGCTACCTACTACAATTGTCTCTATCTTCCTTTTAGTAAGAAACTTCTTTTTACAATATTTTGCACTAGTGCAGTCTTATACTAGTATGCAGGATTCTACCTACAGAAGGCTATAACCTTCTCTCATTCTCCAGCTTCTCCTGGAAGGGAGCTACAACTCCCTAGCTCTTCTACTAGTTGATGTGTTTACTAGTACATAGGTGCTGACCTACAGAAGGCTACAACCTTCTCTTTTCTTCCAGGGACCACGTTTCATAAATTTTTAGATTGGATCCATCAATAACATCAATCAAACATCAAATATATTTGCATCAACGAATCTCCTTTGCACCAACCAAAACTGAATCAAACGATCACTTCTCTGAATGCTATAACCAAAATACAGTAACAGTAACCAGAACCCAAGCCAGAACCCATAACACTGCAACAACAATTAGAAGTAGCTAAAGCATATTTTATGAGGTGTACGCTACTTCAATGTGACAAACCTGCGTGCATACACACTTGTATCAAGGAAAACCTACGTATACGCACTTTTGAAATGCCAAACCAGCATGTATACGCGCCTTTTCTATAATGAACCTGCGTATAGATCTGTAAATGATGATTTTAACCTTTACAATTATTCAGACATCAGTTATACCCAGATCATCATATTTACAGATTATGACATGCGCCAATTATTCAGATAAAAGATCAAAACCACACAAAGATAATTCTCTTCAAGCCTTAACATCTTGACCCATCAATAGAACTTATCCTTCATCAAGCGCTCAGGTTCATCCCTGATTCAGATCCAGCTATGCACCATAACCCAATCACCTGTATTCTAGATCTTTCTCTTCATTAGATATTCAATTCATGAGTGCCTTTGCCTAATGATCTTCTCCTCCTTTTATAGTCTTAGGCCTTACTCAATACCATTGTCCAAAACCACTTAGAATCAATACCTTGGACCAAATACTTGGGGTCAACACGTTGGACAAGATACCTTGGACCAATACCATGGATCATAATACCATGGATCAAATACCACGGACAAAAACCAAGTTTTCCAACATGTACGTGTCTTTCCTTTTGTGAAAGTGCGTGTGTACGCTATACGCACCTTTTGGTCTGCGAAACCGCGTGTACAGGCGGTTTGGTCAATGGGAACTTGTGTATACCTCTCTTTCTTCATTCTGTGAGCCTGAACTGTGATCTGTCATCTGTGTGAGTTTCGATCAAGGACAACACCTGTGTCATAGCACTAAATCTATGTCATAATGCCAACAGGCCCTTGCATTTTACACACCATACCTTGTTGTGCACTTCTGGATGAGCCGTCCTGTCTTGTTTCAAACTCTGCATCTCCAGGCACAAGTTTTTCAACTGCGTGTGAATTTGATGGACTCCCAGGTTAGGATCTTGTATCGAAGTCTCATGCAATCTCATTGCGACCTCCAAAGCCTCAACCTAAGTGGTTAGCCTTTGTTGTGATAGCGCGTTCCGTAGATGCGGCGTTAACGAGGCTACAAACCATTCGCGATGCTACCCATCTTTTAAGGTCATGTTTTCTTTACGAATTGTGCACTTCAGTCTTTGATCCAACTCCCACGGGGTTTTGCGTGGTAGCATGGTGATTTCCTTGAATCTAATGATCGACTGTGCCTCCAATTTTGGCCTACTAAATTCCTTGTTTAGCACAGCTTGGATATCTTCTATCCCTGCATTCGGATTGTCATTGGAATGCTTAATGTACCAGATCATCGCACGATCCTACAGAGCGCTGACTAATGTTGCCTTCTTTATATTGTCGTATGTGACACCTTGAGCTTCCCATACAGCTTTTACCATGAACCAAAATTGGTTCAGATCTTCATTCCCTACTCCCTTGAACACTGGTAGCTTTATCGCACTGGCCATACTGCTTCACGGTGGTGGCGGAGGTGGTATGGGTGAAGTCGAGGGTGAAGATGGTGAAACTGGTGGTGGTGTGGGTAGGGGTGGTATGCACTGAATTCTCTGCTTTATTAGATTGATTACACTTCTTGGTGAAACCTTTGTAAGCTCCTCTTCACCTCCTCACAGAGGTGAAATCAAGGGGCTAGTTTCTAGTTCTGTGCTACCTTCATTTCTGTAGATCCTCCCACTCTGCGTAGCCCCAAACATCAATTTATTCACATAACCTGCTTTTCACATAGTAGCATTTTAATCCAAGTGTTCAAATATTTAACGTACTTACATCGTGGTCCCTTAAGGAAGCATGGTTCTGCCTCGCTATAGCTGATCGAAGTATCTACCGCGAATTCAATGATGAACCCTCCTATGATTCGATCTAGCCAGTGATCGACAACATGCATGATCTTATCTTCCGATGCTTCCAGTCTGCACACCAATTTTAGAGTCCACACAATAGGTTTGTTGAGTTTATACCTTCCTTAGCTATCTTCTAGCCTCGCGATCCACTTGTACAACTCAGTAGGGAAGGATGCAAAGAAAATCTCATGGATTTCTGTATATAAGTAGCAATCTAACCACTCTTCCTTTGATAATCATGGATTCTTGTTTTCTTGCACTGCAAACTCGTGAATCTTTCTATCCAACCACTCTTCAATTCCTTTCTTTGTCGGATTCCAGTGATACGACATCAAACATCTCTATGTAGATCCCAATCCTGACAATAGAACCATTTCTTGGCTTGTTGGGGCCTAGCCTGGGTTCATAGTTAATTAGCCAATGAAATCCCGATACTACTGGCCCTCTCGGTAATAGTCTGTGTAGCGCGGACCGAGGTCTCACTCGAAGTAGTATGGGAGGGTGCTAGAACTAGGTTTCTGCACCTTGGAGATGTCTAATGAGTTTGACTGGTACACGGTTTGTTCTTGCACGCAGGTTGCTTCGCGGAATTTCCCGTTCCTCGCAGCCTGATATACTGTCTTCGCGCATCCATATCCAGGGGTTGTGTCGCACTTTGCTTTATTAACCTGAGATCTTATTTATCCTTCAGTGTTAGTTAAGCACCTTCACCTACTTACTATCTTAAGTTATATTTTAACAATACAAAACATTCATACAGGTGCGCGCAGTAAATAAATAGTATATTTGTGAATTATATAAATCGTGCATTAACCCAAGAACAGATACACAGGATTATAACAAAAATTCTCTTTATTGATTTTCCTCTAGTTACAGACTCGACCTGCCTTGCACACTCAGCTGTAGGGGTCTGCACACTTAGTTGCAGACTACTAGGCCTTTGTGCACTTAGCTACAGAGCCTTCTCCTACTCTACGACCCACAGACACACTCTACACTTTGACTCAACCACTTAGACTTCTCATGCTCATCTATCTCCTTTTTCCACTTAGAGCCTCACTCTATTTATACAATCACATGGTCTATGGACCATGTGTAGGTCTATCTAGCTGACATTACATTACAAAACTAGGGCGGGCAACCTTGTGACTCTATCATACTTTCGCACCCCGCACCCACAATTCGCGAAGCTTTTACAACAAGATTTGGTCAAAACTTGGGTTGTAAGCCCCAAAAAATGTCTTGGGGGGATTCCATGCCCAACACATAGCCACGAGTCAAGTAAAGAAGATAGGGATTCGAGTTCAAAATCTCTATAAGATAGAGGTAGAGGAGTGTGCTGCTTTGAGTTGAAAAGTAGAAAAGATGTTGAGACGAGATGTCAATGAGTTGTGGCACAGGCGATTGGGCCACTTGCATCATGGGGCTTTGAAGATATTGCAGCAAATCTCTACCAATTTTCCCAAAAGTACACTTGAGCAATTTGATACATGCAAGGGTTGTACTTTGGGAAAATACACCAAGCCTTCCTTTGGAGATAGAGAGAGTCGAGCAGAGTCTATTCTGGAGAGATTCCATTCAGATGTGTGTGGACCATTCTCGAAAGTATCCACCACAAAACATAGGTATTATGTTATATTTGTAGATTACTATTATCGTAAATGCTAGATATTTTTCATGAAGAGAAAGGATTAGACATTCACAAAGTTTTGTGAATTCAAAGAATTGGTTGAGAAAGAGTCAGGCAAGAAGGTTAAAGCTCTACGGAGTGATAATGTTGGAGAATATGTCTGCAATGAGTTTAATAACTTCTATGCAGTGGAAGAGATTAGAGGAAAGTTGATGGAACCTCATAACCCTCAATAGAATGGGGTTACCAATAGGAAGAACAGGAGCACATTAGGGGCAACAAGGGTGATAATTCATGATCAGGGCCTACCACTACACTTGTGGGCTGAGGCATGCAACATAGTGGTTTATGTTCAAAACTATAGCCCACATTAGATACTTGAGAGTAAAACACCAGAGGAAGCTTATTCTGGTAAGAGGCCAGATGTTGGTCACTTTAGGATTTTTGGGTCATCGGTTTATTTCCATGTGACCAAAGATCCACAGAAGAAGCGTGAGCCAATATTAGAGTTGGGGATCTTTGTGGGGTTCACTGATACTCCCCACAACTATCGGGTGTACATGTTGTTGGGAACGGGATCCACCAAAGAGCATTTTTGGGGCTAAAAGCCCATGTTTGAGTCAAATTTTGTAATAAACTTATAAAGACTCCGCATTTTGTGGTTGCGGAACGCATAGGTGTAATAAGTCATAAAGGGTTGTTCACCCTTAGTTTTGTAAAGTAAAGTCGACTCTAAAGAGATCTACCCATGGTCTGTGGACCATGGGATTGTATAAAAAGAGCTAAGATCTAAGTAGTTTTAGAGACACACAAGATAAGAGAGTGATAGCTCTGAAGTAATAAATATAAGTTTCAGGTTGTAGCGTAGGTAGAGGCTCTGCAGCTGAGTGGACGGACCCCTATAGCTATGTGCACAGGGTGAATAGAGTCTGTAATCACTTGGAAGATATCAATAAAGAGAAGTATTCTGCAATTTCTGTGTCTTAGTTCCGATTAATGCATCTTAGCATTTTATGTATGAATTTCCTGTATAATGCTTATATGGTGCGCGAATGTGTATAATTATGTTGGATAATTGAACGCATATAAGAATATCTGTTTATACGGTGCTAACTGTGAGTATATAATAAGATAAGTAAGACACTAGACTAGTTAAGGAATCTACACGGTATGCTACCTTAGCAGCGCAAAAGTGCCTAGATCGAGGGTTAGGGTTGCATGAAGGTCAATCGTACCCTTTCGCGGAGGTATTGAAGGAAGGAATAGAGGGCTCGTCTGGAAAGCCCTAGAGCAGAGTGACCTGCACGAAGGCAGGAATAAAAGGGAATTAACTGACATCACAACCATCTCAGGGTGCAGAAACTTGGTTCCAACATCCACCCATACTGCTTCAGGTGAGACTTTGGTATGTGCTCCACAGGCTGATGCTGAAAGGGCTAGTAGTGTAGGGATTTGTTTGCCTAATTAACGTTGAACCTAGGTCAAGCCCCCTCAAGCCAAAAAATGGTTTCATTGCCAGGACCAGATTCTGCATAAGAGATGTGTGATGTCGTATCACTGGAATCTGACTAAGACAGAGATTAGAGACGATTGGATAGGAAGATCCACAAATTCGTGACGCAGGAGAACAAAAACCGGTGATTGACAAAAGAATATTGGTTGGATAGATACCTATATACAGAGATCCATGAGATCTTTTTTTGTTCCTTTCCGGTTGAGCTATATGAGTGGATCGCAAAGCTAGAAGATAGCCAAGGAAGGTGGAAACCTGATGGTCCTATTGTGTGGACCTCGGATCTAGTGCGAAGGTTGGAAGCATCGGAGGATAAGATCACTTGCACTATCGATCATTGGCTCGATCTCGTCATAGGAGGATTTGTAACTGAATTTGCGGTCGACACCTCAGTCATCTACAATGAGGCAAAGTGACGATTTTTCAAAGGACCATGAGGTAAGTACGTGAAATATTTGAATACTTGGATTAAAATGTTATTGTGCGAAACATGGGTTGTGCAGCTACCTTGATGTTTGGGGCTACGCGAAGCGGAAAAACTTACAGAAACGAAGGAAGAAAGGGTCCTGAATATAGTCTGTTGATTTCACCTTCGCGACTTGACGATGAGGAAATAACGCAAGTTTCTCTGCAAAGTGCTATTTAGTTAATAAGGTAAGGATTCCCATGAATACCACCTTCAACTTCACCACCATCACCTGTGACTTCACCCATACCACCTCCACCTCCACCGCAGTTCAGTATGGAAAATTCAGTGAAGTTGCCTTTGTTCAAAGGCTTGGGGAATGAGGACTCAGACCAATTCTGGTTCATTGTATGGGAAGCTCAAGGCGTTAAAGATGAAAACATGAAGAGGGAAACATTAGTTGGTGCTCTGCAGGATCACGTGCTAACTTGGTATATCAAGTACGCTAATGATAACCCGAATGTTGGAGTGGTAGACATCCAGACGCCACTGAATAGAGAATTTAGTAGGCCTAAATCTGAAGCATAGTTAATTGTAGGGTTCAAAGAAATCGTGATGAAACCCAGCGAGACACCTTGGAACTCGATCAGAGGTTGAAGTGTACACTTCGCGAAGCTAACATGAACCTAACAGACGGACAACATTGTGAATGGTTTGTGGCTTCGCTTCTGCCACACTTAAGGATTGCACTGTCGCAGTAGAAGATAACAACTCAAGCAAAGGCCTTGGAGATTGCAATGAGGCTACATGAAACACCGATGCAGCATCTAAATCTGAGGGTTCAATAAATCCATGCCTAGTTGAAAATTCTTTTCCTTGAGATGCAAAGCTTGAAACAAGACAGAACAATCTGACCAGAGGTGCGCGAAGAGGTATGGTGTCTGAAATGAAAGAGTCAGGGGCATGAAAAAGGCCATTGTCCGATATTTACAAACTACCTTATAGGAGGAGGATCAATGCCTTTGAGGTCGGAAGCTCAAGCAGGACCGAGTGCAGGGCCTGCATTGTGGTGCGCTATATGTCAGGTAATAGGAAAACATGCTACGGATAACTGTCATTTGTTGCATAAGTTTGTACAAACACCGCAACAACTGTTCTACAATTTTTGTAGATCGGTAGGGCATGATGAGCGCAACTGCAGAAGCTATGAGTTGATGATGGATAAAATCCTGCCTAGAGGGTTCAAGCTAAAACATGGCCCCTTGACCAGAGCGCGGGGATGGTGTGGACAAGATCTCAGGGGCGTGGACGAGGCCGAGGTGGAGGAGGACCTAGAAGAGGTCAGGGACAGTTGATCTGCTACAATTACGGAGGACCAGGGCACTATGCCCATGATTTCACTAACCCTACACGTCCATCGTGTAAGTATTGCACTTTGTTTGATCATGAAACGGAAGACTGTCCTACGCTGATAGCAAGGATACAAGACAAAGGGATGCTACCACCATAGCCTACTCAAAACCTATAGATGATGAGGTCTGAGCTGCCCAAAGAGGACCCAAATGCTAATATAGTGCTCAGAAGTGGAATTGCAAAAGGAGATGACAAGGGGAAACAAACTGAAGACAGTACATGGATGCACAAAGCTTCGGCGAAGGAGGCCGAGTTCGATTTGGAGTGCACACGTGAAGCCTTCATGGAAGCGAAGAAGAGCTTCACTGAGGCCTCCACCTCCGAAAGCAAGGATAAGCTTGATCAGGAGATGGGCCATTCTATGCTTACAGCTTTCCTAGAGACCTGCATGAAGCTACTGCGTGATAGCAAGGATGTGAAGGGACTACAGGAGCTCATAAATAGATGCACTGGAAACACTCCTGTTGATCCGCGTGTAGTATGAAAGCTTGGTAAGCATAAAACAAGGACGAGATGGGAGATGAGACTGATCGCGTAGATAGGAGAGTATGAAATGGATCAGGTTATCTTGGACCTGGGGTCAAATGTGAACGTCCTACCTAAACAAAATTAGGAATGGATGGGGAGACTCGCGTTACAATGGTCCTTGATTCAGCTAAGGATGGTGAATCAGCAGAAGATCATCCCCATGGGGTGGCTGCAGGGGGTGACTGTGGATATTGAAGGTGTGAGCATGCTAGCTAACTTTGAAGTAATAGAGATAGTGGATAACAACAACCCCTATCCTACGCTCTTGAGAATTTATTGGGCTACTGATATGAACGGGGTAATCAATCTAACGAAGCGAAAAATGATATTTGAGAAGAAATGGCTACGCATAATAGTACCCCTAGATCCTGCTGAAGGATCGCGCTATACTGAACCAGTCCACGATTATGAGAGAAATGATGATCTGGACTGTATATATAAGATAACAACACGAAACCAAGATTGGGTGAATCCAACAGCAGATGGATGAATCACATGGGATCGCGAGAGTTCATGCACCTCAGACTCTGATGAAGAACTAGAGCATTGGCAGAATCTGTTACACGAAGTAACCACATTGATCTGTAACATGATGACCCGGTCGTTGCGCTATGTGTCATGAGAGGAAATAAATCTGCCTACTTATGATGGCCTGAATGATATAGATATTTTTCTGGATGCATTTGAGAGGGAGGTACCAGAAAAGCAACACTTGCAGGCGTTGGACTGGGCACTGCACGCTACGCCCACAAAGTGGTGGCATACGCACAAAGGAAGCTTTGATGATTGGCGCAAATGTAGGAGAATGATGAGAATTCACTTTGGGAAGCCGAAGATGTGAATAATACACAAGTATGATGGGCAGGATGATCCACACGCACACTTGGCTAAATGGGCCCAGGCTTATGAAGAGAAGAACTATTCCACCACCAAGCGCGAAGGGTTTGCCATGGTTTATGCGCTCCAGAAGTTTAGACATTACTTGTTGGGAGGCCATTTTAAGATGTACACAGATCATTCTGCGTTGAAGTGCCTGGTCAATAATCCTATGTTGGGGGGGAGAATCTGTAGATGGTTGTTATTGTTCTAGGAGTATGATTTTGAAGTTATTGTGAAGCGTGGACCACTGAACACGAGACCAAACCATCTATTGTGCATCGAAATAGGGGAAGAGCCCACTAATTTGGAGGAAGGATTTCTTAACATGCAGCTATTTGTAGTGCACATCGTGGATGGTCATTTTGAGGATATAATAAACTTCCTAATGACAGGAACTACCCCGAAGGATACACTATACCTAAGTTTGAAAGAAGTAGCATCCTCGTGGATGCTCATGGGGGCATCGTGAGATGACATTATGCATGGAGAGCAACCGCGCAGGGTTGTGGTGGCCAACCCTCCATCAAGGCTCAAAAGTGTATTGCAAGGCATGCGATGTATGTCAAAGGACTGGAAGGCCATCCCAGAGGGATGAGATGCCTTTGAATCCACAGATGACATTGAAACCATTTGAGAAATGGGCAATAGATTTTGTGGGAGCCATTCAGCCCCAAGGAAAGACAGAAGCAAGGTACATTATCACGCGACGGGGTATTTGACTCGTTGGGCAGAGGCACAGTCTGTGAAGGATTGCACAGGCGTGACTGCTGCAAAGTTTCTCTTTGAGCATGTACTGATGTGATTTGGCTATCCAAATATCTTGATGATTGATCGAGGTATGCACTTGTTGAATGAGACGATCAATGTGCTAACGAAGGAATTTTAGGTATATGAACAGAAGAGCACACCTTATCACCTGTAGGCTAATGAGACATTGGAAGCATTTAATAAAGTGTTGGAAAACACACTGACCAAGGTTTGCAATGCTCAACAAAGTGATTGGGACCTACGCATACTTGCAATACTATGGACTTATCGAATGACATGCAAGAAGTTGAATGGACAAACCCCCTTTAGGCTTTTCTATGGTGTTGAAGTGGTAATGCTTATGGAGTATATTATGCCTAGTCTGTGCATAACAGTTCTCACAGGTATGACAGATCATGGAGCCTTGAAAGAGAGGCTCGCACAGTTGGATGAGCTTGAGTAAGAGAGATTTCTAGTTGGATTTCACCAACAGGTCTAGAAGCAGTGCGAAAAGGCATGGCATGATCAACATATTAAGCTACACAATTTTAAGGTAAACGAATTGGTTTTGTTATATGATAGTAAGTTTTATAAATTTCTAGGGAAGTTCAGGATGCACTGGTTAGGGCCTTATTTCATCAAGGAGATTACCGACGGAGGAGCGGTACAATTGGTCAAGCTGAATGGAGATCCCTTCCCAAGAAAGTTGAATGGCAGTCGGTTGAAGCCATACACCGGAGGTCCGACCATGTGACTAGATGATGGTAGCACAGTCTCAGCACTCTAGGTAGCTAAAAGGAAGCACGAGACTATAAACTACACTGCCTGGGTTGGGGAGCTGCGCAATTGGAGGATTTTGCGAAGCAAAGAAGTGTCACAGGGTCCGCGACAGTGCGAAGCAAGCTGTGCTACCTGGGGAGAAATAGCGCAGGTAAGCTGGAAAGTGACTGTTAAAGTCACTATTCATGATTTGATGGTTGAAATGCGGCTAAATGGAGTGGGTGACCGGAATTTAAGACGAAATTTATGGCTTAGATCCTTTAAAATGTGCCACCAATCCAGCATTAATGAACCGAATTTGGGGGGAATGGTCAGATTTGAATTCAAAATGCCCTATAAATTACAAGTGGCTGTCCAGCGAAAAACACTTGGCATTTTAATAATTGAGTTGTTGAGCTCTTAGACACCCATGGACAAAGAATTCTTCGAGGCTTTCAAATAGACTCCCTCATTTGCAAACTTACTAGAGACGTCGCGAGCACTATTAGAAAGTGTTATGTTAGAACCCACAAAAATTATAAATACCAAACAAGTAGTAGAGGAGTCAACACAAGAAATGGAAAGAGAGGCAAAAGTAGCTGCTCCGGAAGTAGTTGAAGTACTAGTAGAGGTCCCTAAATCATCGAGGACACCGAGAGCAAAGCTAACCCCAAACAAGGAAACCGTGAAGGATAAGAAGGGAAAGCAGCTTGCCATACTGGTGTACGCATCGCAAAGGAGAAACCCACCAAAACCCACTGCACAAGAGAAAGGTAAGGCCATAAACTTAGAACCAGAGGAGGAAGACATTGAAGACATCCTGATGGATGATGAGGATGTGGGAGTCGAAGTAGAGGTTGAAGCTGAGGGCGCAGACCCTATCACTCGGTTGCTGGAGTATTTCCCTCCACACAAGCCTAAGTCCAAGGTAACAAAGGACATTGATGAGAGTAAGACTCCCCTGCAAACCCCTACTATCGGATGAAATTATTTTCGATGGACCACGCTTGGCACAAGTGCCGCTACTTAAACTGGAAGATTGGAACTTGGCAGACCACGAGAAGTTCCCACACCTAGCGACTGAGTAGCTAATGTTCCGCATCATTGATATGAATTCAGGAATGATCACTCAAGGGAGTAGAAAAGGTAGGGTTTCTCAACCTGCTCTGGGTGTTGCACTACAACCGCACCCTGGTAATAGTTTTGGTCATCAAGCAGCTATTGTGCATGGTGCATGATGGGTGTCTATGGCTGGAGGAGCCGATACCCATCACGAATGGGTTGATTCACTAGATAACGTGATTTCCATATATAGGAGAGGATCCGGCCATGATATTTGGTGGAAAAGGTGGCGAACAGGCTCTCGCAGAATCAATGAAAGAAAAATTTAAACTGGTGAAGAAGCCACACAGATATGCTATATCTAGTATATGCGACCCCATTGTGAAGGTAGCCACGTAGATCTTAGTGGGGAAGGTGATGAGGAAGTGTCACATCGATGAGGTGTCAGCGCCTGTCATCGTGCTCACAACACAGTGCGCTGAAGGAGTCCAGTTCAACTGGTCAGACTACCTTCGCGGTGAGTTCCTAGAAAACTACCGCGAGGAACAAGAGCTCAGCAAGATGTTGCATTATGTGTGGCTCTTGATGTCAATTTTGCTGATAGCATGGGAGCTTCAAGAGGACAGCCAATTCCCTTCATTCACACCAGAGCTCCCAGAAGTAGTGAAGTATGCTTTGTTGTGGGCGACCAAGGATGAGCAGTGAGTCAGGGACAACAAGATTTTTTGGATCTTGATGGAAATGAACATTCAGATGACCATCAATCAGAAGCTACGATTTTCGCCTACTGTATATGCCAAACTGCAGGGCTACGTCGAATTCAAAGAAGACTTCCATCAAGTATCCATCAAGGTGCAGAAGGACCTTGCGCAAAAATGGTACGCCATGCTGTATTTGGCAACAGATGACACCATTGATGCAGTGCTCGATCAATGGCCAACGAAGTGGTGCTCTACAATAGATTTGGTGGTGGACGGAAGCAAGTCCCCTGCGTAGAAGAAAAAAGGAGGAGGCCAAGCTTAAGATGACATAGTTGGCCAAAAAGAGGAAGAAGGAAGTTGTTGATAAGTCTCAGGCAGAGCACGAGGCCACCCAACAGACAAGGAAACAGATAGGTGGGATAGAGTAGGGCTTTGACAAACGCGCAAGGTCACCTTCACCTGGGACTGAGGAGGAAACAGATGAATAGCACGATGTGAATCCTCAGGAGATGTCTACCTACATCAAGCGCCCAAGAGAGCAGGAGAAGGGAGGGCCCAGGAAGAAATCAAAGGCAACAAAGATCTCGCTGGACCCCATCACATTAACAGAGGGATATCTACATGATATCGGTGACACAGTGAGAGATGTCACCATGGAGGCCCTGAAATAGTTTTAAGAACAATAGAAGATCATCTTAGGGGCCATCCAGACAGGGTTGCAGGAGTTGCAGACCCGTGCGTCGCAGGCTAGTACGGTGACTACCAGCCTGGCTAACGACACTTTAGAGGCTACCGATATGCTACCCATGAAGACTTCTAGTGAGGTAGTGTTGTCGAATGGAGCACTAACCACAGAGAATGAGGTTGACAGGCCGGTTATCAGTGCCTTAAAGGGAGTTGTATTGAACCTGGCAGCGCTCCCATGTGAAGCACTCCACCTCTTGTAGGATGGAGTAATTGCAGAACTGAGGGCCCGAGAGCACCACTCCCTCTAGGTGATCAGTGAACATCAGATCAATAACGAGCATATGGCCCTATAGAGAAATGCTTCCATCGCCATTGAGACTGAGGCGACCAATCAAAGGAAGTACATTTTACAGGTCATTGAGGAGGCATGCAGAATGGTCTCAGAGTTGGCCATTATAGAGGAGGATCCAGTCGAGGTACGCATCCACAAGTTAGCCACAGGGGTGTGTGACACTCGAATTGAGATGACGCAGGTTCAGTTGGAGTTGAATCTACAAATTACAAAGTTATAGTTGAGGGCCTAGCCTTCAACTCCGCCAGAAGTGAAGGAACAATGGGCGACTGCTGTCATAGAAGCAGTAGCGATGGTGGATAGTGCAGTAGCTGACTGCACCCAGTTGTTTGAGAAATCATTTGAGGTCCTAAAAATATTGCAGGAGGACCCTAATATACAGAGGTTAGAGCCCGAAGCGCATGAGATACAACAGTGCTACGATGAGGTCAAGGGCACAACGTGAACCATCGCGCTGACACAGAGACTAGCCAAGCTGTAGGATGCCAAGCAGCTGAAGGAACAAGTGGACACAATGCTGCACAAGGAAGAAGTTCTCAAGGTGAGACTAAAGCCCGAGCTAGATGAGGCTTATGCAATGAAAGGAAATATCAAAGGAAAGATTGCAACTCTACAGGCAATGCAACAAAAGCTTCAAGCTAATAGCGCAGGAGCAGTGATGAGCAGACAGCAGAAGATGTGAAGCAAGCGACTACACAATGCACGACTGAGGTTGCGGTCATACGAGTCGAGCTGGAAGGGCTTCACGTAAAGATATCTGCGCCTATTGAGTGACTCGAGGGTGAGTCACGATGTTTGCGTTGGGGGCCTATTGGGAACGAGATCCCCCAAAGGGCAGTTTTGGGGCTAAAAGCCCATGTTTGAGTCAAATTTTGTAATAAACTTGTAAAGACTCCGCATTTTGTGGTCACGGAGCACGTAGGTGTCATAAGTCATAAAGGGTTGTCCGCCCTTAGTTTTGTAAAGTAAAGTCGGCTATAAAGAGATCTACCCATGGTCTGCAGACCATGGGATTGTATAAAAGGAGCTAAGCTCTAAGTAGTTTTAGAGACACACGAGATAAGAGAGTGATAGCTTTGAAGTAAGAAGTCTAAGTTTCAGGTCATAGCATAGGTAGAGGCTCTGCAACTGAGTGCACAGAGGCCTAGGGTGGAAGTCTGCAGCTAAGTGCGTGAATCCCTATAGTTGTGTGCGCAGGGTGAATAGAGTCTGTAATCACTTGGAAAATATCAATAAAGAGAATTATTCTACAATTTCTATGTCTTTGTTCCGATTAATGCATCTTATCATTTTATGTATGAATTTCCTTATAATGCTTATATGGTGTGCAAATGTGTATAATTATGTTGGATAATTGAACACATATAAGGATATCTATTTATGCAGTGCTAATTGTGAGTATATAATAAGATAAGTAAGACACTAGACTAGTTAAGGAATCTACATGGTACGATACCTTAGCAGCGCGAAAGTGTCTAGATCGAGGGCTAGGGCTGCGCGAAGGTCAACTGTACCCTTTCGTGGAGGTGTTGAAGGATGGAATAGAGGGCTCGTCTGGCCAGCCCTAGAGCGAAATGACCTGCATGAAGGCAAGAATAAAAGGAATAAAATGACATCACGACCATCTCAAGGTGTAGAAACTTGGTTCTAGCATCCCCCCATATTGCTTTGGATGAGACTTCAGTCCGTGTTCCATGGGCTAATGCTAAAAGGGCCAGTAGTGTAGGGATTTGTTTGGCTAATTAACGTTGAAACTGGGTCAGCACCCCTCAAGCTGACACATGCAAACCAGTCAAATGACAGTGGTTCACAGGGATGTCAAGTTTGATGAGGAGAAGGCCATGTGAGTATCCCTTGAGAGGGAGCTTGAGCTACATGTGGTGGAGGCACTTTTAGTTCCTAAGGTTGAGGAGCCTTAGATTGATGTGGAGCAACCACATGCAGAGGTTCAGGGAGTGGAAACATCCACTTAGGCAGAGTCTTCCAGAGAAAGAAGAAAGAGCACTAGAGAGGCTGAGATATTGTTGGATGATGCACGAGAGAATGTGACAACACCCTCTTCTCAGTGTAGACAGAGGAGGTCACTAGAGAGGTACACTGGATACATGGCACTTATGGGTGCATGTGTTGTGACAGAGCCATCTTCCTTTCAAGAAGCAGTGTAGTAGCCAGTTTGGGTTGATGCGATGGTGGAGGAGTATGACTCCATAGTTCGAAACAATGTTTTGGATGTGGTCTCGAGACCAGAGGACAAGTCAGTTGTGAGATCTTGTTGGCTTTACAAGGTAAAATAAGCTACAGATGGTAGTGTTGAGAAGCATAAGGAAAGATTTGTGGCCCGTTGCTTTTCAAAGGTAGAGGGGATTGACTATGATGGGACCTTTTCTCCTATTGCAAGGTACTCATCTGTAAGATATATTTTGGCACTAGGTGCATAGATGGGATGGAGTGTCCATCAGATCAATGTGAAGACTGCCTTCCTCAATGGTATGGTTTAGGAAGAGGTGTACATAGAGGTGACACAGATCAGCCCAAAGGTTTTGAAACCTTGGACTATGAGTCACATGTGTGCTGACTCAAGAGAGTATTGTATGGGTTGAAAGCAACCCGTGCTTGGTACACCAAGATAAATAGCTACTTCACTAGGTTGGGTTTCACCAAGAGTGAAGCAGATGCGAAACTAAATTACATAATGGTGGAAGGTAAGATTTTGATAATTGTAATTTATGTAGACGATCTCGTACTAACAGGTGATGAGAAGCTCATCAAATCTTGCAAGGAGGACCTTGCAAGAGAGTTTGAGATGAAGGACATAGGGATCATGCATTACTTTCTTGGCATGGAGGTATGGTAGGGAGATGGGGAGTTGTTTGTTTCTCAAGAAAAGTATGCCAATGAGATACTCAGGAGATTTTGCATGGAGAGCAGTAAACCAATGGAGACTCCTCTAGCTGGTAACTTGAGGAAGGAGAATGTTACTTCAGGAGAAGTAATGGAACTACTGTTTACAAGAATCTTGGTGCTTCACTCATGTATTTGGTGAACACACGACCATCTATGTCTTATGCAGTTAACCAACTTAGTCAAGAGATGTTTAGGCCTACCAAGATGTATTGGAAGGCAACAAAGAATGTATTGAGATACCTAAGAGGCACTACTCAGTTTGGGTTTTGGTACAGACGGATAGAGGGAGTGAAGCTTCAAGGATTCACCAATGTAGATTGGGCGGGGATTCCATCTAAGAGGAAGAGAACATCAGGAGGGATCTTTAGTATTGGGTCAGCTGGATTTTCTTGGTATAGTAGGAAACAGAGATCGATTGCACTCAATTCGGCAGAGGCATAGTACATGGCTACAAGTCAAGCAACATGTGAGGCTATCTGGGTGAGGAAGATCTTGGTTGGTTTTTTTGGTCAGCAGATGGATCCGATAGTGAATTATTGTGACAACCAAAGTTGTATCAAACTCTTTGAAAATCTAGTTTTTCATGATCGGTCCAAGCATATAGATATCCAGTATCATCATATCAGAGATTTTGTATTGAGACAGATCATGTTTTTAGATTACATTCCCACGAAGGAGCAAGATGCTGACATCTTGACAAAGGAATTACCAAGATGTAAATTCGACTTTCACAGAGGCAAGACCAGGGTAGTGGATAATCCCTTTCTTTTTTAGAGGGAGTGTTGAGAAATGGCAATAAGAAATTCTAGTTTAATTTGTCCTTGAATTAAACTATGAATTAAAATAGAATTGTTTTCTCATAGCAATTTGAAAATAATTAATTAAGTTTAATTAACTTAATTAATCTAGGAAATTCTAATTAGAAGTCTTTTAGAAGACATGTATATGTTCTCCCTAACTTATAAGCGTTCAGGATCAGTTATGAATGAGTTGTAGTTAACTTAGTTTATTGAGTTAAGTCCAGTTAAATTAGTTCCAATTAGTTTCAGGAACTAATAATGAGTAAACATTCAGTTGGGACACTAGTGACCTAATTAGTGCTACTCTAGTTAACTGAAGATTCCACCATCAGAAACTCATGCATGTTGATTATGAGAAAGACCTAGTTGAGACTAGAGTGTAGGGATAGTGTACTATTTGTTTTATATTTTTTTGAGTTGCATTGATAGTGCATGCAATCAGGGACTGATCCTTGAGGGATCACACTATTTTTATAGGCTTTATTTCCCTTTAGATACAAGCTATTCTCCATAGGAATTACACATTGGAATAGAGACTTGGAGGGCTTGTGAATTGG
This sequence comes from Pinus tabuliformis, assembly GCA_031772625.1. Taxonomy (NCBI): domain Eukaryota; kingdom Viridiplantae; phylum Streptophyta; class Pinopsida; order Pinales; family Pinaceae; genus Pinus; species Pinus tabuliformis. The sequence goes on from CM062808.1 coordinate 600,159,957, forward strand.
CTAAGCTTTGGCCTTGAGCTTGCTTATGAGTTGGAGATTGAATTTGCTAAGTGTTGGGATTGTTCTAGAGATAAAAAGCATTGTAATTTCATCTTGATTTTCTGAATTAATACAAAACAAATAGTGGGGTTTTGAGTTGTGGCTTTCCCCAGATATTTATTGTGTTATGTGCCTTTGATTCTCTTCCTCTATTGATTATTGTTTGCTCGATGTTTATGGGCTTCTACTGTAAAGAGTAGTAGTAGATTCTTGTCTTTTTCTTTAGAAAATTGCATTAGCTTGTGAATCTACAAGATTTTCTACATGTGTGATGTTGCTCCTCTTGAAGATTGTGATTTGTTATTAGGCAAACCATACTTGTGGAAGTGTCATGTTGTGTATGAGTCTAGGCCTCACACTATTATTATTACTTCGGGAAATCAATTATAGAGGATACCAGAGGTATCCCCTCCTACCGCCATCTCTTTGATCAATGCTAAGAAATTTAGTAAGATCATCTTCTAGACTGGGAAATTTGTGTTTCTTTTTATTCTCTCTCAAAGTAAGGGTAAGTTCGTGGCCACATCCATGAACCTCGTGAAAGGTTCCTCCGCGCAGCATAAGTATGTGGATAAGGTCATGGAAGAATACATGGACATATTCTCCTCACTCATAAGGGGTTCCCTTACTCTGTCAGGTCAAGCATTCGATCAATCTGTCCCTCAGAACACGTCGCTTTAATATGGAAAATGAAGAGATCAAGTAGAAAATATAGGAGCTCTTGCAAAAAGGGCACATATGACCAAGTTCCTCATCTTTTGGGAGCCCAATTGTACTTGTACAAAAGAAGGATGAGACCTGAAGGCTTTGCATTGATTATCAGGCACTGAACAAAATCAATGTCAGGAACAAGTATCAAATCCTATAGATTGATGACCTTCCTGACCAACTCAAGGGGTCCAAGTATGTCAGAAAGATCAATATGAAGTGTTATCACCAAGTTCCAATAGAGCCCACAAATGTATGGAAGGCTGCCTTCAAATCCAATATGGGCCTTTTCGAATGGTTGGTCATGCCCTTCAAGTTGACAAATGCCCCTGCCATTTTTATGAGGTTGATGGATGACATCTTGCAGCCCTTCACCAACTCGTTCGTGGTTGTATATTTGTACGACATTCTTATCTTCAACAAGAATTCAGAAGAGCACTTGCAACACATTTGATGGGTCCTTCAAACCCCGCGGAAACACAAACTATGTGCCAACCTAGAGAAATGAATGTCCAGTATCTAGGTTACATCATAGATGAGAAAGGAATGTGTAAAATCCCCTGGTAATCTGGCATGAAAATTCATGGAGTTAGAAAAATTTACACAATTTACCCACAGGTAACTATCCAAATTACTATTCTTGATTCCTCAATTCCTCATTAACCATTAGATAGAATATCCATCATTACATAGAGTAACTTTAGAAAAGAAATAGTGAGTTACATAACCATTAACAACCATTGTTGAAGCATATTAACGTAAACTTTCTAATGTATTCCTGCATCATTTTAATGATTCCTTTAACTAGATTAGTAAATCACATACTTGATATTATAAACATCACATCACGCAAGGAATGAACATCATCAAATTTACACAATAAGCAATCACATCATTGAACACCGATATACCCTAGAAACCTTGTAGTGTGAAAACCAACAATTATTTAATTTTATTATTAAACGTTTGTGAGGGTATTCATCCCTCACTCAATGGTTATAAGGGATTTCTTCCCTTGATCATTGTTATAAAATATTACAAAGAATATCATCTCAAAAACAACATAACTTTTTATAAGCTATTACAATCATCGTGATATAATTTACCCACAAACCCTTGAACATTGTGCCTTTAGGGCATGGTCCTTCCTATCAATGGATTATCCTGCAGCTCACATTCCTTCAATCTACATAGAGCACTAACTTATTGCCTTCCAGAATGGTAAACATAGTCCATCTTTGCATATGTCACAACCTTTTCCTACAATTGCTATTGTCAACAACCTTTGATATCATGATTAAATCAAGTATTAATCAAATCGGTTCATAAATCTATATTAGTGATGATTCACCATAAATCTATGTACATTCATGAAATGCAGACAAAATATCGTGACATGCTTCATTTAACAACACTGCATATGCATTAATTATAAGCATATAACCACCAAAGCATGTCTATATATAAATACCACATACACTAGTATCCCCCTCACATAAACACACATTCTTGCAAGACAAATCACTACTATGGTCTAGACATTCCTTTAAAGGAAACTAACACATCGATTATGATCTTCATGCATGTGAATTACATAATATTTATTAAAATAACTATCCCTTTAGCTATTAATTTTGGTGCATGCAAATACGTAAAGAAAACTAACACAACGAATGTTGTTCCTATGCATGCAAACGCATATACTTTCCAGAAGAATCTTCCCAAAAAAAACACTTAACACAATAGGACATGCAAATACATGTTTCCTTTTCGAGGAAATCTAGCACAACAGGGCATGCAAAAACATGTTTTCTTTTCCATAAAAATAATGCAATAAAGCTTACAAATACATGTCTTCTTTTCCAAAAGATTATACCAACATTACCCATATATATATTCCAAGGAAACCCATACATTACTATGATTTTTGGGCATGTAAATTCATCTTCTTTCCCAAATAATCTTTTCCAATGTAGGCTAATAGAATATGTTATCATTTCCTGCATGCAAATGTATATTATTTCTAAAATAAAGCTAATACAAATCTTGCATGCATATACATGATCGAATTCCAAAAGAAACTAACATAATAGTTATGATAGCATAAAAATAATCAATATAATTTTTTCTCTAAAGAAATATAACTCAATAGTTCTTATATCCATGCAAAGAACATATTTCTATAACATAATGACTATTCTTTGGGCATGCAATAGATTATCGTAATATCTCTTTTTTAATATATGCAACACATATTTCTTTATCTAGAATTTTACCATCATTATCTATTCTTTTCATGTAAACAAATACATACTTATTTTTCAAAAGGAAGTTAATATATCAATTAATGTCTCTATGCATAAAGATTCTTATTCTTTTTCACAATATCTATAGTTTTTTGTGCATAAAGAGATTTACCACAATCAACTAATCTTTGAGTATGTAAATACATGTTTATTTTCCCAGAGATCTAGGACAATAATTATTCTTTGGTTGTGCAAGGTTCACATGTAACCATTTTTCAAGGAAAAAATAATTTCTTTGAAAATTCATAAAGGCTTTCCAAGAATTTCCCGACAAATATTTTTAAGAGAATAGATATATTTAACCTAGGCCCATGCACACAAGAACCATAATATTTTTCCAAGTAATTTTAACACACATAGAACATGCAAATATATATATTTTCTTTTCAAGAAATTATTCTTTCGCTGAATCAAAATATATGTATTTTCATTCCAAAAGATTAATATAATAAGCATATATTGTTTTCCGCATGCTAATATACATATATTTAATTTCAATAAATTATTCATATATATATATATATATATATATATATATATATATATATATATATATATATATATATTATTTTCAACAAGTCCAACTTAATAGCTATTTCTTTCCATGCATACAACTTCATTTTCAGGAAAATCTATTACATTTAGTTACTGTTTTTATACATGGAAATGCATATTTCCTTCCACTAATTTATTTATTCTCATGCATGCAATTTCACATATTCATTTCCAAAAATCAAATATAATAGATATTATTCTTATGCACATAAACATATGCTCTTTAAGAGTCTACTATTTCTATTAATTAGAAATCTAATACATAGGCATCGTGCAAATATCTTCTCCAATATTTTAATCAAATAATTTATTTTTGTCAAGCCAGGAGGTAACTCCTCAAATGAGATTATGTCTATTCATTTGGGTTGTTCATAGTTATATACATGTGGGAGTGACAAAAAGATATACAACTATTTTGCCAACTTTCTTGACAAACAAAGTTGCATCATCAAGATCATAATGTTTGAAATTGAGTTTCAGAAGATGCTCAGTTAGTTTTTCATACCAGGCTTGCGGTTCTTGTTTGAGGCCATACAAGGATTTCACAAGTTTGCATACTTTATGTTCATGTCCTTTCATAGCAAATCCTTCAGATTGAGACATAAAAACATTTTCTTTTACGTCTCCATTCAAGAAATCAATTTTTACATCCATTTGATGGACTTTCCAACCATTCTGAGCTGCTAGGGCAAAGAGTGTCTGGATGGTAGCCCATTTTGTTGTGGGGGAAAAAGTCTCTGCATAATCGACCCCTTCCTTCTGCAAAACCTTTTGCCATAAGCCTGGCTTTGTGTTTTTCAAGTGAACCATCAACTTTATACTTGTTCTTTTAGACCCACTTGCAGCCAAATGGTTTGGTTCCCAATGGAGGATCAACCAGCTTCCAAGTTTCATTCTTTATCAAGGCATCATACTCCTTTTGCATCACTTCTTTCCATTCATCATGAGAAGCGGCTTCTTTGAAGGAAGTTGGTTCAAAATCTGTAGACAAGTTCAATTCACAATCATAAGAAGCATCCATATCAACAGGTGAATCAGAGTCATGTACATCACCTCCATTTTTCTGAGTTGAATTTCTAGTTCCTGTCTTTCCAACCTCATTAGGATGAACACTTTCAAGTGTCTTTGTCAACCACTTTGGGGGACCTTTCTAAGATGGTCCAGGCTACTCAGTTGATTGAGTTTAGAGTGAATCAAGATTGAGTCTCCCAATTCTGTCAATCACTCATTGAAAGTATCATCAGTGGTTGGAGTTTCATGCGGGGGAGAGAGTGCATCAGAAGAAGATTCCACAGGTTGATCCAGTATAGGATTTTTTGCACTAAATATTGTCACCATGACATTCTACAATCGGTGTGAGTCTATCACCACTCATACTTTCCTCCTTTGCAAGTCTTAAACCTCAATTCTTCATGTCAAGCCTTGAAAATAAGAGAAAGCCCTTAAAAGTCTTTAAAACTCTGGTTCCGCACTTTCTCTTAGCATTACTTGTGGTCCCACACCTAATGGTCATGTCCTCTACGTACCTGACTACTATGTCTTTGTGTAATAGGTGTGAACCCTTGTAAAAGTAAAAAAGGCGCAAGTACATTCTTAAAAAATCACTTTGAGTCATTTCTAGAAGCTTCTAGAAGGAATCTTGAGGTGGAAAGTTCGCTCCTTTAAGGTTCATGCATCCCATACCTTATGGAGCTAACCCCTTGACGTGAGGAGCTTATCCATTTGAAGGAGGACTCTATCCCTTCATAGGTGGACCTATAACCTCCTTCCTTTTCACTATAAAATGAAGCATTGGTTTGGTTACTTGGGAGGTTGAAAGCTGAAGATTTTTGAGGTGAAATGTTGCTGGAACTTAGTCTTCCTAATTGAGCTTTTGTGAGGAAAGATTACATACCTTGTTGATCTCATTTGGAAGAGTGTGAGGCTTGTCAAAGTAGAGGAGATTCCTGTTCCGGACCCTGGGAGGAGCTTGTACAAGATCAAGTCACCAAAGGTTGTAAAGTTCTTCTATTTTCAAAGTTAATACAATCAAGCTTATTTTTCTCATTAAGCTATGTTTTATGGTTTATTTCATGGATTCATTGATCACCATGATGAATATGATTTATTATATTAGCTATGCAGGTGTTATTTGATGTGTGCTTGTTTGTGATTGCAGGTTCTCAAAAGGAAACTCTTTCGGACGATCGAAGCATGGATGCCACAAACTAGCGTTGGACTTAAGGTAGGGTCTAAAACACCTCTTTAGTTTTTATTAATGAATCACAATATATTTAGAGAAAGGTAGATTTGCTTGTCCTGCTTGTTTCTAGATATCTTTTGATACTAGGGAGATCGATCTTGTCTGCAAGAATGATTTATCCAGCCAACAAATTGGCAACTCCACTGGGGACTTGAATTTGGTTTTTGGTTTTCCTTTTTCCTTTGACTTGAGAAACTTGTTCTTGTTTCTAGTTTTTGCTTGATGTGTGTGGGATGGGGTAGTTTTTAGGATCTGTATTTTTTTTTTCCGAAGTTTACAGGGGACCACTCTTTCTTTTTATAGACAGTGTGGACCTTTCCGCACTTTTCCGTTAGTACACAGAGCGGTACCACATCTGGTTCTTTTGGAATCCTACGAACTCTGTCAAAATTTTTGAAAAAATTAAAATGTTTTCTTCCAGTTAAGTTTAGGTTTTATTTACGACTTTTAGTATCTACCCAGATCTGCATGTGTTCTGTCAAAAATCTCTTGCAAGTAAGTTCCATTGGCATTTTTGTTTTAGATGATTTTCTAGAAGTTTTGCATGCCTGGATTGATTTTTGCTTGGTCTTTGTAGTGACTCAGAGATTAGAAGCCTAAGAAACATTAGATTACCCTGGTCTTTTTGGTCTTCTTGATGAGTCTGATTGATTTGTGAAATCTGCCCTTGGTGAGAAATAGATTTCGTTTTTCTCTTTGTAAAGCTTTGAACGAACTTGCTTATAAGTTTTGAATTTCATTTTTATAAAAGAAAACACGTTTGGATGTTTTTAAATTGATTTGTTTTTTCTGAATGAATTAATCCTTAGTTTATTGAATAACTAAGTAAAATGTCCTCAAAAATATTTGAAGCTTTTATACATTAGGTTTTTCAAGTTTTTAGATCTCAAAATTAGTTTTTTAGTTTTGAATGTTTTCTAGAAATTGTAGAATCTCTTTTGAAAGAAAATTGTTTTTGTAGTTTTTGAGTGTTGAAAAAGAAAATGAATTTTTTGTGAGCTTTAATTAGTAGTCTCGTTTTGAGTTTATTGAAAAAGACAAAAGATTTTCTTTTATTTCTTTTTTAAAAGAAGGATTTGTTTCTAAAAGGATTGCATTCTCAACTCTTTCTTTTAGATAGAAATTCATTGAAGGAAAAACGAATTGTTTATCATTTTAGGTGCATTTTTAGTGTTTTTGGAGTCAAGTCTTCACACAATCAAAGTTTCATTTCCATACCTATTGAATTAAGAAACAACCCATAAAAGTAATGCTTAAATATAATTGATCTAGCAATATTTTTATTTCTAGGGCTCTTATCACCAATATAGCTTAGGCTAGTATCTTGGAGTAGGGAGTAATTAACTCTCCAAGATAGTTAAAACAAACAAGTAGCTATATCTTGCGGTAGGAAATAAATCCAATTGTAATTGATATAATCTGGGAAGCTCCTCTTAAAGGAGTCAATCACGAGATCATGTCTGAACTTTTGAGACAATCAAGTCTGTCTCATTGGGAAAGATAGAAGATTTGTGCGTATTAAAAATGGTAAACCTCGTATTAACCATTGTCGAGGAGCCTGGGGCCACTTGTTGGTAAACCTCGGATTGATCATGTCAAGGAGCCTTCAAGGGGATTGAGCTTTGTTACTCTGCCCTTGCGCGTAGATCAGATCGTAGACTGTTCCCCCAGTTGTATTTGTTACTGTTGGTGACCTTAGTGTCCATAAACTTAAGATTATTTCCTAAGGTGACAGTGAAGGACGGGTCTCACTATACCTAGAGCAGATGTCGACTAGAATCACATGGACTTTCTGGGGGGTTCTCTTCACTCGAGATGGTTTTGTGAAGAAACTTGTGCCAGTCTGTTTCATTAAGCAGGTTTTTGGGGTAACTGTTCCAACAACCCTTTTTGTATTGAATTCTGCGATGTTGGATTTCATCACCAACTAGTGTTTTGAGTACGGAAAGTTACTGTTTGTGTGTGGTTTGAACTCTTAGATTTTTTAGGCGTGTGATTCACTTGTTTGTTTCTTTAGAGACTTTAGGTGCTTTTATTGAAATTTTCTTTGTTTGCGTGTGATTATTTTCATCCTACACCCAGAGATTATTATCCTTGATCAATCATGTCAAGACAGTCATCCATGTTTTCCCAATCACCGGAAACATTTTTATATGGCGGTCCTACTGTTCCTTTGGGGTACCAGTCACTTTCTGGTACTTTTTCAGGAGCAACTCCTCGACCAACTGAACATCAGTTATCACCTGGTAATAATGGAACTAAAATGTTGAACATAGAACATATTTTTATGATGTATGGTAGTGTTCCAAACCCTCAACCTCAAGGTAGTCAGTTACCGCCTGGGGGGCAACCTCAAGGTAGTCAGTTATTGCCTAGGGGGAAAACCCAAGGTAGTCAGTTCCCGTTTGGAGGGCTACCTCAAGGTTTTCAACCTTTAGGATAGTACATACCCCAAGGTCAACCCCATATTCCTCAAGATGCTTATCAACCCCAGAATCAGTACCTGCCTCAGGGTTATCAACCTCAAGGTCAATACCCAACTCAAGGTTTCCAACCACCTTTTGGTCAGTCATTTTTACAAGGAGCTGGAAATGTACCTCCTAATTATCAGCCCTACGTTCAACCAGGTTATGGTCCTCCATATGTACAACCTTTTATGGGTCCCAGAATGAATATGGTGTGGGATCCATCTCAAACTCAACAGACTTTGCAACCTAATGTGCAGTTACCTTATCAAGCTAGACAACCTTTGGTTTCTGGTCCAATCCAACAACCTGTCCAACCTACATTTCAAAACTCTGCATCTGGTTTAGTTTAGTCGCCTGGGCCTAGCACACCTCAAACTCTGCCTCGAACTGTTGTTGCAACTTTTTCATTTTATGTTCAATCTACCACACCTGTTTCTGGAGTATTTGTAGCTCCGGTTTCTACTATCCCTGCATCAGTGTCAACTCCTCAAGTCTTTTTGCCCCAGTCAGGAGCTATAGTTCAGACTTTGGTCCAAATGCCTGCAGGACAAGCTGGTCCAAGTACAATTTCCATGAGTCAATCGTACCAAGGGCAGTATCAATTCGGTCCTACTGTACAAAATCCAGTTTATCAGTATCAACCATACCTTGGCTATACTTATCAACGACCTCAACAACCCCAGTTTGGTCTGGTTAATCCTGGTTTTCCGGGCAGATATAATATTCCAAATGCAATTCCAATTCCAATTTATCCTGGATATACTCCTCCTGGGGCTAGTCATATGACCCAAGGTTTTCGTGACCCTAACCGTCAGTTACCGTTTATTGCAAATTTGGACTTGCCTGATTTTTCGCGCCTTACGAACGATCCGATTAATTATCTTTCGTTTTGGCCACCAATGCCAAATAAGTTGCCCAGTGATATCCCAAAGTTTGAAGGTAAATCAGGGGAGGATCCGTTAAACCATGTGATGACTTATCACCTTTGGTGTGCATCTAATTCCATTATCGATGATTCAATTCATTTATGTCTTTTTCAACACACTCTGATTGGTCTTGCTGCCAAGTGGTACATTGAGTTACCACGAGCTTCTTTTTGTAATTTTAGTCAGTTAGCCACTTCTTTCTTAACTCATTTTCAGTTGCCTGTCAGATATGAAAATGGCACGGAATTATTAACTTCATTAAAACAGTCAACGTCCACATATATTTCAGACCATATTCATGAATGGCGATGTAGACGACATTTAGTGAAAGTTTTTATTCTGGATCAATTTCTAGCAGAATGGTTCGTTAAATAATTATTACCTAAAATCACTGTGGATGTAGCTAAGGTAGGAGTTGTTACTGAAGAGCAAGTAATTGCTCAGGCTCAGTACCTTGACCTCGTTTATACGCAGTTGGGTACTTTACACGAAAAAATTCCTGACCTTCCGAAACAAAATTAAATAACTGCAGCTCCTTCAGTGTCTCATTCCGCTGATGGTATGATTGGTTCAGTTAGTACCAAAAGCAAGAAGAAATCTTCAAAGAATTCTTCTCCTATTATAACTTTACCAGATTCCCCGACAGGAGACTCTTCCACTAAAATTCCTGTCGATATTCATGTCGTAGAATCATCTGTGGCCAAATCAAAATCTGGTGGTAAAAAGAAGGGGAAGAAGAAAAATAAACAAAACTCAAAAGAGAAATCAGATAAAACTGAATCTATTGAAGAGAAACGTAAACCTTTCTATCCTTGTCTCATTTGTGACGAGAAGCATTTTACAAGAGACTGCCCACATCGAGCTGAGGTTGCGAAAATCGTCAAAGGTTCCCAAACTCCTGCTGTCTTGAAGGATCCTTTTCCTAGTCAAGATAGTAAGATGATTGGTTCTTCCTCAAATGCCTCAGAACAACCCATAATGATGATGTTTCATGTCAAGATTGTGACATGATCGTAAGATTATGGTAGTAAAAATCCTGTTGGTGGTAAGGAAGCAGAATCTTATAATTCAAACCCATCAACTGCAACTCCTTCTGGTTCTGATCCGCTACAGATCAAGAAACCTAACCTAGACTTAGTAAGCAAACTGCCTGCTAAAGGTATACTTCGGAAGTTAGCTTTCAATCCACATGCAAGAGCTACTCAAAATTATAACATTGTTGAAGACTTAGCTATTTCCCCTTCAGCAATGTCGGCTTTGGAGGTGCTGCAATCATGCCCAGCACAATGTAAATTAATATTTCGGCTATAGGAGCTGTTGATATTTAGGATTCGAACCTTATAATCTTCGATTTAGAGAATAATACACCTCTCCTACCTCATCAAATGGCTTTCCAGATTCCAGTGTTAGTAAAAAACAAACCTTGCTTTAGGACTGTAATTGATGAGGGAGCTTATACGTGTATTATGTTGATCCAGTGTTGGAGATCGCTTGGTTCTCCTACACTCAATCAATCCCCGACGATTCTAAAGGCTTTTGATGGCTGTGGGTTCCACCCTTTTGGAATTCTATAGGATTTACCTATAGGGGTTGAAGGCAAAACTGTAAATCTAGATGTGGAAGTGGTTGATGCCCCTCTAGATTACAACCTTCTTCTAGGTCGCAGTTGGTCTTATTCTATGACTGCTATTGTTTCATCAGTCTTTTGGCTTGTTAAGTTTCCTCATAACGGAAAGATCGTTACGATAGACCAACTGATTTATTTGTCATCTGACCCAGCCTCTACTGATAGTGTTCAGCACGTCAGTAAAACGACTATCCCTTACAAGGATGTTGGGGTAGGATTGATTATAGATTCTAGTTTACTAGGAACTTTTTCCTTCCCTCCTCCTAACGTATCGCCTTCTATTGCATCTATTCATATGATTTCATCAAACACAATTGCTTTGGATGATCCTTGGATCGTACCTTCCGATTCCGAGGTGGATTCATTTGATGGCACGATGCCTTTGAATCCCTTTGAAATTACATATCAAGTGGTACAGTCATTTTCTGATTCCTGACCTATCGCAAGGATAGTTTGTTCCTGTCTCAACCTCGTTAAAAAATGAAACAAGGATAGTTCCTTTCACCAAACCATATTGAAAGTCTTCAGCTAGTTTTTGGGTATTAGATTTGGGTCAATTGTCACCAAACCATCTGTAGTGTCGTTATGTGTTAAAGAGGTCAGTTCAAATAAACCATTCATCTGCAAAATATGTGTCATCCATCTTGACCATCCCTGAGTTAGTCCTTGCCAAATATATTTCTTCAAACTTGACGTATGATTTCGTGTTGTGGGCTTGCCTACGACAGATTGCTTTCTATTGACTTCAGCTCATTATCTAGAAAGATGATCTAGAAATCGTTAGTACCTTGGAATTTGCATGCCCGAATGGCAGGTTTCTCACCTTCGACAACAGGTTGCATCATTGACCTTCGACCAAAGGATTCTATGACATGTTCGACATCAGCTCATCTATTCACATTTCATGGATGGTATTCAGTACTTTGAGAGCCATTGACACTACTGGTGGTTACTCTCACACTTGTTAACATTTCACATCATTGACTGGTAATCAAGTGGTTTCTACCATGTTCAACTTCGACTTATTCATTCACATGGATAGAATAATACTAGTTCGGGAAGCAGAAATCAAGACCCTGGATCTAGTTTCCACCATCCAGGCTGTGAGGAATTTTGTTATTCATTATACAATGGACTATTCATAAACAGATGGCTGCACCCATACTGTGTCTACATATGTCTATGCTTATGATGTATTACAAAATTATTCCTGTATCAGAGCAGTTTAGTTAGTTTTCTAGTCAATTTTTATCTAAGTATGGGAATTCCTACCTCAGCGATGATATGTTCACATATATATATTTTGTATTGAATGTTTTTACAGGTTCCGACTAGGGTGTCCACAGGATGATCCTTGAAATGATAAAGTACTTCACTCTTCATACATGAAAGACTTCTATTTTCATCTATTACAGACTTCGCACTTCAGGGGGAAATATGTTGCACAAAATATTATCACCATGACATTCTCCAATCAGTGTGAGTATACCACCACTCATACTTTCCTCCTTTACAAGTCTTAAACCTCAATTCTTCATGTCAAGCCTTGAAAATAAGAGAAAGCCCTTAAAAGTCTTTAAAACTCTGGTTCCACACTTTCTCTTAGCATTACCTGCGGTCCCACACCTAATGGTCATGTCCTCTGCGTACCTGACCACTCTGTCTCTGTGTAATGGGTGTTGACCCCTGTAAAAGTAAAAAAGGTGCAAGTACATTCTTAAAAACTCACTTTGAGTCATTTCTGGAAGCTTCTAGAAGGAATCTTGAGGTGGCAAGTTCGCTCCTTTAAGTTTCATCCATCCTATACCTTAAGGAGCTAACCCCTTGATGTGAGGATCTTATCCATTTGAAGGAAGACTCTATCCCTTCATAGGTGGACCTGTAACCTCATTCTTTTGCACTATAAAATGAAGCATTGGGCTGGTTAATTGGGAGGTTGAAAGATGAAGATTTTTGAGGTGAAATGCTGCTAGAACTTAGTCTTCCTAATTGAGATTTTGTGAGGAAAGATTACATACCTTGTTGATCTCATTTGGAAGAGTGTGAGGCTTGTCAAAGCAGAGGAGATTCTTGTTCCGGACCTTGGGAGGAGCTTGTACAACATCAAGGCACCAAAGGTTGTAAAGTTCTTCTATTTTCAAAGTTAATACAATCAAGTTTATTTTTCTCAATAAGCTTTGTTTTATGGTTTATTTCATGGACTCCTTGATCACCATGATGGATATGATTTATTATATTATCTATGTAGGTGTTATTTGATGTGTGCTTGTTTGTGATTACAGGTTCTCAAAAGGAAACTCCTTCAAATGATCGAAGCATGGCTACCACAAACTAGCGTTGGACTTAAGGTATGGTCTAAAACACCTCTTTAGTTTTTATTAATGAATCACAATATATTTAGAGAAAGGTAGATTTGCTTGTCCTGCTTGTTGCTAGATATATTTTGATACTAGGGAGATCGGTCTTGTCTGCAAGAACAATTTATCCGGCCAACAAGAATCCCCCCTTCAAGATGTGGAATCTGATTATCAAATTCTTGAAATGATTTTTCATTTGCAAATCTATCCAAGCAATCAAGTTGCCGCTCAACAACATTGTCATCTTTGGATGATTCAAGAAAGATTACATCTCTAGATACAACAAACTTTTTATTGACTTGATCATAGAGAGGTATGCTTTGGAGGTGTTTGAATACCCTAAGAAGATACACTTACGACTCCTTGCACCAAGTTTGTTTCTATGTACCTTTGGTATCAAGGCATAACAGGTGGAACCAAAGACCCTGAGATGATTTACCGAAGGAATGTGCCCATACCGTATTTCATAAGGAGCCTTGTTTATAATAGCATTAGATGGACATCTATTCTTTACATATACAACACATAGAACTACATCAGCCCAAAACATCAATTTTACATTCTTGAAAAACATCATGGAGTGCACCATATTTAAGATTGTCCTATTCATTCTTTCAACTACTCCGTTCTGTTGGGGATTATAAGGCGCAATTGTTTGATGTTTGATCCCATGTTGGCGAAGATAGTTTTCAAATTCATTTGAAGTGTATTCTTTTCCATTATCGGTGTGAATATAGCCAATATGAGATTGTACATCATTTTCAATCCATGTATGAAAGTTATTGAATGTTTGAAAAGCATCAGATTTTTTCTTCAATAAATAAACCCGACACATTCTGGTGTAGTCATCAATAAATGTCATCATATATTTATTTCCATTTTCAGAAGGAACAGGCATTGGACTACATAAACTTGAATGGGTGAGTTCAAGTTTCTATGTGCTATGGAAATTGAATCATGAAAACACTGTTTTCTATGCTTTCCTAGAATGCAAGCATCACATTGTTTAAGTTTCCTAGGAATTGTAGGAAAACCAATAACACCATTTTTCTTCAACAAGCAAAGGTTGTCATAGTTCAAGTGTCCAAATCTAGCATGCCATAATAAACATGATGGAAATGTACCTTCATCATAATGAGAATTGTATGAGAAATCTTATGCACGAGTAGAGGTACCCTGTAGCTTGAGAAGCCTTTCTTCTTCTATCCCGTCATGACAAGTGAGTAGTCTAATGCTTTTCTCACCTCAACCTTGTCATCAAAAATATGAATGGAGTGTCCTTGCTGGTGGATGTGAACCAAGGACAACAAGTTTCTCCTCAGTTGTGGGAGATATAAAACATGATGCAGAAGAAAGTATGGAAGACTGGGAAATTTAAGCCTGATTGTGCCAAGCCTTGATGGCTTGAGTTTTGATTTGTCTGCAAAGTATACTGCTCCATCAAAATTGTTAGTAAATTCTTCATAAAAATCTCTTCTAAAAGTAATGTGGCAAGTTTCTTTTGAATCAAGAAACCAATCATTTTTCCAAGAAGTAAGTGAAGCATTAAATAAGTCTTCATTTACTCCAATATTACAGTGTGCCACAACATAGTGAGAAGATTCAAGTGCTTTACCTTTCTCTTTGTCATTAGTTTTACCTTTGGGTTGGTTTATTTCCTACTCAATTCTGTCCCAAGTCAACTTGCATGTGGATGCATCATGTGATCCATCTCTTTTGCAATGTATGCAATGCAAATCTGACTTTTCTCCTTGAGAGTGTCTGCCCCCCTTGCCTCTGAAATTTATTCTTCCTCTTCCTCTTCAACCACCTCTTCCTCTCGAAGAATATTGAGCAAGAATATTCTCTCTATGTGCAAGACACACAATCTCTTCAGAAGATTTAGGAGTTGTCTTCATCGCAAAAGCTTTCTCACTTTCAACAATTTTTTTCATAAGGGAGTCAAAGGTAATTTCTTTAAGGTTTCCATTTGCTTGCAATGACTCAAGATAATTTGAGTAAGTGGGATAAATTGCCTTGACAAAAGCTATGAGAGGAATGTCTACTTCAACATTAGTGACTTTGATATCATGCATAATATATTTTACTTCTGATGCAAGAGCAAGATGATCATCATTTTGTAATTCAAGGTTGAACAATTTAATCATGAGTGGAACAACTTCAAGTGTAGAGTGTGAGTCATAGAGTTCCTTAAATTTTTGTAAGGCTTCGAAAGAATTTGAAAATGGTGAAATATGGCGACTCACCTCTTCATTTACTGATGCTGCAATCAAGGCATAAGCCTTGCTATTCTTATTTTCCCAAATGGTGAATTCTTTGTCTGAGGTAGGTTGTTCTGGTTCTTTGTCTCCATCTCCAACACACACTCCTTTCCACATCTCATTAAAAACGAGAGTGTGTTTAATTTTCCTTGACCATTCTGGATAGTTCTCTTTCCTAGAGAGAACTACTCCAACTATGGATATTAGTGAATGCATTCCCAAAAAAATAT
Organism: Pinus tabuliformis; assembly: GCA_031772625.1. Taxonomy (NCBI): domain Eukaryota; kingdom Viridiplantae; phylum Streptophyta; class Pinopsida; order Pinales; family Pinaceae; genus Pinus; species Pinus tabuliformis. The sequence goes on from CM062808.1 coordinate 600,175,676, forward strand.
CTTCATTTGATTTCCAAAACAAACACAATCTTTCTTGATATCTTCTGGTTAGGTGGAAAAGAATTCACTATATTAATACTTTTAATGTAGCATATATTCCTCCACTCACAAATATATTATATGATGGTTTCAACATATAAACCATATAATATATATCCAAAAAAATACCATCCAAAATTCTCATTCTATTATCACCATTCAAAAAATATCAACAAACTTTAATACTACCACCATTTTCAAAGGAGCTGAATGCGCTTCACACCATATACATTCACCATACCTCAATTTTTTGTCTGCGGAACTATAAATTTGCAACTAGTTTGAAAATACCCCAACAGTCTTCGACGTTGTGACAACGGAAGGTACGGGAGAGGAGTAGAGGAACAGTCATAGATGCTATAGAATTTGGCAAGGATGATAGCTCCTTTTGTAGAAATGGTTCAGTTCGATGAGAAATGTGAATGACCATTCAACAACATAACTATGTGATTGTATGAATGGGTGTCGGGAGGGTGTATATGGAAGAGGTGTCATGGTAAAAAAATTTCATTTATATATGGTAGAGGTGTATATACCATGTATGTGGGACACATCAACCGAAGGAGGAGAGGCAATGGTATTATAACGGGAGTCTGGCTAGTGGACTATATTAATACCATAAGCACTTACATACTCATGCATGGTATTTAAAAAAAAATCAATGTACGGTTCTTCACTACCTTACAATAGTCTATGCTAATTGAACAAGCATAAGAGTGTACATACCATTAATTCCAATTTCGACCACACATTTATTAAAGGCGAGGTGGTATATTATGGTAGATATAAGAATAAATCGACATATAACAGAACCTCAAATGTAGTTGCAGTCACAGTGTTGGCCATAACACCACTCTTCCAGCTGCGCCACCCTTCTAGCGCACAACCACAACACTTCTAGGCATCACATGACCATTCAACACAGCAACGCACTCCATTCTTCATAATAGGCAAAGCAATGCCTTAATGTAGCAAATCGACCCTTCAACACTCCCACTGCATTTAGACTAGTGAATTCAATAATGAACATAATCTTGCAGGGATAAGATAGAGAAATCACCAATGCAAGTGTACAAGATGCAAAGAGGGTGATAGTTCTGCAAAAAATAGGCAAAACATGAGGGAATTACAAAGGCAAGAAGGCTAAAATTAGAACTGACTCTAATACCATGTCAAACCAGGAGGTATCTCCTCAAATGAGATTATGTCTATTCATTTGGGTTGTTCATAGTTATATACATGAGGGAGTGACTGTTGAGTTTCATCTCCCGATGACTCTTCATTTTCTCTTATTAACTATTTACACTATTTACAATTGTTCACCCAATTCCTATGATTAGGTGTCAACATGTTTCTTTGTCTTTTCATAAACAAAGTTCACACGCATTTCTTTTTCACGGAGAATGTCATGAATTCTTAAATATTTTTGTGTACAAGGTTCACAAGCATTATTTTCAAGAAAAAAATAAGCTAGCTTATGCACGATATTTTTATGTATTCTTCCTCCAAATAATAAAGCTAACTTAACTTATCTTTTCTTGGGCATATGAAGTTTTTAAATATTTTAGATAAAATTAACCAGATACTTATTTTTTGTGCACAATAACCATGAATTCCCACGTACATGCCTCATATTTAGGAATACCTTTCATTGGAGTCACAACATTCATCACCAAAGTTGTGTTGATCAATGCCTCAAGACTTCACATGATGAAAACTCCAGTGGATGGAGATGAAAGTCATTTTTTCCAGTTTACAAATGAATTTAAAGAACATGTAAAACTTTCTTTATCTTCGTGAGTTATTATTTTCTTTTTTTTTATCCAAATTAGTTGGCAACTAAATCATAACGATTCTTTCTTTCAACCATTTTGTTAAACATGGTAAAAATAATTGTTTTCATTGTGAAAGCCAATGTAAATGCAGTTTATAGGGATATTACATACTCTCCCCCACCGAATTAAATGCCATCCTCAGTGTTTAACATTAAATTTTACTCATGATATAATGATCTAAACAACCAAAAGTGAAACCTTTCCCTTCAAAATGAAAGATCTTATTTCTAGGCAACACCAATAAGCCAAAAAAAATATTGTTTATCAATATTTATAAGCATTTATAACTGCACAAATATGCAAGTTATATTTTTAATTACTTATCCATTATTCAAATTCGTAGAAACAAAAGAAAACATCTATACCAACTTACCGTTACTTACCAATTACTCTTGGAAGTCATGGGCACTTTTGCGCAAGCACTCCAATGGTTTGACATCCCAACAACATCTTGTAATATATGATCAACAAATCCAACATTTTCAATCAAACGAAATACTTATAACTGTCACTTATTTATACAATGTCAAGTGATATTTTAACGCAGTACTTCCATGAGTATTGAGAGAGCATCCAACCCTATAACCATCAAAATGATCAATAGCTGCATCAAGTACATACTATCTTAGCCTCTTGCTAAAGACATCCACATAGTACTTCTACAAGTACCCAGAGAGTGCCTAGCTCTCCAATCATCGAAATGAAAAAGTGCATATTATCTTAGCCTCTTATTAAAGACATTCACAAGATTGGTAATACAATAAAGGAACTTACACTTCTAGTAATTCCTTTTTGAGCACTAGACTCCTTTTTTGTCTAGATGTAAATGAAATTATTACACAATCATATATAAAAATCATTTTAATACAACACATAACTAATTAGTTAACTTGTTCTCCTATGAGAACCATATTGGGAAAAAGAATACTACTCCCAACTAATGGGAACTGGTTTCTACAACCAAATTGAGCCATTTTCACATCCAGACAATTCTCTTATAGAGACCATACCAGGTCCATTATGGAATTCCACTTTCCAACCAACTAGGGAATTCCAATGACCACACAGGGTCCAATACATTATTCCTCTTGGAAGTGTCTTTCCTATTTCTCTGATAGCGTCCTGTCTATTAGGAATTTCAGGCCTCTTCCAACAGGCTCCAAAATCAATAGAGTTACCTCAAGATTTTTCCCCTCTCACCATCTTGGTTAACTCTTTTCCCTAACTGAGATCATCTAACCCCAGGGAGAGGAAATCTGGTCAGACAAGCGCCATCAACCCCTTTGGGCAAAAAACTGCCATAAACCCAATGCCTTCTAGCCTTTCACTATTGTCCATAACTGTTTGGAAGGTAAAATTCTCTTTTAGCACCTTTCCCTTAGTAATTTACATAATGAACCATATGCACATTATCATTCAAACAAAATAAATATTTACTGTACATCATGCATTAATACTTAACTCTCAGCATGGATCCACAATATCTAGATTTCCAAGAGACATAACTGACATACGGGTGGTATACATTATGATTTTTCAAATAAAAAAATCATGCATATCATAAAATTATTCTTTCTCATTTATGGTTTCAATTCACATTTCAATGTTTTACCTTCACAAGTTCTCATATTTCCATAAAGCTACCCTTTCTTAATCCCATCAGTAAAGTTAGTCATAAATATGCATTGTTTAAACAAGAATTCACTTTCACAACCATTTTAGTTTCATGCATACAATATTGTCATGCATAAAAATATATACAAATATTCATGAATATGTAAATGTCAATAACTATTAGGATAACAATCCAAACATTTCTAATCCCCATAGTGTTTTGTTACCAATAAACCAATACATGAAGTAACTACCATAATCACTTGTTTACAACTTACAGTAAGATTTATTCAAACCAATTCATGCATATAATTTTTAGTATTTTTCCATGCAAAACTAACTAATCAATGCTACCAACCATCTTAGTTTTGACCATGAAAGGACTCAATCATCTTTTATCAATCAACATCTTATTGTTGAACTTCTTATCTATTTTTAACATCTAAGGGTTTTTTTTTTTTTAAACATCGTATTGTCCTCTTCAAGGAAATTTCCTATCTTATACATTCTTTCGTTATCATTTGCATGCAATAATTCTTCAATCATATTCATTAAATGTATCATTACTATTTTCACATTTGCAAAGGTTGGTAGTTGATTCTCACTTTCCTCAGTGACTATTCAAGATTGCGCATAGGTGTATCAAAGGTTTTACTTTCTTTTATCCTCATTGGGATTGCAATGTCATGAACATAGTTTTGCAGTAGACTTTATTACTTACTACTCTTCAATGTGGTTATAAACATGCATCGTGCATCTCATGTCAAAAGTAGTTCGCTACATATTTTGATATGTAGATTGTGAGAATCATATCTCAGTTGATGCCCACTAGTATCATACCTCGATTTATTTTCTACTTACCAGTTCCCAAATGGTGCAAGTGATGCAACCTTCAACTTTGATACCACTTGTAACATCCCCTAGTAATCTCACATGAAAATTCATGGTGTTCGAAAATTTTACACAATTTACCCACGGGTAACTATCCAAATTACTATTCCAGATTCCTTAATTCCTCATTAACCATTAGTAGAATATTCATCATTACATAGAGTAACTTTAGTAAAATCATAGTGAATTACATAACCATTAACAACCATTGTTGTAGCATATTAACATAAACTTTTTGATGTAATCTTGCATCATTTTCATGATTCCTTTACCTAGATTAGTTAATCACATATTTGATATTATAAACGTCACATCATGCAAGGAATCAAAATCATCAAACTGACACAATAAGAAATCACATCATTGAACACTGATATACCCTAGAAACCCCGTAGAGTGAAAACTAGCAAATGTTTAATTTTATTATCAAATGCTCGTGAAGGTTTTCACCCCTCAATGGTTATAAGGGAGTCCATCCCTTGACCATTGTCATAAAATATTACAAAGAATATCATCTCAAAAAAAACACAATTTTTTATAAGCTATTACAATCGTCATGACATCATTTACCCACAAACCCTTGAGCATTGTGTCTTTAGGGCTTGGTTCTTCACATCAGTGGATTATCTTACAACTCACATTCCTTCAATCTACATAGACCAATAACTTATTGTCTACCATAACAATAAACATAGTCCATATTTACATATGTCACAACATTTTCCTACAGTTTTTATTGTCAACAACCTTTGATATCATGATTAAATCAAGTATTAATCAAACCAATTCATAAAACTATACTAGTGACACTTTTGCAACACCCTCCTCCCATGTCTACCCAAGTAACCAGCCAACTGGGGTAAACATGTGACGAGAATCTACCATGATGGGATTCAACCTCCTAGGTGACCTTAAGAAAGTGAAATTGACAGAAACAAACCATACAAACCTTCCCCATTAGCAATAGAACTCCCAAGAGCAATCCCAACCACTCAGGTATCCAACCCCTGAAACCAACTAAAGTTTTAGACAATTAAACTGAACACTCCTTTGATATGGACATGCATGCGTCAAGGAGGCTCTGTACGCTCCCAAAACATGGATATACATGCATCCAAGAACTTTTCTGCCCATTGTTGTGTGTGCATCTCTAGGATTTATGCCACTTTTTTCAGACCTAAAGCCCAAGTCACTACCCAAAACTCAATGACACTTTCAGAAATGAATTTACACAATATTAAAATGATGCATTTGTAAAAATAATGATAAGGTCTAGACTAGTGGTGAGCACCAGTATTGCAGCAAGAATGCTGCAATTCCTGGGGCTTCCTTCTTTAATTTTATCAACCCGGTAGTTCGTAACAAACTTGGAAGGGACGGTGTTGTATGCATAAGTACTAGCTCTTACTGCATGCTGTCACTTGGTCAGCTGGCTCAAGATCACTAGGAGCTTAAGCCAACTTCTATGATTTCTCATAAGAAGCTTTTAACCACGATGAAAGAAAGCTAACTCTAAAGAGGCTATTCTATTTGCAAAAAGAGAAGGAAAACTGAAATGAAACGCAAACCCTAGTTTACCCACTAACCCTACTTTTGCAAAAAGAGATGGAAACTAATGAAATGATTGTCATTGACTACTAAAAATGTAAATTGCATTTATTCATGCTACTTCTGAAAATAAATGAGAAGAAATCATCTTTTTGTGCTTTTGAGTATTTTTATGTGAAATTATTATGCTTGTGATTTATCTGGTTGTGATTGTGCAGAGGTTTGGTGGTGAAGGGAGATGGAGTTGGTTTTTGTAGAGGTGGTGGAAGGTGTGGAGAGGTCCTAAGAAACCCCTAGTACCCTTCTAAAGACTTCCATAACGATCAGACTTCGAAAAATCACTCAGAGGACATTCTAGAGGAGGCTACAAAGGATCTACAGGAGGAGGCCGAGAGCTATTTTTGAAGTTTTGAAGCCAGAAAAATGATGGGAAAGGGGAAATTAAGGCTAGATGAAGGCGTTGAGGTGTCTAGCAGTTGTCAAGGAAGATCAGGGACGAACGTGATGGTTGGATTCGTTCAAATGGCAAGAAAGCAACTTTATGGAAAAAAACGCAGAAATTAGGGTAGATTGGCGAAATGTTGCGAATGAGTTGGGAAATCTATGAGAAGTGAGTTGGTGCTAGCTATTCTATGGATGTATGGTGAGCTAAGATGTCCTGCAAGAGATCTACACATTTACTTATCAAAACTGACCAAAGAAAGAACTAACTATACCATGAAAACAAAACTTTTTCTAGCTTGACCTAATTTCTGACCTACAAACAAAAAATGTTGAACAGTAACCTATGAACAGAAAAGAATGCAGAGAGATCTATGGTAAAAGAATAGGAAATGATCTAAGCAACTGAATCTGAACCAATATCAATCTTTCCAAATCAAGTTATCACACTAGCAATTGCATGGAAGAGCAAAAACTGTGTTTTTGGTGGCAGCAGTAGTGCCTTGACCTCAAATCATAGTCCCAGGAAGGGAGAAAGGAGATTAGGGCCTATTTTTGACCTTTTTGAATATTATTCTATCACTGCAGTAACCTACTTGAGCAACTAAAACAAAAACAACTATACTAACCATCAAAAGCAACCTAATCTAACAAAGTAAAATGAATCTATGCAACAGAAATTAACTCATGAATTGAAGCAAAAACATATAAGTACACAATAGGAGGTGTTGGGTAGCTTGGGTTGGGCCCTAACCCAAGAGCTTCAGCCCTCTAAAAGAGATCAGTGCTGGCTCAAAAACTGTTTCATCTTCATTATCAAAAATAGCAGTTACATTACATAAATTGTTCTCAAAAAGGAACTCGAAAATGAGTTGAACATAATGCTGCACAAAAGTGCAAAAATCTACTAATAACTGGCTAACCTACTGAGGCTCTAAGCCTCCTTATTTATACAAATGGAGTCCTCCAACAGTCCTCCTAAAATCAAGGAACTCGGCTTCCTAGAATTGGAGATAAACAACAGTCCTACTTTACTTGCTCAGCTGCCCCTTGGAATCATCAATGTGGACCTTTGTGCTCCGAGTTTCTGATGGAGGATTCAAGGAAAGGGGTCATAAATGAAGGAGACACCCCACATACAAGTCCTCTTCCCTGTTTTCCTGAAGTTTTGGCTGCCATTTGCTCATAAATTCATTGACTTTGTCCAAAATTGACCAAAAAATTTGCATAAGGCACGTATTAGACTACATGGCAAAATGACTAACCCAATTCACTCTATTAGAATTAATATATTCAAAAACATGCAATAAACTAATGAGAATGGTGGATTAAGTCGAAATAAGAGGTAGAATGAGCCCATATAATTACGCATTTCTGGGGCTCATCATCACCCCCCCATTGAATGGGTTGCTCATCCTCTGAGCAACTAATCTAACTCTTCATCGTTAATGGCTCTAACTGATTCCTTGACATCCCAAGTGTCTGATGTGATATCTTCCTCTTTATCATGGAAACCTACCAGGGAAAATTTTAAGAAGCCCCCCTAAATTTATAAATATAATAAATGGGCGAATCTCCATGGTATATAGGAAAAATGGAAGGCGATTTTATCAATAATATAATATGTATATATAATTTTTTGGCGAATATCTCACCAGGCATGGCGAATATTTTACTCAATTATAAAATCTTGTAAGATCTTGGCGAGTCTTTCACTAAATAATAAATCTTTGTAAAGTCCTAGTGAAACTTAGCATAGGCTACATGCTCGTTTAATTTCCCCATTTAAATAGGCTGCATTCCAGGTGAATACCATGGGTCAATACCATGTGCCATTTTGGTGAATACCATGGGTCAATACCATGTGCCATTTTTATTTTTATTAATTCTAATATTAGGGTTAATAATGGTTTTTTGCATGGTATTAATAACAATCTAGTCCATGGTATTTGTCCCATAGTATTTTGGCCATAGGTTTCACCTAAATATAACCCATTTTTTGAGTGTTCGTAAATATAAGGTGACTTATGGAGTAAATATAAAAAAATGTTTTATTTGTTTACCATACCTCTCGTTTATTTATATTTTTATTAATTTACCATACCTCTTTTACAAATATGGTATTTGGCCCATAGGATTCACTTAAATAAAACCTCTTTCTTGAGCCTTCATAAATAGAACGAGGGTTATGGACTAAATATAAAAAGAGGTTTTATTTATTTACGATACGTCTAGTTTATTTATATTTTTATTTATTTACCATACCTTTTGAGTAAGTATAAAAAAACGTTTTATTTATTTACCATACCTCCACTTTACTTATACTTTTATTTGTTTACACCCTTACATGTATATAAGGTGACTTATGGAGTAAATATAAAAAATGTTTTATTTATTTACCATACCTCTCATTTATTTATATTTTTATTAATTTACCATACCTCTTTTATAAATATGGTATTTGGTCCATAGGATTCACTTAAATAAAACCTATTCTTGAAAATGGGCGAATGGATTCACTTAAATAAAACCTATTCTTGAAAATGGGCGAATGGAAGTTTGTAAGTCCTAATTTCAAGGGCTAATTTTACCTTTTTTACCCTCTCCCTTAAAAGAAGGTGGGCTATTTGAGGTGATTTGTAAAAATGTACTATGATACAAAATATTCGCCCAATAAAAATTTAAAACCCCTTAATTTCGCCAAAGGGCGAACATTCGCCCCTAAAATTATCCTTGAAACCTACCTTCCTATCCACTTCTTCCCACTATTTATGTTCTTCCTCCTCTCTTACTCCTTCTAACAGTCCTAGCAGCAGTGGAGGACTGAATTTAAGGCCAATCCAATTTGCCTTTAAGCTTTGCATTGAGTGCTTATATAGGGGCACTCTCCTCATGGCTTCCCTCATCCTATTTGGGGAGTGATACTCCCTAATCCTTAGGTTGTGTTGCAATGTATTCCACCTTCTCATGCAGGCATGAATGCAGTCATCTCCAAACAATCTCTCCATATCCTCGAAATGAGAAATAGCTTGGGCTTGCTTGTCAACATAGTCAGGGACAACTTGAGGATTAGCTGCAAGGTGTTGGTGGGCATAGATGAGAGCCAAGGGTTCTGCTGGTTCTGCTCTAATCATCAGGGGTTCACTTAGCTCTTTTGCCATCATTTTCTAGATTTCTACTGCCCTTTTCTCTTCATGGCTCATCCAAGATGCCATAGCCATTAGTTGCAAGTCTCCCAACGCAACATTTGGATCCCACAAGTTCATGTCAGTAAGTGCCATGTTGTGCAAGTAAAATTCTGCTAGCTTTGCTTTGTCCTCAGCTGAACTATGATCACATAAATGCATAAATTGGCCATAATCCTGAAAAGGTATTGTGCCCCTCTGTGATCTGATAATCACCCTATGAGTGACCTCAGTTAAATATTTATTAGTTAAAGGTATTACAGACTCATATGTTGGTGTGTCTAAGCTATTCAAGAAATGGATCGATCAGATTGCCAATACATAGACACTTAAAAACGGGAAACAACAGAGAAATACAGTAAGCAAAGACAAGAACACAAGAAATTTAATAAGTAGTTCACCCTATCCTCCAGGGCTACGTCTCCGGTCCAGCCCTCAGTGGTGGCCTTCTTTTATTGTGCCTTGAAGCAGAGAATTACAATGCAGGAGTTCAAATGTGAGTCTCCTAAACAGAATTTGCTTGGCAGGGTGGTTCTTGGGTGCCCCAAGCCACTAGAGTACATAGACTCTTTTCCTTACCAGCTCTGTGACCTTCTGGTCTACAATGGAGAGAGCCCAGTGTGGTTATCTGTTTGGACAGATCCTCTCTGGGATGGCTTGAATCCTTCAAGCTCTCTGTTTCTCGACACTACCTTTGGTCAGCTCGACCCTCTGTCCTCTTCTGCTTTTGCTTCACTGTCTTTTTCCCGGTGTTCCGTCCTCCTCTCGGGATTCTAGTTCCTCTGTCTCTTCCCTTTTTCTCTCTGTGTATTCTGTCTCTGTTCATGGCTTTAAGCCATTCGCTTCCATGCCTGTCCAGTTCCTCTTCCGTCTCCGTCGAATCGGCTTCTACAGCTACTCTTGGAGTTCCCTAGCTCGGCATCACCATCGGCTCACAGGGAGTGGGCACATGTCCTCCTGTAACACGTCAGCCTTCTTCGTTGGTTCAGTTCTTTGGTTGCATCATGGATGAATTCTTCCTCCAATGTGGTGGTCAAAGTGGACTTCAAATCCTTCTAAATTGCAGCCCATTCCTTCATCGATTATGCTTCCCCCCGTCGGGCACAATCTCAGACATCCGATCTGGGGCCTCCAGATCCGACACCATATGCATGTTTCGCGCGGTTGACTTGATCAACCTTTAGCGCATGATCAATGGTGGTTTTCTCTCTCCTCCGCTTGCCATGCGTCGTTCGTTGAGTGGGATCGCTCCAATTTCTCCAAAACTGCTTACCGTTTGAGGGTGCCCCGATCAATACCACCGGTTTTTTGGAGCACGGGTCCCACCTTGTCCTTTAGCACTTTTTTCGATTTTTCACCTATGGTTCTCTGGCTCCCCACGCATCCGAGTGCTCGGGGCTTCCACATTTCGGCCCTATTCACCCAACGATGCGCTATTCAAAATCCACCTCTGTTTCTTGATCCGAGGCTCCCAGGGACTAATTCGGCCTCCTGCGCAGTCTCCATGGGCCTCGATCAGCGCGCTTTGATCGGGGTCCTCGTCGTTCCATGCTAGTTGCCATTGCCACTGGTTCAGGGTGTTTTTTATCGCTGTTTTGGAATTTTTAGAAGTTTGTCTCGACCTGATACAGTCATGGTTCTCTTTGACAGTTCTTTTATGGATCCAATTTGGATCACGACCTTCCCAATGAAAAGCTTTTGGACCACCAAAAGTTGGTTTTCTTTCAAGCATCGACTAAGCGAGGGTACCGTTGTCTCTCTTGCCCAATCTCAATCCACTTTGCACTGCTCAGCTTCGAACCTTTGAGTCCAATTCTGAGGTACTCGACATCTCCCCTACGCGTTGTCCTCACCTTCCTATCCAAGACTGTGTCTTCCTGCAATTCATTCAGATATTCAAGTAGCAGGTCGTCAATAGAAGGCAATTGACTTTGCTCTTCAAGATCCTCAATCATTGAAGGTTCAAACAATCTCAAGCAATCTGCATTTACGACTGAGTAGATGTGCATGTAAGCTGGTAGATCAAGGCGAAAAGCATTTTCACCAATCTTCTCAAGTATCCTAAAAGGTCCATACCTAAAAACTATGCTCCATCCGATGCTTATCATGCCTTGCCTTGTATTTGGCTTGGCTCTTTTCCAGCTGTTCCTGTACTGCCTGGTGGATCTCCTGGATCTGTTCAATGAACCTAGTTTCCTTGTCCACATCACTGTGTCCATCAACTGTGGTATCTTTACCAAAGACAAAATCCAAGGGAGACCTTGGTATGAAACCAAAACAGGTCTCAAAAGGAGATCTCTGTGTAGAAGAGTGTTTTGCTCTGTTGTAATCATGTTGCACATAACATAAATGTTCATCCCAAAGCTTAGGATGTTTGCTGCAATATCCTCTGAGTAACTGGATCACTGTCATGTTAACTACTTCTGTCTGGCCATCGGTTTGTGGATGAAAAGCTGTGCTTTCTTCATTTGGGTGTCCATCAGCTCCCACAGACTTGACCAAAACTTCCCCACAAATCGGGTGTCTTGATCAGATACAATAGAAGTGGATAATAAAAAATGAACCCATACATGTTCAAAGAATAGTTTTGCAGTTTGTTCAGTTGTAATCTGTTTATTACAAGGTATCAAAATACACATTTTATTGAACCTATCCACAACCACATACAAATAATCATGACCTTTCCTATATTTTGGTAGTCCTCCAACAAAATCCATGGAAACACTTTCCCAAGGGTGAGAAGGAACTAGTAATGGAGTGTACAAGCCTAGTTTTCTATTGTTGGGCTTGCTTTTAGCACACATAGTACACCCTCTTACATATCTAGAAACTGTCTCATTCATTTTTGGCCAATAACAAAATCTTTGCAGTTGTGCAACTGTTTTACTTACCCCAAAGTGACCTGATATCAGAGAAGTGTGTGCCTCTCTAATTATCTTTACTGTCTCTGTATGTGGAATGCGGAGTTTCCCACAATGATACAAGAGTCAGTCCTTCACATGATAATCCAATTCTTCTACTCTTTTTCCTTGACTCAAAGTTGCATATACATCTTTAAAATCTATATCTTGAACATATTGTTCAATGTATCTTTCATGTAGTACAAAATTATGCTTAAGTATAGTAGATGCATTCATAATGGGTCTAGATAACATGTCTGCAACTTTGTTGTGTATGCCCTTTTTATATCTGATGACCAAATGAAACTGTTGTAGAAAACCCATCCACCTGTAATGTCTTGATTGCTGCAACTTAGTTTGGGAGTGTAGATATTGGAGTGGTTGATGATCAGTATGTATTACTGTCTCTTTGCCCATTAAGTAATGTTTCCACTTTTTCACACTCTGAACTAATGCATACAATTCTTTATCATATGTAGGATAGTTAACTACTGCAAGATTAAAAGTCTCAGAATGATAACATATGGGTTTACTGTGTTGTGTCAACACTGCTCCCATGGCATAGTCACTGGCATCTGTTTGGATCTCAAATGGTCTTTTTAGATCAGGTAGTGCTAGTACAGGTGCTGTACTGATCTTTTCTTTCAAGGTGTCGAAGGCTTTTTAATGTTTGCCTCCCCACTGAAACACCTTGTTCAATCATGTCAAAGCATGTAAGGGAGCTGCAATTGAGGAAAAGTTAGAGATAAACTTCCTCTAATATTGTGCTACTTCTAAGATGCTTCTCACTTCTGTAGCAGACTTGGGTTTAGGCTAGTTTACAATCACTACAACTTTAGAGGGATCTATTTTCAATTCACCACCCCCTACTATATGACCCAAATAATTTAGAGAGGTTTTGCCAAATTCACATTTGGAGAGTTTAACATAAAGTTTTTCTCTTTTCAAAACATCTAATGTTTACTTAACATGCTTTAAGTGTTCTTCCCACGTTTTACTAAAGATCAGAATATCATCCAAATACACAATAATGAAATCATCAAGAAAAGGTCTGAGTACATCAGTCATTAATCTCATGAAAGTAGTAGGGGAATTGGTCAAGCCAAAAGGCATAACCAACCACTCATACAATCCTTGCTTTGTTTTGAAAGCAGTCTTCCATTCATCTTGCTCTGCAACTCTGACGTGATGGTATCCACTGTGCAAATCCAGCTTGGTGAAATAAACAACTTCCTTCAATTGATCTAAAAGATCATCTATGAGAGGAAGGGGATAGCAATTTTTTATTGTTATCTTATTCAATGCTCGGTAGTCAATGCACATTCTCCACGAGCCATCTTTCTTTCTCACCAAAATGATTGGTGACCCACATGGTGATGTGCTAGGCCTGATGAACCCCTTCTCGAGCAACTCCTGCACCTGCTTCTTGATTTCAGCATTCTCTAAAGCAGACAACCTATACATTCCAATGTTAGGCAATGGAAAATCTTGTTGCAAAATAATATCATGTACTATTTCCTTTTTGGGTGGCAGGCCTTTAGGTTCTTGAAACAGAACATCATACTCTGAAACAATCTTTTCTATATCAGCTTGCTGCTTAGCATTACAACCCTCAAATACATTGGTTTTATCAGGTTTCTTTTCCTTTACAACCATTAGTAAGAATTGTTTGCATGAATTTATCATTCTTTTCATCTGCCCTGAGTTTATGAGAGTATAATTATTCTTGAGCTTATGAGCTCTTACAAAGTATTCAATTCCATCTTTAACAAGTAGATACTTGTTCTCAGCTCTATAGAAAATAGTTTTTCTATCATACAAGTAAGGACTTCCTAAAACAATTCCACATATATCCAAAGGAATTATGTCTAACTCAACCTCATATACAAATGCTGACCCAAAAGAAAACTTGAGTTTGCACTGTCTAGTAACTTGTAGTTGTGCTTTATCATTCAACCATCCTAATGGGTATGGTTTCTTGTGAGGTGTAGTTGCTAATCCCAATTTCTTTACAATTGCTTCAGAAATTAAATTTACTTGTGAGCCACTATCAAACAAAGTATCAATCTTTTGATGTTTGGAAATAGCTCGAATATGGAAAATCTCATGTCTTTTTCTCTCATGTTCTTCATCAATAACAGGTTGAGCAGAATTACTAGTAAATGCTTCATAATTCTTACCTTTTATACCTGTGGCTGCAATGATTGTTTCATCTCCCTAGTCTAACCCAAAATATTTCTAAATAGCTGCAACAGTCTTCTTCTTCTTGCCCTCAGACTTCTTAGGTCTCAGCTCTGGATGCAGAATCCAACAGTGCTCATCATCATGCCCATCCTTTTTATAGTGAGTGCATGAAGCTTTGCCTTTCTGTGCAGTGTTAGCCTTCCTTGCTTTCCACTTCTGCTTTCTTTTCTCCGTGCTTGTGCTTGCAGTGGGTTGGCATGGTCCCCCAACTTCTGGATTTCCATTCTTCCCTCTAGCTTCTAGATGAGTAGCTTGTACAAATGCCTCATCTATACTAGTGGGATTAAACATGAGGATGGTATACCTCATGTAGCTGTGTAGACCACCAATACTTCAAAAGAGTCTCTGGTGAGTCTAATGAGATCCCTAGAATCAATTCTCTCTTTATAAATTCTTAAGTGTACCCTTGCACACTTTTCCCTTTCAACTGCCGAAGAGTTTTCCAACTCATCATGGCTTGTTGCATATAGGCCAATGGATAGAATGTTGGCATTATGATACAAGTGTTGTCCTTGATGGAAACTCACTCAGAAGCATGTCCAAGTGATGGCAACTCAATCAGAGGACAGATCTTAGTACAGCAGGACAAGAAAGAGATATATGCAGGTTCATTAAGGAAAATCAGCGTATACATGCAGGTTGGCTTCAGTAAAAGCGCGTACATGTGGAAAACTTATCTTTGGTCCGTGGCGGTTAGTCCTTGGAAGTTGTGCCTATGGTTTTGGACCATGGTGTCTCGACGGACGTGTTGATCCCTAGTTTTGAAGTTGATGGTATTGTGTTACTATGGTTTTGGACCGTGGTATTGTGAAGGGCCTAAGCCTATATAAGGAGAAGATCATTAGGCCAGACTGAGTGCAAGAGTGTGTGAGTGATGAAGATCTGAGGAAGTGTGAGATCCAAATGCTGGTTATGGGTTGGTGATCTGAACCAAGGTTTCACTCATGTGGAGGATGATGAATGATGGAACGAGATCTCAAGGCTTGGAATGATTATCTTCATATGGTATGACTGTGGATAGACCAGATCTATTGACGCATGTTTATTGTTATGATCTGGGTATGTTTTGATGTCTGATATAGCTGCAGAGTTATAAGTTAGAATTTGCAGATCTGTACGCAGGTTGGTTTTGGTAAAAGAGCGTATACACGCAGGTTGGGTTCGTCGAAGTAGCGTATACAATGTGAAGTATGATATTTGAAGATGGAGTTGGATCTGGTTGTTGTTATGTTGTCTGGTTGTTGTTGACAGGGTTTCAGTGATTCAGTATTGGGTGATTCAGAGATTGATGATGCAGGTTGTACTACAATGGTGATTGTCTTATGGATCCAGTATGAAAATGTATGAAACGTGGTCCCGGGAAGATCGTAGTCCGACACCTACGTACTGGTGAACATATCAGCCAGTACAAGAGCCAGGGGGTTGTAGCTCCCTTCCAGGAGCAGCTGGAAAATGAGTGAAGGTTGTAGCCTTCAGTAGGGTTGGCACCTACGTACTAGTAAATGGATCGGCTAGTACAAGAGCTATGAGGGTTGTAGCCCTCTGCAGGTTGTAGCCTGCGTGCTGGTAAAGGACTGCACCAGTACATTGTAAAAGAAGTTTCTTATTAAAGAAGAAAGAGACGAATTGCAACAGGTGGTTTTCACCCACATTGGGTTTCCACCTTATATCATGGTGTTCATGTTTGTGGCTTTTGTGTGATGATCTGTTCTGTTATACTGCACCTGTTTACTGTTAATATGGTTAATAATGTTCTGATGCATTTACTGAAGATAAGCTAACTAAATCATAAGATTTCTGGATATACGCTAGTTGCTTTAGACACAGTAGCGTGTACACGCGGGTTCACTTAACTGAAGTAGCGTATATGTTTCTGAGTATGAAATTGTAAAGTTTTTACTGATCTGATAATACTGATTCACCCCCCCCCCCCCCCCCCCCCCCTCAGTATTATTTCCAACAATTGGTATCAGAGCAGGTCCTTCAGAGAAGCTTGATCGCTTGAAGGAGATTCGTAGAACAATGGGGAAGAAAGCACGTCAGAAGAAGAAGACAGCCCAAAGGAACAATGACAACCTGCCGTTGAGTGGAAGCAAGAATTCAGATCCTGAATCACCTCAGAATGAAGATGGACAAACAAATGAAGCATCATATCAAACCATAGATCAGCAAGATCTACTTAGCAAAAGGGAGAATGCCCTCAAAGAAGAAATCATCAGATTAGAAGATCAGTTGGAATGTGCCTCCAGAATTCGACAAATGCTGCTAGCGCTGAATAAAGAGCAAGAAAACGAGATCCTAAAACTAAGGCATCAGCTGGATGAAGGAAGGAAAGCTGAAGAGACCTTGAAGAAGCAATGTCTGGAAAAAGAAGAACAACATCAAGTTGAGGTTAAAATCTTGAAAAGTAGATTAGAAGAAAAAGATAAACAATTACGATTTCAAGATAGTACTAAGATCTTGGATGATATTCTTAGTAGTCAAAGGTCCCCTGCTATCAAAATTGGTCTTGGTTTTCATGAGTCTATTGAAGATGAATCTGGTTCACAAAGTAAGACAAGAATCTCTAATGCAAAATCTGAAAGGCTCTACAAGGAGATGAAAGGACAACCCCATCAACAATCAAGGAAAGAGACTCCTCAAAGAAAATCTTTTACTCCTCCCATGAATAATGTTGAATGCCATGTATGTCATAATCTTGGAAATGTTGCAGCCATATGTAGAAGAAGAAGGTTTCAAGACCATCATGCAGAAAGATCATCACATTCAAGGTACTTTAATGATATTGCTTTTCTTGCAATATGTTTGGTCACAAAGCTGCTGATTGCTATAGGAGGAATATGAAACATGTAAGATGCTATGCATGTAACAAGTTTGGACATAGAGCAAAAGATTGCAGGAACAAAGCTCATGATAAAAAGAAATCATCAACATGCTTGAAGATATCGAAGAAGAAGGAAGTTCAGTCAGAAAGATGTGGCACAACACAGGGTACTCAGCACAGCACAGACATAACAAACTCAAGGGGAGCTGAAAGAGTCAAACTTCAGTGTTCTAATTCTC
Source organism: Pinus tabuliformis (assembly GCA_031772625.1). Lineage (NCBI taxonomy): Eukaryota > Viridiplantae > Streptophyta > Pinopsida > Pinales > Pinaceae > Pinus > Pinus tabuliformis. Next base: position 600,193,436 of record CM062808.1, read on the forward strand.
ATACGCAAGTTTCATGAAGGCAATCCGCGTATATACGCGAGTTTCACACTGAAAAATCGCGTATATGTCAGTATGAAGAAATGCAGTGGGGATAGGCTCAGAAAAGGGGTCTGATATGATTCAGTCCAATATCTGCTCTCTTGGTTAACGATTACAGTCTGCTAAGGATGTTTGGAAATGTTTTGATACTTGTAAGATGTTAGAAGTGTTTAATCCTAACTTGATGATGATGAGATCTTGATGCTTATTACTGATGTATGCATGATCAGATCTAACTACAGATGGCACAGGCTCAGGGGGAGCATATACTTCAAATAATGCATTGTTGGCATTATGGTTAGAAGTTGTTGATAAAGTCTATGAAGCTAAATGATACATCTTGCTGTTTGATCAAAGGAATGGTATTGCAGGCTGTTGCTTATGGTACAGATCATATATGATGAATGATAGTCATGGTCTTGAATGAATGGCTGGTCTTAGAACCTGCATCTGCTCAGGGGGAGCATGGATGGATTAATACAAAGGGGAGCCAAATCAGAAACTTCAGCATGTACTCAGGGGGAGCATGGACAGATTGGTACACTTTGGCATATACAAAGGGGGAGCACATTTGGAGATTTCAGCAGGTACTCAGGGGGAGTATGTACAGCAAAAGGTATACCAAAGAAGAGAATATCTTGGTCCGCCCTTTGCCCTTGATGTCAAAGGGGGAGAGTGACTTGGTGTGGTGGTTGCCATCAAGTCCAAAGGGGGAGATTGTTGGCATTATGATACAAGTGTTGTCCTTGATGGCAACTCACTCAGAAGCAGGTACAAGTGATGGCAACTCAATCAGAGGACAGATCTTAGTACAGCAGGACAAGAAAGAGATATACGCAGGTTCATTAAGGAAAATCAGCGTATACACGCAGGTTGGCTTCAGTAAAAGCGCGTACATGTGGAAAACTTATCTTTGGTCCGTGGCAATAGTCCTTGGAAGTTGTGCCTATGGTTTTGGACCATGGTGTCTCGACGGACGTGTTGATCCCTAGTTTTGAAGTTGATGGTATTGTGTTACTATGGTTTTGGACCGTGGTATTGTGAAGGGCCTAAGCCTATATAAGGAGAAGATCATTAGGCTAGACTGAGTGCAAGAGTGTGTGAGTGATGAAGATCTGAGGAAGTGTGAGATCCAAATGTTGGTTATGGGTTGGTGATCTGAACCAAGGTTTCACTCATGTGGAGGATGATGAATGATGGAACGAGATCTCAAGGCTTGGAATGATTATCTTCATATGGTATGACTATGGATAGACCAGATCTATTGACGCATGTTTATTGTTATGATCTGGGTATGTTTTTATGTCTGATATAGCTGCGGAGTTATAAGTTAGAATTTGCAGATCTGTACGCGGGTTGGTTTTGGTAAAAGAGCGTATACACGCAGGTTGGGTTCGTCGAAGTAGCGTATACAATGTGAAGTATGATATTTGAAGATGGAGTTGGATCTGGTTGTTGTTATGTTGTCTGGTTGTTGTTGACAGGGTTTCAGTGATTCAGTATTGGGTGATTTAGAGATTGATGATGCAGGTTGTACTACAATGGTGATTGTCTTGTGGATCCAGTATGAAAATGTATGAAACGTGGTCTCGGGAAGATCGTAGGCCGGCACCTACGTACTGGTGAACATATCAGCCAGTACAAGAGCCAGGGGGTTGTAGCTCCCTTCCAGGAGCAGCTGGAAAACGAGTGAAGGTTGTAGCCTTCAGTAGGGTTGGCACCTACGTACTAGTAAATGGATCGGCTAGTACAAGAGCTATGAGGGTTGTAGCCCTCTGCAGGTTGTAGCCTGCGTGCTGGTAAAGGACTGCACTAGTACATTGTAAAAGAAGTTTCTTATTAAAGAAGAAAGAGACGAATTGTAGCAGGTGGTTTTCACCCACATTGGGTTTCCACCTTATATCATGGTGTTCATGTTTGTGGCTTTTGTGTGATGATCTGTTCTGTTATACTGCACCTGTTTACTGTTAATATGGTTAATAATGTTCTGATGCATTTACTGAAGATAAGCTAACTGAATCATAAGATTTCTGGATATACGCTAGTTGCTTTAGACACAGTAGCGTGTACACGCGGGTTCACTTAACTGAAGTAGCGTATATGTTTCTGAGTATGAAATTGTAAAGTTTTTACTGATCTGATAATACTGATTCACCCCCCCCCCCCTCTCAGTATTATTTCCAACATAGAAATGCTTCTTAATTGCAGAAACAAAGTCACTCCAAACAGAGATGGTCTTACCATGTATTTTTATGTCAGCTTGGGTTCTTCCTTCCCACCAAACCAAGGCAGTGCCTCCTAGGCGTAGGCTTGCCAATTGAATTTTGCTCTTGTCTGAGTCAATGTTCTGCACTTTGCAATACACATTAATTTGTCTAATCCAATTTTCCAACTTTTCAGCATTTAGCTCTCCATCATATATAGGCAAGTCAAATTTAACATTTAGCTTAATCAAAGATGCTTTCTTATTATGCACAGGGTTATTAGGAGGTGTGAGAAAGTTTTCCTCTTTCCCTTTTCCTTTTGAGTGGGCATGGGAATGAGACTCATCTTCTTCTTTATCTTGTTTAGACCCTGATGAATCTTCACCCTTATGCTTTCTAAAGTCCCTATACATTTCTTCTACCATAGACTTGATAGCTAGGAAACTCTCTATGAATTGAGGGTCTGGCCCCACAGAACCTTCCTCTGACATTGTCTTCCAAGGATAGACTCTCCCAATTTCAGGATTAGTTTCGACCAACTCTCCTTCTCCTAATTTGAGCTTTGATCTAGTGAGCATTCAACAGCTAAACCAACATAAGCTTGTATAACCTTACAGCCTAGAGCTCTGATACCACTTGATCTGATAATCACTCTATGAGTGACCTCAGTTAAAGATTTATTAGTTAAAGGTATTACAGACTCATATGTTGGTGTGTCTAAGTTATTTAAGCAACGGATCGATCAGATTGCCAATACATAGACACTTAAAAATGGGAAACAGCAGAGAAATACAGTAAGCAAAGACAAGAACACAAGAAATTTAATAAGGAGTTCACCCTATCCTTTAGGGCTACATCTCCATTCTAGCTCTCGGTGGTGGCCTTCTTTTATTGTGTCTTGAAGTAGAGAATTACAATGCAGGAGTTCAAATGTGAGTCTCCTGAATGGAATTTGCTTGGCAGGATGGTTCTTGGATGCCCCAAGCCACTAGAGTACACAGACTCTTTTCCTTACCAGCTTTGTGACCTTCTAGTCTACAATGGAGAAAGCCCAGTGTGGTGCTCAGTCCGGACAGATCCTCTCTGGTATGGCTTGAATCCTTCAAGCTCTCTGGTGCTCAACGCTGCCTTTGGTCAGCTCAACCCTCTATCCTCTTCTGCTTTTGCTTCACTGTCTTTTTTCCAGTGTTCCATCCTCCTCTCGGGATTCTGGTTCCTTTGTCTCTTCCCTTTTTCTCTCTGTGTATCTTGTCTCTATTCATGGCTTTAAGCCATTCATTTCCATGCCTATGTAGTTCCTCTTCCGCCTCCGTCAAATCGCCTTCTGCAGCTGCGCTTGGAGTTCCCTGGCTCGGCGTCACCATCGGCTCACAGGGAGTGCGCACATGTCCTCCTGTAACGCGTCAGCCTACTTCGTCGGTTCAGTTCTTTGGTTGCATCATGGATGAAGTTTTCCTCCATCGTGGTGGTCAAAATGGACTTCAAATCCTTCTAAATCGCAACCAATTCCTTCGTCGATTCCACTTCCCCCCGTCAGGCGCAATCTCAGCCGTCTGATCTGGGGCCTCCAGATTCGACGCCATACACATGTTTCACGCGGTTGACTTGCTCGACCTTTAGCACGCAATCAACAGTGGTTTTCTCTCTCCTCCGCTTGCCACACATCATTCATTGAGTAGGATCGCTCCAATTTCTCCAAAACTGCTTACCGTTTGAGGGCGCCCCAATCAATACTGCCGGTTTTTCGGAGCGCGGGTCCCGCCTTGTCCTTTAGCGCTATTTTTACTTTTTCGCCCATGGTTCTCTGGCTCCCCATGCATCCAAGAGCTCGGGGCTTCCCCATTTCTGCTCTCTTCACCCAACGATGCGAAATTAGCGCTAAGTGCTAATCATGCATCAAAATCCACCTCTGTTTCCTGATCTAGGGCTCCGAGGGGCTAAATCGGCCTCCCGCGCAGTCTCCATGGGCCTCGATCAGCACGCTTTAACCGGGGTCCTTGTATTTCCATGCCGACTGCCATTGCCACTGGTTAAAGGTGTTTTTGATCACTGTTTCGGAATTTTTAGAAGTTTGTCCCAACCTGATATAGTCATGGTTCTCTTTGACAGTTCTTTTATGAATCAAATTCGGATCACTTGGGGCCAGTGTCTTAATCTGAAATTTGAGCCACTGATCTTTGAGGTACAATGCATATGATTTGGTGGGCTACCTGCACTGTAATGCCTCCATTGCCCAGCTGGCCATACAGGCTAACTAGGCATCCTTTTCCTGTAGCTGCCTCTGCAAAATCAACACTTCATTTTCTGCCTGAGATTCTTTTTCATGTTGCTATTTTAGTAATGTCTCACTGTCTGCCTGGGGTTCCTCTTTCTGTTGCTGTCCTTTTAAGATTGATAGCTCATTTCCTCCTTGAGGTTCCCTTTCTTATAGAACATTTCATTTTCTTCCTCCAATTGAGCTCTTATGATTCTTTCTGTATGCATGACCATGCTCAATTATTTGCTCATCTCTCTCAACTTGTTTTCCATGTGCATATCTCTTTTGCCTTATCTTCCCCCTAGGTCTGTTCTTCTGCCTTCTTTTCAAGTTTTTCAGATTCTTTGAGCATTTCCAATGTCTCCTGTAGAGAGGTCTTCGCCTCCTATAGGACTGCTTTAGAGTCCATCAATTTGATCCTTTATCTCCAAGTAGAGGTCTTAGGACTTCCTCTCTCATAAGTGATGGATATTTTGGAGGGAGATTCCTCCTTTGTTACAGTAGGTACATCCTCAATGATGATGGGTTCCTTTGAAGGTGGTTGAGGCTTCCCCATCTTGATTCTGGTGCTTTTTCGAGCTTTGAAGTACATAGATGGTTGTCTCTTCCTTTTCCCTTTGGCCTTGGCTAGAGTACTAAGTGCAACAAGAATAGTTGCTGCTTCTCTTGCTAGCGTCTCAGAAGACACTTCTTCTTGTTGTTTTTCTTCTTCTTCTTCATTTGATGTTTTACCTATGTCTGTTGTCTCTAATTTCATTTCTGCTGTCTCTGGTGTTGTTTTCTCCTCTACTTACTGAGTTTATGCCTTTCCTGTGGCAGCCTTTTTCTGAGCTATCTTCGGCTTCTTCTTTTTAGTTTTTGTCCTCTTCTTTTTCTCTGCTGTGGTTTTCTCTTTTTCTACTTTTTCTGTTGTTTTCTTCTCTGCTTTAGGTTCAACTGTGGTGGTGTCATGTTTCTCCTCTCCTCTTTGTTTTTCTTCTTTTTCTTCTTCCAATTAAATATTTTGTGCTTCTTCATGGATTTCCTTCTTAGGTTCCTCTTTTTGTTCCTCTTCTTCACTTCCAGATGGACTAAGGTCATCAGTGAGAATTTTTATGTCATCTTCTTTAGTCATGTTCCTAAAAATCTCCTAGGCTATAGGGTTTATGTAAGTGTGGAGGGTATCCTCCATCAGCAATTTAATGAGTCCATGGTGAGCCAGTTGGTCTGGAACCCCTGCATACAATTTGGTGCTACACTCTATCAAGGATTGGAGGAGAAAATATGGAAGACTGAGTTTTCTAGATGCAGGTAGGTCCATGCCATATCTTAGTTCATGTAATAGCCCAAAATGATAACCATAGACTATACTATATCTTCCTTCACAGGAGATATATTTAATGATATGATCACTGACCTCACCCCATGGATAAGGTATACTTGTCCTCCTGATCCCATTCTTATCCTCCACATGATGTTCATCAGGCTGGAAAAAGGTCTTCTTAGAAACCTGACCTAGTGGTTTTTCTTCTTTGCTCCAAGGGAACCCAAGTGGAAGACTTGTAATTTTGTTGATGAACTCTAGTGTAAGTTCTATGGTTAGATCCCTAAAATTGACTGTAGCATGGGTCTTTGAATGGGGTCTTAAAGATCATAAAAATTCCTCTGTGACTTCCTCATCATACCCATGAAACTTCTCAAGGAAAGGCAACCAATTTTCCTTGGTAAAGAGGGACACCACTTCTGGATGTTCATGCAATTTAGTTGAATTCAGAAGCTCCTTCCTCATAAAATCCCCTGTCATGATGTTCAGTGACTGCTGGAAATTCTTAGGTGAGGAGGGAGACAACAAATTTCAAACCCAGAAATAGAGGAATAACTGAGGTTTTCTTCTGGAACCAGAGAGAGTTTTTCGTGTTTCTTCTTTTTAACAAAAACAAATTGTAACTTTCATGCCCTTCAAACTCTGTTCTCAACCTTAATTTACTTCTCGGGTTGTTTGAGGACATCTATATATATATATATATATATATATATATATAGATATATATATATATATATATATATATATATATATTAGAGCACAGAGAGTAAGACAATGTTTTTCTTTTCACAAAGTAAGCAGACCACCCAATGCAAATTCACTGTTTTACAGGCTTAATTTCCTATGGTTGCATCATTTATTTACATAGGAGAATATCATGAAGGAGAAAGAGATCGAATTTCAGTGCAAAGAGTAAAATGGAGAGACTGTATATATTTCAAAAAACTTAGGCAAACTTTTGTTCTCACTTTCCCTTTCTTTTCAACTCAATACTTCGCTTCAAATCCCACCACCTTTTGTAGATATATAAAATGCAAAGTAGGTTTTACTGAGCCTACCTTTTTGAGCTTGAATTTAGCATAAAATCCCAAATTTCCCTCTGCAGAGCTGCTCACTGGTCCTCCTATAGAAAGGCTCCTGTAGACTGTGTTTTTGCCCCTGTAGAGTGCGCTAATGCTCCTATAGAGCCCGATAAGTGGAAGGGTTTTGAAACTGATATAGAGAGACTGTTACGAGGTTCTAAAGGAGGAAGGTAGGTTGTCATAGCCGAGAACTCATCGATGCAAATGAAAAAAAAGGTGGTGGAGGTTTGACTACAATGTACTTAAGCTTACGGGAGTGTTCTGCGATGATGAGGTGAGGTGGTAGGAAGGGTACGTTATCCCCATCCGGACCGTTAGTCCCTACTCCAGTGCCATTATGGTACTTCATGCCACCTGCCCATAATCACTTCCATCATTCTCGTTATATGCTGCCACCACTACCTGTTTTGAGTTTTTCTTCCCGAGTTGACTGAACACACGTGCCAATTGCACCCACTGAACACTGTTTGAATTGGACGAGGCGCTGTTTGAACTGGATGAGGGGTTCTGTTTGAACTAGACGAGGGTGGCTAGTTAGCTGGCCACTGATTTTGTTTAATCGCGACCATCTCAATGGTTCATGCAGTTTCTAAATTATACTCATGCAACAGAGGAATGAGTTTCGTCACTTACCTGTTAGTCGCTACCGTGCTGTTGCATGCTCAGACTTTGGCACTCTATTCATGGATTGCTGCTACTGTTGGTGCTCGTGACTTCTGAACTGGTGGCTTGGCTACCTCATGCTGGTGATATTTGATCAGGAATGGCTCCTTGCACGTTGTATACACCTGTGGCTGCACTGACCCTGCCTCTGGAGCTTGTTTTTTTAAAGGGATCAGTTGTTACAGGAATCCTGTAGGATTTCTTATAACTGCTTCTCCCTCTAAAATTTCTGGCTGATGCTTGAGAAGGGACTGGAGAGATAGCTGAGGAAGGTTCTAAAGGAAAAGGAAAAGTAGATGGTATGCACTAGGTAAGAAACAAGTTAAGAATGTTGTTTTATTCTTCATCATTATTTTTTTTTAGCAAACAAAAGAAACAGAATTTTTGTGTTTTCTATGTAGGGAAGAAAGAAGTGAGTGGAAATGCAGTGGTGCAGGTATGGAATGGAGAGTTTGGGGGATGAATGGTGGTAGGGAGGTTCACAGGCCTTCTAAACAAATTTCTGGCCCTCTGATTCTTTTCTGAACTTGATTTTGAGCTCTCTGTGGTTTCTACAGGAGCCTCCTGTAGAATGCACAAAGCTTCCTGTAGGATGCATAATTTCCAGAACAAGTGAGACCAGGGCCTGGAAAAAGACAATGGTGATGGAGAAATGATCTATCAGGGGTGTATTCAGCCTAGCCATGTCCCTTTTTCTTCTATGACCCTCCTGCAATCTGCAATGCATTCAAAAGAAGTTAGTTTTTCTATTTTTTTCTTTTTTTTTGCTCTGTTTTTTCTCCTTTTTTTTTGAGACAGTTGGGGCACCTCCAGGAGTTTTTCACCCTCACTGCCTGCCCTAGGCACCTCCAGGAGGTTTTCACCCAGGGATCTTTTATTCTCTTTTTTTCTATTTTTTTCTTTTTTCTGTTTTTTTCTCTTTTTTCTCTCTCCTTTTTTTGTGTTTAGGGTGTGGGTGGAGTGGAGGCAGAGACCTGCTCCACTACCAACACTGTTTTACTCAGATTCTCAATGAATTCTTGCTTGGAGAGGGGCTTCCTGTAGATCTTCAACCTATGCCCATTGACGAGCATGGGGATGACTTCTTCATCAATGGTCTGGATCAGAACTAAACCATTTTCATTGCACTTTTCTACTGTGTATGGTCCCAGCCATCTTGTCCTCAGTTTTCCTTTGAAATCTTTATATCTTGAATCATATAGCAGCGCCCAATCTCCTTCTTGGAATTGTTTTTCTTTGAGGTGTCTGTCATGCCATATTTTCCTTTGAAGTTGGACTACCTCTGAGTGGAGAAGGGCCTGCAATCTCCGTTCATCTAATCCATTTAGCTGAAGTAACCTTTCCTTTTGTGCATGGTTGAGATCTAGGTCCAGCTAAGCTGCCATCCTTAGTGTGTTATATTCAAATTCTATTGACAACAAAGCCTTCTTCCCATAGACCAGCTCATAGGGTGTGAAACCTCTGGTGGTTTTCAGTTGGTGTTATAGGCCCAAGTGGCCTCAACCAATCGATCTACCCAATCCTTTCTACTGCTGCTCACTACCTTGGTCAAAATTCCTTCCAAAGCTTTATTAGTGACTTCCACTTGTCCATTTGCTTGAGGATAATAAGGGGTGGAAGTTCTGTTCTTAATTCTGTGATGTGTGAGTAGGTATTCAATCAGATTGGAGGTAAACTGACTCCATTGATCTGTGACTAATTCTCTTGGATAGCCAAACTTGTAAAAGATATTCTCTCTCAAAAACTAAACTACTTTTTCTTCTGTTGCTGCCTTGATCACCTTTGTTTCTGCCCATTTTGTCAGATAATCAGTGCACACAATGATGTAAGATTTCTGTTTTGAAGAAGGGTTGACAGGACCCACAAAGTCCATGCCCCACTTCTCAAATGACTCAAAAGTCACTTGAGGTTGCAGGGGCATCTCATCCCTTGGAGTAGGTTTCCCCATCCTTTGACATCAGTCACATTGGCTGATATATCTCCTTATATCTCCTTACATCTTGATGAAGAGTGGGCCAATAGTAACCTGCTTGCAGAATTTTGAAGGCAGTCCTCTTTGCTGCAAAATGGCCCCCACAGAGCCCATCATGATAGGTTAGGAGAATGTCAAAAACTTCCTCCTCCCTAACACATCTCCTCAAAATCTGATCTAGGCCAAGTTTGAAGATATTGCCCCCAATCCAAGTGAATGGGGCACTTTTCCTCATGATCTTTCTCTTCTCTTTTGAGGACAAGTGTGGCGGGAACTATGCTAAAACCAAGTAATTTTCTATATCAGCTAACCATGGAGATAGTACTAAGATAGCAAATAGGTGTTCATCTGGCATTCGATCATCCACCATTCCTTCTTCACTTGCAGGCAGATCTAGTCTAGACAAAAAGTCAGCAACAACATTTTCCTTACCCAGCTTATTAACATGGTTAAATCAAACTGCTGCAATAAAAGTAACCATCTAATAATACGAGCATTTACATCTGGTTTTTTCATTAAATACCTAATTGCAGCATGATCAGTGTGTATGAATGTTTGATAGCTGGTGATGTAGTTTCTGAACTTATTTCTGGAATGGACTACAACTAGGAGCTCCTTTTCGGTTACAGTGTAGTTTAATTTTGCCTTGGACAAGTTTTTACTTAAAAAATATATGGCATAAGGCAGCTTCTCATCAATTTTCCCTAAGGCTACTCCTATCACTTTGTTCGAGGCATCTGTATGAATGTGGAAAGGTAGGGCCCAGTTTGGACTTCTCAAAATTGGGGCAATCACTAGTTTACTTTTCAAGGTATCCAGAGCCTCTTGATAGTTGTCGATCCATATGAACTCAAAATCTTTCCCAAAAGACCAAACAATGGAGAGGCTAGCTCACTAAAATCCTTAATGAATATTCTATAATACCCTACTAAGCCTAGGAAACTCCGAACATCTCTTACCTTTTGAGGAGGCAGGACCCTTTAGATGATGGCAATTTTGTTGGGATCCACCTGTAATCCTTGCTGAGAAATTGTATGACCTAGCACGGTCCCTTCAGTCATCAGGAATTCACATTTTTCAGGACTGGGGGACAGGTTCATTTCAATGCACTTGTATAAAACTTTTCCCAGGTTAGTCAAAGCTTCCTGAAAGTTAGAACCATAAGGAGTAAAATCATCCATATAGATTTCCACTCAAATCATGAATCAGTTCAGCAAATATACTCAGTACTATTCTCTGGAAAGTGGCGGGAGCATTGCACAACGCAAAAGGAAGGACCTAGTATGCAAAGGTACCTCAAGGACAAGTGAAAGTGGACTTATCTTGGTCTTCCGGGCTGATTTGGATCTAGTTGTACCCGCTAAACCCATCTAGGAAGGAGAAGAACTTCTTCCCTGCCAGGCCATCTAACACTTGATCTATGAAAGGCAAAGGGAAATGGTCCTTCTTGGTGGCCTTGTTTAGTTCCTAATAATTGACACAGATTCTCCACTTCCCATTTTTCTTTGACACTAGCACCAAAGGAGAGACCCATTCGTTGTCAGAGATAGGGTAGATGAATCCGACATCCAACAACTTTTGAAGCTCTTCTTTGACAATGTCCTTAAGGGCTGGATTCATCCTCCTTTGAGGCTTCCTGATTGGTTTACAATCTTCTTTGATGTAAATGTGATGAGTACAGACTGAAGAGTGGACTCCCTTCATCTCCTTATAGCTCCAGGAAAAAGCAACCAAGTGGTTTCTCAATAAGCTACACAGTTCTTTCTTCTAAGAGGTGGATAGGGATGAGTTGACATTCAAGGTTCTTTCTAGGCTGAATTCCACATTCTTAACTCAGGGAGAGGTCGAATCAGATACAAAAAGATCAACTAAAGGATTGGCTTTGGTTTCTTCCACCAGCTCTTCTAATGAAAACACACTGGGGGGTGGATTCTGAATCAAGTTTTCAATAAGATCATCCTCGGTTTGTGGACCCCCAACGGTAGCTTCTACTACACACAGTGGTGCGGAATAGACTTCATCCTCATCTTCCTCCTCCAACCATAGAGGTAAATCATGTTCTAACAACGGTTGGGCAGGAGGATATATGACTAGCTACATGGACATATGCCTATTCTTGATTGTCATGTTCCCAGCTCGACAACTAATGTAGGCATCTGCCGTAGCCAACCAAGGTCTTCCCAAAATGAGAGCGTACCTAGTGATCTTTGCCTTTGGTTGGAGAACCAGGAAATCAGGAGGGTACTCCCAAGAATCGATGGAGACCATTACATCTTCCACAATCCCTTCAGGGGTCACAGTGGAGTGGTCTGCTAACTGTAGTATGGTTATGGTCTTTCTCAGGGAGCCCTGAAGGTTGAGCTTGAGCATAGTGTCCCTGGTCATCACATTAATGGAAGCCCCTAGATCAATCAAGGTATGGGGGATTATGGTGCCATTGATGTGGACATCGACTACAGGACTTCCAGGGTCTAGATATTTCGGACAGATCACCTGCCCCAACATGAGGTCGAATAGTTGTCCTATGACATTGATAGTTGGAGCATCTCTCCTGCACCTGCCTGGGTGCCTGAAGCACTTCTCCTTGATTATCTTGTTGTATATAGGCACATCCTTTATGGCTTGGAGAAGTGGTATATTTACACATAACTGTTTCAATTCTCCCAGAAGTTCAGTTTCTTCTGGGGTTGGTTGTGTGGTTCTAGTTAATCTCTGAGGAAAGTGTGGAATGGCCTTTGGTTCACTTTCCTATTTTTCTTCCTCATCCTCCTTAGGGAGAGGTTGGTTATTTGGGATAACCTTCCTAGTTTATAGGTTAATCTCCTGAATCTCCACAGCATAGGTCAGGCATGATGTTTCTCCACTATATACCTGTTGGGCTTGTCTGTTATCTTGGTTTGGGTTCTGTTGAGCAGGTATTTGAGGTTGACTTGGTGGAGCAGGAGGAAATGGTTGTGGTTGAGCAGGTGGTGGAGGCAAAAGAGCGGGAGGAGAGTTGTACTAGGGCCTCCACTCCTGATGAGGTGCATTCCACTGAGGTTGTGGCTGAGCATAAGAGTGAAACGAATGAGCAACTGGTTGAGCATGGTATTGAGATGGATATGACCAAGGAGGGGGAGTAGACTAGGAAAGATGAGCAGGGGGACCCCAAGAAGGCATGGAAGTGGCTTGATTGGGTTTGTAATAGGTCTGGGATGTCCCTTGCATTCCCTATTGGTAAGGTCTGGGCCCATGTGGCTTCCTTTGGTTCATGAAATAGAGTGGTTCAGTGGCTCCTTCGGCCCCCTAATATGCTACTTTAAGTCCGGGAAATGAAGGGAACTGATTCGTAGAATGGTCTTCTTCACAGACTGAACACACTTCTATAGAGTTCAATGGACATTCGTTCCGAGGATGCCTTCTAGTGCACCTAGGACAAAATATGGCCAAAGCCCTCTCAGCTTCCTCTTGTTTCCTTTTGATATGCAAGGTATCCATTTGCATGGCAAGAGTCTGCCTCATCTTGCTCTTGAAATCTTCCAGCTGATTCTCAAATTCACTTCTAAGAGATGAACTAGATGAGGATGTAATGGCTAAAGGTTGATTTCCCCTACCTTTATTTCTGGCTGCCCTAGAATGGTTTCTAAACATAGTCTTTATGTCATCATAAGGTAGTTGGTAGATGTCTCCCCTAGCCAGAAAATGGAAGGTATCTAAAAGGTCTTCAGAGACTCCTCTGTGCAGGACCAACTTCAGAGATTCAGGGTCAAGTGTGCACCTGGCCCTTTTATAACTGAGTTGAAACCTCTCTTCATAGTCTTCTAAGGATTCATCACTTCCTGTGGTCATTCGGAAGATTTCTTCCTTGGTATTCTTTGATCTACAATAGTCCCGGTATTTGTTGTTAAAGGCTTGTTGCATCTGAGCCCAAGTTGTGATGCTATTTCCAGGTAACCCCATGAACCAACGCAATGTTGCATCCTTGAGGGTAGAAGGAAACAGTTTCAACTTCTTCTCATCTTCTGCATAGTCATAGGTTTGACAGAGAACAACAAATTCAAACAAGAAGGTATCAGGATCTTCGGTAGTCAATCCATGGAAGTGAGGTAAGGCTAAAGGACTTATGTTTTTCATTTTAGTGTCCCCATTGGTCTCTCGGATAGGAAAGGTACCCTCTATTCTTTCCCCATTTCCTCTAACATTTCTGTTTTCAGCCATGGTCTCAGGAGGAATGGTTTCTTGCTCTTCTTCTGCTATAGGATCTAGTATATCTCTGGTGGTTCACCTATATGTTCTTCTGGATCACTACCACCGAAGAAGAGAGAAGGGTGACTTAGTGATGTGGTGGGGGTGTTGGGTAGGAATTTTCCTGAATTGTCTCTGTTCTTACGAGGCATGAAATGAAATCTATTTTTGGATGATTTTTGTTTTTTTCTGCTTGTACCTGCAGAACTGAAATAGATTGAACAACAAATTGCAACTAACTGAAATGAACTCGCTGAAATGAATTTGCAGAATTGAAATGAAAGCAAGGAAATGGCTAATCTACTTTGCTGGAATGGAAATTGTAGAATTGAAATGAAAGTGAGGAAATGACTAATCTACTTTTGCTGAAATGGAAATTGTAGAATTGAAAGGGATAATCTACTTTTGCTGAAATGGAAATTGGAGAATTGAAATGAAAGCAGAAAATGCCTAATCTACATTTGCTGAAATGGAAATTGAAAAATTGAAATGAAAGCAGGAAATGCCTAATCTACTTTGCTGAAATGGAAATTGTAGAATTGAAATGAAAGCAGGAAATGACTAATCTACTCTTGCAGAAGTGAAATTGAAATGAAACAACTACTCTACTTTTGTTGAAATAAACTACTTAGCAGAATGTTGCAGTAAAAAATAGAAGAAAAACAATAATCACAAAATACTCTTACGCTTCACCGGCAATGATGCCAAAAAGATGCTGAGCACCAGTATTGCAGCAAGAATGTTGCAACTCCTGGGGCTTCCTTCTTTACTTTTATCAACACGGTAGTTCGTAACAAACTTGGAAGCGATGGTGTTGTATACACAAGTACTAGCTCTTACTGCAGGCTGTCACTTGGTCAGCTGGCGCAAGATCACTAGGAGCTTAGGCCAACTTCTATGATTTCTCAGAAGAAGCTTTTAATTGCGATGAAAGAAAGGTAACTCTAAAGAGGCTATTCTATTTGCAGAAAGAGAAGAAAAACTGAAATGAAACGCAAACCCTAGCAAACCCTAGTTTACCCACTAACCCTACTTTTGCAAAAAGAGATAGAAACTAATGAAATGAGTGTCATTGACTACTGAAAAGGTAAATTGCATTTATTCATGCTACTTCTGAAAAGAAATGAGAAGAAATCATATTTTTGTGCTTTTGAGTATTTTTATGTGAACTTATTATGCTTGTGATTTATCTGGTTGTGATTATGTAGAGGTTTGGTGGCGAAGGGAGATGGAGTTGGTTTTTGTAGAGGTGGTGGAAGGTGTGGATAGGTCTTAAGAAACCCCTAGCACCCTTCTGAAGACTTCCATAGTGATCGTACTTCGAAAAATCACTCACAGGACATTTTACAGGAGGTTGCAGGGGATCTACAGGAGAATCTACAAGAGGAGGCCAAGAGCTATTTTTGGAGTTTTGAAGCCAAAAAAATGATGGGAAAGGGGAACTGAAGGCTAGATGAAGGTGTTGAGGTGTCTAGCAGTTGTCAAGGAAGATCAGGGATGAACATGATGGTTGGATTCGTTCAAATGGCAAGAAAGCATCTTTATGGAAAAAAACGCTGAAATTAGGGTAGATTGGCGAAATGTTGCGAATGAGTTGGGAAATCTATGAGAAGTGAGTTGGTGCTAGCTATTCTATGGATGTATGGTGAGCTGAGATGTCCTGCAAGAGATATACACATTTACTTGTCAAAACTGACCAAAGAAAGAACTAACTATACCATGAAAACATAACTTTTTCTAGCTTGACCTAATTCTTGATCTACAAACAAAAAATGTTGAAAAATAGCCTATGAACAGAAAAGCATGTAGATAGATCTATGGTAAAATAACAGGAAATGATCTAAGCAACTGAATCTGAACCAATATCAATCTTTCCAAATCAAGTTATCACACTGGCAGTTGCATGGAAGAGCAAAAACTGTGTTTTTGGTGGCAGCGGTAGTGCCTTGACCTCAAATCATAGTCCTAGGAAGGGAGAAAGGAGATCAAAGCCTATTTTTGACCTTTTTGAATCTTATTCTATCACTGCAGTAACCTACTTAAGCAACTAAAACAAAAACAACTATACTAACCATCAAAAGCAACCTAATCTAACAAAGTAAAATGAATATATGCAACAGAGATTAATTCATGAATTGCAACAAAAACATATAAGTACACAGTAGGAGGTGCTAGGCAGCTTGGGTTGGGCCATATCACAAGAGCTTCAACCCTATGAAAGAGATCAGTGCTGGCTCAAAAACTGTTTCATCTTCATTATCAAAAATAGCAGTTACATTACAAAAACTGTTCTAAAAAAGGAACTCGAAAATGAGCTGAACACAATGCTGCAAAAAAGTGAAAAAATCTACTAATAATTGGCTAACCTACTAAGGCTCTAAGCCTCCTTATTTATCCAAATGGAGTCCTCCAACAGTCCTCCTAAAATCATGGAACTCGGCTTCCTAGAACTAGAGATAAACATCAGTCCTACTTTACTTGCTCGGCTGCCCCTTGGAATCATCAATGTGGACCTTTGTGCTCCGAGTTGCTGATGGAGGATTCGAGGAAAGGGGTCATAAATGAAGGATACACCCCCCCTACAAGTCTTCTTCCCTTTTCTCCTCAAGTTTTGGATGCCATTTGCTCATAAATCCCTTGACTTTGTCCAAAATTGACCAAAAAATCTGCATAAGGCACATATTAGACTACATGGCAAAATGACTAACCCAATTCACTCATATTCAAAAACATGCAATAAACTAATGAGAATGGTGGATTAAGTCGAAATAAGAGGTAGAATGATCCCATATAATTACCCATTTCTGGGGCTCATCAACTCGACCCCTACTAGCCATGACAGACATTTTGTCAAACATGTCACAAATAATTAATCTACAAGTTTAAACAAAATATCTGAGCATAGGGGTCTCATACTTTTCTGAGAATCACTAAGTAGAAGTGTTCCCTTATATCATTAGCTGGATTATTATCTATTAGGTCATAGATGCATTATTCATTCATTTACAAATCAAAACATGAGGAAAGCCATACATCATCACTATCATAAAACATGCTTATAACCAACATAATAACAATAGAAATATCAAGGATACATCAACCATAGAATCCACATATAAACCAGTATATTTACACATAAGATACCAAGGAAAGAACCTCTTACTAATGAATGCAAAATCTAACCTGAGCTGGGACTACCATATCCCACTCGACCATAGAATGGCAGAGCTAATTCTCTCTTAATTCATTCACCCCCGTGACACACTCCAAGCATGAATGTAGGACTCAAACCAAAAGAATCAACCGGGAATCCTGAGGCTAAACTACCTCACCCTCATCAACATAAACTAAGCTTTACCACAATCCATCCCAAATCACTAGGCCAAACAATAACCATGTAATAACAGGCTCTACCATGATCTCCACCAGATCACTAGGCCAAAACAAGCATGGTTTCCACTGGATTTCTCCACCTACACTATGATGAATTTTCCTATCTCCTAGTCTCTTAGGCTTTACCACAATCCACACAGGATCACTAGGCCCTAAACCAAGACCCACTCTCCAAGATTTACCACATCTCTCATCCCAAGATTATTAGTCCTAATGGAGAGCACCCACCTTCAGGCTTTACCTTATATTTTTCCATTCACCGGTCGAGGATTCCTAGGCCCATCAAGGCAACACAAAATATGTCTTTATCGCAACCCACAATCTAGTTCAGGGGTTACTAGACCATGTATTCTATTATTCAAAGATCCACCTCACTCAACTCTAAATCCATCGAGCAATCGAGCTCACCAAAACATGAGAATCCCATCACACCATGGCTATCTGGAAATAGCAAGGCTAGGCTGAAAACACTGTCACACCTAGCAAAACCCATGCCATAACAACAAAAAAACCACATGCAATATCATGCATGCCAAATATAGCAAGTGAAACACACATGCAAATCGATACTTACAAAGAATCTTGTTGTAGCTGCTTGATCCTACTCTTCCTTACTTTCTCCTTCCTTCCTCTTGCCTTCTTTTCCTTTCTTGATCCAATTCCAAAGAAGTGTCCAAGAGTGAGAGAGAGATAGAGAGAATAATGAGAGAGATCCAAAAATGAACTAACAAAAGGTACCAACTAATCCTCATAAGCCTTTTTATCAATTAGGCCTCTATTTTCTTCATTTTCCATTATTTCCCATCAATTTCCTCCTCACATACAATTTGTGACCTTTCACATTCCTTTTCTCCTAATTTCCATTATTTTCAAAAATAAATGTGCCAAAAATGCCATTTTGCCTTTCCAAAGCCTTAACCATTTCCTTTATAAATTTCCTTAGCCATAAACCAATGAACACCCACACTAGGATGTGTTTCCCAACATTCGACTTGGAATAAGTGTCCCATCAACCGTGGTTATTGTTTTTGCCTTTATTAACTTTTATTACATGAAATTTTCACCAAGGTTGTTACAAAACCCTCCCCCTTAGGTGACACCATCCTCGGTGTCCAACCACACCTATAACTCAACAAAAACATTGAAAAGAAAACATAATTCCCATGTATCTTTATAACATAGCTCGATGCAACATTTACAATGATCACCCTGTTGAAAAGCGAAATAATATGAAAACATAACAAAATGATACCCATATCGCTTATTGGAGCTTTATAACATAGAGGTATTTACATCCATATACATATGTACATATACCAAACTTCACCAAAACATGTACCAAAACATATACCAAATATCATACGAAAACCGTTTTGCCTCAACCGACAAACAATGAAGGATACATAACCCGCATCTGATCTGCCATCTCGTATGTAGCTTCATCGGGCCCAAAGTGCTTCTAGTGTACTTTAACCTGCTCGATTTCTTGGTTTCGAAGCATGAGAAACTTTCTCTGCAACATACATTATGGTTCTGGCTAGAATTCTCCATCTGGCTCCACCTATAATAATCACATGATCAACATCTTTAACATACCTCTTAAGCAATGACACATGGAAAACATAATGGAATTTTATTGTCGGAGGCAGTGCAAGTCGATAGGCTACTGGCCTAATCCTCTCAATGATCCTAAAATGTCCACAAAATCAAGGTGTTGGGAACGGGTCCCCTAGGGTCAATTTTTTGGTTAAAAGCCCAAGTTTTGGGGCAGAAAGCCCAAGTGTTGTATAAGAAGTGTAAAGTCTCCGCATTTTGTGGTCACAGAGCAAGAAGATGTAAAGATTCATAAAGGGTTTCCGCCCTTTGTTTAATGTAAGTCATGTTGGCTTTAGGAGATCTACCCATGGTCTGCAGACCATGGGATTGTATAAAAATGGAAGTCTTAGAAGATTCTAAGGCAGTTTTTAGTTCAATTCAGAAATGTTTGAAGAGTCATTAATGTAATGGGTTTGTGAGAGCTACGAGTGAAGAGTCTTAGCATAGGAAAGAGGCTTTACAATTGTGTGCGCATAGGCCTAGGATAGAAGTCTGCAGCTGAGTGCGTGGACCCCTGCAATTGTGTCCACAAGGTAGTTAGAGTCTGTAAAGAAGATTTGGACATCAATAAAGATAATTATCCTGGAATTACCTGCATATAAGCTATTTTACTTCTGTTATGAATGCATGTGATTATGTTATATTGAATACTGGGTTTATGATTTAATGTTGTATTGATGCACGAATCTATGTGTTTTACTTTGTTATATGAATGCAAGTAAGAATATATGTTTACGCGAAGATAATCGTAATGCACATTGAAGTTATCCAATACTTAAGCTAGTCCAGATAAATACAGTAGTAGGAGTAATTACAGAGGTGCGTAAGTGTCTGGATCACCTATTTAAGGTACGCGAAAGATAGTCATAGGCCTTCGTGGAGGTCTAGAGGACGAATAAGAGAAGTCTATCGATAAGCTCTAAAGGACTTATCGACCTGCACGAAGGAAGGCTTAAGGTATAAAACGACATCACTACCATCTCTGGGTGCGGAAACTTTGTTCTTGCATCCCCCCATACTGCTTCGGGTGAGACTTCAGTCTGCGCTCCATGGATTGATGCCGAACGGGCCAATAGTGTAGGGATTTGCTTGGCTAATTAACGTTGAACTTGGGTTAGGGCCCATCAAGTAAACACAGGGTGTCATCTAGGCATATGATCCAATCGTCAAGGAGCTCTTCTTTGGTTTGATGTGTAAGTACACTTGTTCCCAAACTTGGAACTCCTTCAATAACCTGTTCCGATCTGCATAGCTCTTCTTCCTATCTTGTGTTTACTTTAGATTCTTCTTGATTACCTACATTTCCAACTCCATGTATGCCAACATGGTTGGTCCAATCAACACCCTGTTAACTGGATCACTTTAACTGATGGGAGTATTTTAACTCTGCCAATACAATGTCTCAAACAGACTCCTCTTCAAGGATTCCTAATACCCATTGTTCTAAGAAAACTCTACCGTTGGAAGATACTCTTCCCACTTTCACTGTTGATGCATCACATACATCCTTAACATGTCTTCCAATATTTTACTGATCCTCTTAGTCTATCCATCTATCAACAAATGATAAGTTATACTTCCAACATTGTGCCCATACCTGCAAACAACTCCTTCCAAAACTTGGAATTAAACTTCACATCCATGTCTAACACAATATTCTTCGGGACTTCATGCAATCTGACCCTGTCCCTAATGAGACTTGTGCTACATCATTCGCTGAGAATGCAGACTTCACTGGAATGAAGTGTGCAATCTTTGTTAACCTATCCATAATGACCATGATGGAATCATGTTGTCTCATTGTCCTTGGAAAACCTGTGATAAAGTCCGTGGAAATTACCTCCCATTTCCACTCTGGAATCATAATCGGTTATAGCAGTCCACCTGGATGTTTACACTCTTCCTTCATCTACTGACAATCCAAAGATCTAGCCACAAACTCTGCTACATCCTTCTACATATTCGGCCAATAATAAAACTTCTTCACTGTGGTCAATGTCTTCTAATAGCCTGGGTGACATGAATATGGTTTCACATGAAACTCCATCAAGATCACCTTCTTGAGCTCATTGATGTCTAGCACATATATCATGTCCCTAAAGTTAACCAATCCATCTGTCGTGAGATGATAGTCCACATCCTGTGCAACTACACCTATACCTATACATGTACCTCTACTTGTACATGTACCTATACTAATACCTATACCTGTACCTGTACCACCAACTATACCTATAGATGTACTCTACTACAACCTGTGCACAATATCCATATACCTAACATCCTGTTGACCTGCCTACAAGATCTTGTCCTGCGGAGTTGTCCCATAGGAACTCATAGTTGCTACATGATTTACTTGTACCCGCATGTTAAGAGCATTTGCGACCTTGTTCTCCTTTCCTTTGATGTATCTGATCTCAAAATAAAACTCACTAATCGTGGCCAACCATTTAGCTTGCCTAGCATTCAGATTCGGCTAGTCAAACAAGTATCTCAACCCACTGTGATCACCCATCAATACAAACCTCCTACCAAGAAGATAGTGCCTCCACATCTTCAATGCATGTATGATCATTGCTAACTCAATATCATGCATCAGATAGTTCTACTCATGCTCAAGTAGTTCCCGTGACTCATAGCACACGTCCTACCCTTCCTGCATAAGGACTCCACCAATTCCTCTCTTACAAGCATATGTACATACTACAAAATCTTTGTCTGGATCTGCGATCTTTAACACTAGTGCATGTGTCAACAACTGCTTGAGCTACTCAAAACTGGCCTCACACTTCTCTTTCCATTCAAACTTCTTACCTTTCCTATGCAATGATGTAATAAGATAAGCAATCTGTGAGAAGTTCCTGATGAACCTCCTATAACATCCTGCCAACCCCATGAAGGATCTCACATTATCCACATTCCTAGGAGCTTGCCACTCCATAATAGCTCTTATCTTCTCTCGATCCAATGTTATGCCCTCCTTGGAGACAACATGTCCCAAGTAATGTACCTCATTCTTAAATAAACTGCACTTACTGAGCTTGGCATACAACTAATGCTCTCTCAACAATCTCAACACTACTGCTAAATGCTCAACATGCACTTCTTCATTTTTAGAATATGCCAATAAGTCATCAATGAACACAATAAAAAACTTATCCAAATAGGGACACAACACACTATTCATCAAACACATAAAGGTATGTGGAGCATTAGTCAACCTGAATGGAACTACAACAAATTCACAATGCCCATACCTAGTACAGAAAGTTGTCTTGTAAATGTCCTCCTCTTTGATGCGTACCTGATCGTATCCTGATCTCAAATAAACCTTTGAGAACACTACTACTCCCTTCAATTGATCAAACAAGTCATCAATCATCGACAATGGGTACTTGTTCTTGATGGTCACTTTTTTCAACTGCCTATAATCAATGCACAATATGATAGTACCATCCTTCTTCTTTACAAACAATATCGATGTTCCCCATGGCAATACACTTGGCCTAATTTGTCCTTTGTCAAGCATATTTTTCATCTGCAAATTTAACTCTACCAACTCATATGTGCTCTTCCTATAAGGTGCTTTTGATGCTGGAGCTACCGCTGGCACCAATTCAATAGAAAATTTTACTTCCTTGTGAGGTGGTAATTCCGAAATATCTGTAGGAAATACATCCTAAAAGTATTGTAAAATTGGGTACCTACTCAAAACATCTACATCCTCAACTTTCTTACCTTTGTTGCTAAAAATATGCACTACAAATAACACACACCCTTTCCTGCGATTGTCTTTGGCTTGCATATTTGTCACCATCCTAACTGATGTGGCTTTCTTCTTTATTTGTGTTGATGGTGCTGGATCCGCCAAAATTCAAGGGATCTCCCTAATATGAGGTCCCAATTAGACCTCACACCGTTTGGTTTAGAAGTCCCATCCACTATGATGACCCAGTTTCCATATACTTAGAGATTTGCCTCAGCTCTAACTTTTAGCACATGAGATTTTTGCTATGGTACCTTCGAAAAAAAAGGTGAGTGTGCATGGTGAGTGTGCAACGTAACTGTGTCTAGGTTATATTACTATAAAAGGGGGGAAAAGTGAGCCTCTAAGTGAGAGATAATAGTACCACCCAGGAAAAGACACATGCAAACCAGGAAGGTTTGTTTAGCATCCAACGAAATAGTCCACAATGGATGTGGCAGTGGTTAAAAAGAAAGAACAAGGAAAGGTTCATCTACCATCCAGCGTAATAGTCCACTATGAATGTGACAGTAGTTGTAACTAATGAGCGAGTAAAGGTATGTCTAGTATCATTCTGAGTAGTTCACAAGGATGAGATAACAATGACAACCATAACAACACATTCCCAACAAGGTAAGCACTAAAACAACCGAAATAGTTCAACTATCTGAGTACATGTGAAACAAACATTAAATATAAATGCTCACAAAATAGTGTTACAAACATCCATAAGTCATGCATGGAAACATGTTGGCCTGAGAAGGCTTATGTATTAAGAAAAAGTTCCAAGACACATATTTACATCATATGTCACTAGCCCCAGTAGTAGGACATTGGAGCCACTCCTTGCTCCTCAATGAACTCACTGAAACTCTTTATGCTTTGCAGGAGGAACAAGGTGAAGAGACCCTTGCTCATACAATGAGGTGGGTATATATAACCAAGGGTCGATGCTTGACCCCTTGTGACTCTTTGACTACCCTCATGATTGTTCAACTTCCTATGAATTTTCAACTGACATGACTCTTCATATTCTTGTGTGTCCATTGGACTTCCACTTTACATTACATTTGATTTACAACATAGATATGACTCATAATAGTGATGTTGCCTTTGAAAACTCATGACACGACTTGACATGAAACTATTGACATGGACTAGCTTGTTTGTTGTTGGGAAAAGTATCCAATACAGAATGACCCTATCCCACTCTAAGGGTGATAGTACCTCAGCAACAATCAAAGCAAAGCTATCTAAGATTTCTTCTTTATGAAAGTAAAATAGGGGAGAAGGAGATCCACTAACCGATGTCTTTCGCTAATGGTTGATCCAATCTTCTCTCCTTGCTGCTTGCTCCCAGCTCCTTGCTCTTTCACGGGCCCAGCTACACCAAGATCCTGCAAAATGACAAGAGAGGGAAACTACAAGAAGCATACATTCATAATTGATTTAAGGATTAGAATAAATCAAATACACAAGTACAACAATACATCATTGAAACACATGTATATAGAAGAACCTCAAATGCTTTATTAATGGAAGAAGTAAAGTTTAGGAAGTGATACAACCATAAAAGGCCCAATCCAGCATCACCTCCCAGCAGAAAGAAATCTCCTCTTCACCTCCTTCAAAGCAAATCATCCAATAGTTCTATACTCAAACCAACAACACTTCCTTACATTCACAAGATTCCAGCCCCTTTAGACCTCATGAGAGAGCTCTATATATAGGAGTTTTGGAGAAAGGATGAGTCAGCTTGAGGCTGGCATGAAGCTGACTAGTGTCCTCTCTCACTTTAGTTATTCTTCAGTTCTTGAGTCCACTTGGAGGTTCTTGCTTCCACTTGGAGATCTAGACCCTCTTACTCATCACCAGTCGAATTCCTTGATCCAAGTGTCATTTTGGAAGCTTCCTGGGCATTGACACCTTGAGGAATGACTGTGCCAAATGTCCCAACTCGCCCAGCGCATGTAGCCTTCTTTGCAGTTGACATTCAGCGCAGGTAGACAGTGGAGTAGTTGACATTCAGCGCAGATGCTCAGTGGAGCAGTTGACATGATCCAGAATTGCCTTGTTTTTGAGTGCTTTCAGGTGGAGAACTGTTATTCAGTGTTATGGTTTGCTGACCTTGTTCCTCTAGGGGTAGGAACAACATGTTTAGGGACTTTGGATCCCTTAGATTATGGACATTTCATGCTTCATGCTGTAAGGCACAAAAATGTCTATAACAGTTGCCCCCTAAAGTATGAGGTCGTTTATCGGGTGAAATGCTTTATCAGGAGGATCCGAAGTTCATTCAATCGCTGAGAGGTGACCTGTAATAAAATACAATACAATACATTATTTTTCATTCTGCTTTCATGATCTAGCTGAGGTGGGCATTCCCATGCTCAGCTTTATAAATCCATTTTGGTACATATAACAGACGATCGTCTGATGGTAGACTGATAATTCTCTGCTGAAATTATCATCCTTTGAGTAGGATGATCATCTGCTGTAATGATGTACATGTCAAATGTCTTTATATTTCCTGAATATATATCGCAGCCCGGATGGATGAAACTAGATCCGGGGTCTTCAAACTCGTTCGATCTTCACTCTAAGTACAAGTCGATCCATGTGAGAATTGCGCTGAAGTCGAACATGGAAAGACATCGCTTGATTACCGGTCAATGATGTAAACCGTTAACAAGCGCGAGAGGAATCACCGATAATGATAATGACCCTCAAGGTACTGCAGTACAATTCACGTGGTGTGAATAAAGGACTTGGCGTCGAACACCACGCAAAATCTTTCGGTCGTAGGTCATTGATGTATACCTGTTATAGCTCCAAATCTCACTCTTATGGTTTGTGATGCTGCACTTATGGCCTAGGGCAACCCCTCCTTCCAGACCTGGTCCAAAAATTTAAAAAACAGTGTTTTATTCCCTGTACGCGACTTTGCCCTGTGTTAAACGCGTGTACACGCGGGTCTGTCATACCCAACCCGCGTGTATCTATTAAAACACTTAAAAAAAATATAATTTCCTCTTTTTCGGGCGGTGATCGCGGGTTTACCTGCTGGATCACCTGTTAGTGCCCGTGGCCCAACTGTTCCCAACCAACTCCTAACTAAAAAACTACTTTGGAGAGGGTATAAAAAGACATCAAAGGGAAGGCCAAAGAGAGAAAGGAGAGCAAGATTATTATGCTGAGATTTTTCCCTTAGACCAGGTCTGAAGTCCTTGGTGCATCCTGCACTTCCCCCATTTTGCATAGGAAACCCTTGTTTCCATGTGTATTGGTGATCATTCATCCTTGACATCATCATTGAGTAAGACTTGGAAGGAGCTCTTGTTGAAGGCTGGAGGCTGGAACGAATCCGGGAGGAAGCTTGCTTGGAGCCTGCTGAAGGTGTTCAGGTGATATCTTTCCGATATATGTACTTTATTTGCCTTTATATATAAAGAAACACGTCTTTGTTCCCGAATAATCTTTCTTTACGCTTATGAGATTCTTGTGTTGAATTCTTATGAAAGTAGTTACTTAAAGATTATTTATAACTAACTTTATAGCATAAAGATGATTTATACATAAACTTCTATACATGTACTGTTGTGTTCTTTGATTTGTTTGTCTTGCAGGTCAGAGAAAGAAGAAGGGAACTCCAAGGAGGGTTTGCACCCTAACGGTCTTCTCGGACGTAGGACCTTAGGTATGTACCCTAAACATTAGAATTTGCTTAAAAGTAAAAAAGATGGCTGTGTGTGTGTGTTTCTTTGTATAAGCAATTTTCAGTCTGGTAGAGTCTCAGCCCAAATGACTCTAGGGGTACTTTCCCTTCAACCAGAATTGGCGACTCCACTGGGGACAACATTCTTGTTGTTCCTAGTTTGGGTAGTCCTCAAGCCAATCAAGGCTCAGTCCCTCTGTTTGTTGGTTCTGACTGTTTGATATTTTCTTGAACTCCAAGCTTTTCCAGCTTTTCAGTTTGTGTTTTTTATTTTTCTTGAAACACTTCATATACGCACTTTTTCTGGATTACAGAAGCGTATATACGCAAGTTGCACTAAGTAAACCCGCGTATACGCAGGTTTCCTTAGTTACAGTCGCGTGTACACGCATTCTGCAAATAATTGCAGGCGCGTATATCACATAATTTTCAAGATTTATAATTTTTCTTTTGGCTGAATGTCTGTCTGGTGGTTTGGGTCAGTTTAAAGCAGTCAATTCCCAGTGACAGTTCTCTGTTTAACAGGGGGCATCTTGTTTCGAACTCTCTCTAGGAGTGCTAGTCTTGTTTTTCGTTGATTGCAAGCGTCATTGATTTTTGACACACAAGGTTTCTGTTTAAGAATCTTGATTGCTCTGTTTCGGCAGAGTGGGAAGATTGTCTTAAAATCTTTGTGTCCATTTTGTTTTCATGACATTTGTGTTTGCTTAACGAAATCATTTTTATGACCATTTTGCTCCTTCGTTTCGGGAAAGTTGTTTGTTACCATTTCCTTGAAACTTGTCTTTTGATTTCTTGGACTTTCATTGCTGCTTTTGATTGTCAAAAGCGATTTCGAACACATTTTATTTTTGTTGAGTTCTCATCATTTGGAAGGTGTCAATTCACAAAAGTGTTTGGTCGCTTGTTTATCAATCATTAGTGTCAGTTTTTTTTGAGAGTTTTCCTTTGAAAAAGACTTTTTGGTTTGATTGAAAGAAAATCTTTTGAAAGTTTTTGAGTTTCGCTTTCTTAAACTTGCTTCTCATCTGATTTCCTTTTTTGCGAAGTGAAAGTGCTTTGTTTTTTATCTTAAAACTTGTTTTTATTGTTTGGACGAAATGATTAGTAACAAATCATCTTCTATCTAAGCATTTCAGTGGCAAGACAAAATTTGGTAAAGCAGCAACTTTCCTTCTTTGTTTTTAGAGTAGTCTTTGAATCGTGCATCCACATTTAGTTCTTGCATTAGGGAAAGATTTGCATCTCTTTTTAGGCATATTTAGTTTTGTTAGTTTTTGTGAGTGTGGAGTCTGAAAAGAAAAAGAAAAAAATTTTGTTTATATTACAAGTGCCTTCTGAACCTCATAGAAATTGCTATTCATCGAAAACAAAAGTGCATGTGCATGTAGCTAGGTTTTATTAATTTCTTGTGCGTCCATAAAACACCACAAGTTTCACCTCCATTACCTTTGACTTAAAGAACAGCCTAATAAAATCAAGCGCTTAATTAAAATCCACTAGAACTTTTTGTTTTAGTTATTACACCAACAAGTTTAGGATTTTAGGGCCTTGGATTAGGCGAGTGGAGAGTTAACTCTCCAAGGCCACACAAAACGTCAAACATAAGAGTCTGATTAAAGAGAGTAAATCCAATAGCGTTAGGGAGACCAGGAAAGCTCCGGATCTGGGAGTTAAGCACGAGGGTCTGTGAAGACAGGGAAGAGAGATACCCCCTCTCCTACTTGTCCGAACTTACCTCACGACTGTTCCGCCTGGCTTCTGCGACGAGTTGGTACCCATAGTTGCCTCTCATAGGGATCTGCATAGGTGGCTGCGGAGGGGAATCCCGTGGCACCTGAGGTCGACGTTGTATCACTCTCGACAGTACTTCCGGAGGGCACCCTTGCGAAGCTTGGGGGCTTGCACCGGCGCAGACTGTTGTTAGGAGGTCAGCGTAACTTCCTCTGATACCTTCGCTAATAGGACTGGGCCCTCATCATCCCAGACTATCCTCGGAAGGCCCTTTGATTCACTTTCTCGTATTTTGGTGTCCGGTCTCAATCACCCGGAGCGGAAATACTTGAAAGTTGTTTGACTGGCTGTATCTTTAGGAACTTTTTAGTGTGTGCTCTGTGCTCCTAGTTGGCCTAGCTTTTAATTTTTTGAGTCTTTAGATAAGATCATAACAAAAAATTCAAAGTGGCTGACCGGTCTCCAAGACGGTCTCGAAGACTTCGTGGTCTCTCGCCACCTAGTTTAGAGCCTTCTCCTAGAAGGCGCAGAGGGAATACTACCGGTGGGGTCCATCCCACGCCGGCTGACGCATCGGAGATTGATCCTCCTCTCGGGGATATTAGCGGCCAAGCAAGGCCTGGTACTTTTGAACAAGAGAGGGACGCTCCAGTATTTTCTCAAGTTCGCTTTCAAGCGGAGGATAACGTAGAGGTAGAAGAACTTTCAGAATCATTAGTGATTCCAAATTCTCCACTACCATCTAGTTACCCAGACGTATTGCAATACGTTGGGCCTCCATTATATAGACCAGCGAGTCCAGGTTACGCTACGCGCTTACCGTTTATGATCACTACTGGAAGCATGGCTTCCACGAGTGCTGCGACTATGCAAACCCCAACATCGGTGCAAGGGGGAGGAACCATTTCCATCCCCTCCGCTTCCTTGTTCGGATCGTTTGCTAGCACATCTTTGGTTGGGTCTACCTCCATTCCGTCCACGAGTGGAAATGCCCAAACCAATGCTTTTAGTACTGGTTCCTTCCTTTTTGGCACCCAATCACAGGGTATTCCGTCAGTTCCGTTCAATGCCGCTACGTCCATGATGGGCGGATCGGCTTCATTTCAGGGTTTTCCTTTTGGAAGTGGTCATATTCCACATTCCAACCCAACGGTAGGATCCATGCCTTTTTCTTCAATAGGACAAAGCAGCAATCCTTTCCAAGGTTGGAATAACCCTGGGGCTAGTAACGCAGGAACTGCGAATCCATTCATTGGCCAACAAGGAAATAGGCCGTATTCCACGGTTAGCATGTTTCAAAGTATTCCTCCCCTCGCTTCGGCTTGGAACCCATATCAGGGGTTATCGACTCCTTACAATTCTTTAGGAGGAAACTTTGCAAGCTATGGAGCTTATACGGCAGGAGTTGGTCAAACTCCGAATTTTGCTGGACCACAAGGCTTGCCCTTTGGTTCAGCTGGTTCTACTGGTCACTTGGGGCAGCCTGGTGCCTCTCAAATCCCAGGACAATCTTTTCAGAACTTGGGGAGTTCTGCCCAGTCTGGGTGGAATCCCCTAGGTCCTCCTAGGCTTCCATTTCTGGCAACGTTAAACTTGCCAGATCTCACTAAGCTAACGAACGACCCTATCAGATACAATCCAGCCTGGCCTCCGGTCCCAACCAAACTCCCTTCGGACATCCCAAAATTCGAAGGGAAGAGTGGTGAAGATCCGGGCGATCATGTAACCACATTCCATTTGTGGTGCTCATCTAACTCCCTCATCGAAGATTCGGTTAGGTTGAGACTTTTTCAGCGCACCTTGACTGGTAATGCGGCTAAATGGTACATAGAGTTGCCAGGGGGCAGCTTTACATCGTTCGCAGACTTAGCTAATATCTTCTTGAATCACTTTCAGTTGCCTGTCCGCTATGATGCCGGAACTGAACTTCTGGCTACCTTTCGTTAGGATAAGGCAACCCACATTTCTGATCACATACAGGAATGGAGACGGAGAAAAAGGCTCATTAAAGCCGAAATCCCTCCGGAGTACCGTCTAGAGTGGTTTTTGAAGTCTTTGCAACCTGAGATCTCCAAGGATGTCTCCATGTCTGGGGTCTATTCTGAGGAGCAAGCCATTTTCAGGGCCCAGCAGTTAGAACTGATCTACTCTCAGTCTGGGATCCTCCAAAAGTACTTGCCAGATGCTCCTGGATCTAAGGTTGATTTAGCTAAGCCAAAGCCAGGTCCGCATGCGGATGGTATCGTGGGGTCTGTAGACTCGACTACAGTGAACTTGTTGAATCAATTGCAGCAGTTGTCATTACAAACTGCTCCTAACAACCAAGTCACAATGTCTAATCCTCCTGCTTCCCAAAATTCTTCCATTAACGCCGTCCAATCCGATAACCCCAAAGGAAATCAAAATTCCGATGGGAAAAAGAAAGGACGTGGTAAAAAGAAGAACTCGGATGGGAAGCCCGATGCAAATAAATCCGGCAACAACGCTGGTGGTGGTGGAAATGAGTCGAGAAAGAAAGTTAAGTTTCCTTGCAAGTTATGCAAAGGAGACCATCTAACTCATCTCTGCCCTAGAATTGAAGACGCTCAGCGCTTGTTAGGACAGCAAGGGACTTCTAGTTCGCAAGCTGTGTTAACTAACCCGTTTCCCCAAGGGCAGCAACTTCTTGCTGGCGCAAGTTCGAACCCTGGTACCTCCGCAGGGGGCAACCAGGAAGGGGATAAGTCATCAAATGTTTTCATGATGGGTGCTCACGCTAATGTGGCCACACGGTCACGCGATTATGGTGAAGGTGAAAATTCTAAGGGTAAATCAGTTCCCGAAACTAACAACCCACTTCATATTGAGCGACCTTCTGTTGAGACTATACCTCGGGTGCCGAAAGGTTCAGCTAAACGCGCGACTATCAACCCTAATATTAGGGCAGCCCAGAATTACTCCATTGTAGAGGATCTGGCTCAGAGTCCATGTGCTATGTCCGCGTTAGAGGTTCTCCAGACATGTCCTACTCAACGAAGTGCCTTGCTATTGGCAATGGGGGCAGTAGATCCAAGTAATTCCTTAGCTCTCTCTTTTGATATGAGTAATGTCAAAAAGAGACTTCCTCATCACATGGCTTTCCAGATAAAGTCTACCTACCAGAAAACGAATATTTTCCGGACGGTTGTAGATGAGGGAGCTTCCACGTGTGTCATGTCTATGTCATGTTGGAAGGCCATTGGATCACCGACGGTTGTTCCTTCACCCACCCTATTGACAGCATTTGATGGTCACTCTCATAGACCGTACGGGATTATCCCGGCTTTTCCTATATGTGTTGGAGGAAAGGTCGTTAATATTGAAGTAGAAGTCATAGACGCTAACCTAGATTATAATCTCCTATTAGGAAGGAACTGGGTATACGAGATGGAAGCCGTTGTTTCGACTCTATTTCGTGTCATTTGCTTTCCTTATGAGGGGAAAATCGTTAAGGTTGACCAATTGGACTATTGTCCAGCTGATCCTCAAGCAAACTCTGACTCTACCATTCCTTTAGTAGGTAACCCCCGTCCGCCTATTGAGAGTCTAGGAGTCGGGATGTATTCTTCATTGATGGGTACGTTTAACCTTCCCCCTCCTACAGTTGGTATAGATACAATTTCATCCTCCAGGGATCCTTTACGGAGAGAGTTTGTCCAAACTCTTTATTCTTCGAATCCTGGAACCTTAGCTTCATCTGTGGCCACATCAGGTGACGACAAGGTGGGTGAAATAGAATCTCTTATGTCTGCAGCAGAACCTAGATGTGAATCTATCGATAACTCTGTAGATAACCATTCTACTATTTCCTCTGGGAAAGAAATAGATGGTGATGTGGCTCATTTTTGGACCCCTGATTCCACCTCTGCATCGGATTGCTCGGATATTGTTTTTCCATCGGATGAAGCGATATTCGAAGCAATGACGGCCGTAGATCGACCTTTGGAAGATTTACATCGTCGGTTATACTTTCATTCCCCTGTGCATGAAGTAGAATCTCGGTCCTCCAGTTCGACTAGTGATGTTTGTACGGTCCCTTTGGCTCCGACACATTTATTTGCCGAAGAGAGTATATTGATTGGTTCGATCGTCGTACCTATAAACATCCCTAGGTGTCAGTTGGCGGAGCCCCCTGACGGGCTCTACCTCAGGAAGTGTTTTGCTTAGTTTTACCAGGCAATGGCTTCTTTGTATTTTATGTATATTTGTACATATCTTATCGAGCGTTTTCTGATATCAGCACTTTTGGTCTGCTTTGGCAGGTGTTGATGGATGATTTGGTTTATTTTGGATTCGCCGATGGTGCTAGTCGGCACACTCGGAATCTTGCTTCCGCAGCTTGGGTACTTTATTACCCAACTGGTCAGTTGATGACATCGAGAGGCGTGTGTATCGGTCCTGCTTCAAACAATATGGCCGAGTATACAGCTGTTATCAATTTATTATCCGAGGCGATCTCTTACGGGATCGACTCGTTGGTAGTGTATCTTGATTCTCAATTGATAGTGTCTCAGTTAAATAACATTTATCGGGTTAGAGATCCATCATTATATCGCCAATATTTAAGGGTGAGGTTGTTGCAAAGATCATTCACTTACATTAATTATTTGCACATTCCAAGATCTCAAAATTGGTTAGCTGATTCTATCGCTAATCAAGCATTAGACTGGCATATCAATCATTCATCATCATAAAATCATACATCAAAAAGTCAAACTGTATATATATATATATCACAAAGCGTCTCGAGTGTACATATGTGTGTCCAAAAATATACAAAATTGGGACTCAAATGCCCATAATCATGTCAGGCATATCTAATGCCTCGGCTCTGGATGAGCAGCTAAATAACTAACTATAGCATTGGCCACGCGCCGAAAAACGCGAACCCAGTCACGTGGCATCCCAACCACATGACGCTGCATATCTGGAGGAAGGTCCTCTATCTCGGCCATCGGTACTTGATAGCTCAATCTCGCCAAGTGTCGCTGGACGTTGGCGAGGGTCCTTTCCGCATCCGCAGCCGCCTCTTCGGCTCCTCGGCCACGCCGTCCGTGCCGTGGGAATCCATCTGGTCGCACAGGCCCAATGTCTGGAACATGATCATCATATCAGTCATTTGAATCTCATCAAAAAAAAAATATATATATTTTTCAAAGTTCATCATTATGCTTGAAAAATCCTAAAAATCCTAAAATCATAAAAATCAAAAAATCTTACCGATCTCACCCCATGCTGCATCTGGTGGCAGCACTAGGTTAGGATCTCCTCGAAAATCCAGTCCAGCATAGGGGTAGTCGTCTATGGCGATGATCTGTTGCTCCCACCAAGCAAAAAAGTCGTCGTCGAATGCATTCCTGGGCACTTCCCCACCCCCCAGACGTTTCATCAAGTCAGCCCACCGGCCCATACGTGGATCACGTGGACTACTGATGGGAACTGCTACCCTGGGGCGGAGTGCAGGAACCTTCTCGAAGAAAAATGTGCATAAAATGGTTCCGTACCCAAAGTTCTTGGTCTGTCCCTTCCTGATAGAAGCAAGCTGCTCCTTCATGTTGGCAAGTAGAGGAGTACACCAGTCAAACACCGTGGTGAGACAGTCCACTGCTACGCTCATGTTTACTCGTGATGCCTGATGTAGCGAAGATGACCCGTTCACTCGAGCTATGGTGAACAGGATTATCCGCAGTGACAAACTCGCCACGTGTGGGATCGAGATCTGACTCCCGACCTTCCGATGACCTGGGCAGTAAAGTTGTACATAGTCGTCTACGCTGAGACTATTCCGGGTCCTGCCCCGGGAGTGGACTACCTCTCCCCTTCGGGAAAGGCCCGTGATGAAATATATATCTTCCACTTCTATCCTGAGTGGCATTTGATCAATCATAAAAGCTTCTTCCTCGACATCCCAATAATCAATAAGTCTCTCGAGCAGACGCACATTTGCTTTCATATTCGGCAACTTAAAGAATTTTAACAATCCGCATCCCCGTAAGGCATCTAATGCCTCATCATTGTCCATAACTTCATTATCTACAGCTGAGTGCTCTCTTTCACGCCACGTGAGAGTCATCCTGGAAGAAAAAATCATTTTCATCCATTAGTTTTTTGTATAAAAATTTTTCGCTGCGCACACGTGGTTTACCCTATACACAGTCGCGTGTAGGGCCGTCGTATACGCGATTTATATACATCCAACCCGCGTGTACGCCGCAGA
Organism: Pinus tabuliformis; assembly: GCA_031772625.1. Lineage (NCBI taxonomy): Eukaryota > Viridiplantae > Streptophyta > Pinopsida > Pinales > Pinaceae > Pinus > Pinus tabuliformis. The sequence goes on from CM062808.1 coordinate 600,227,598, forward strand.
GCAATTTTTTGCAAAAATCTAACGGTGAAACATTAATTAAACTTCCTAAAAACTATCACAATTGATTGCAAGACAAGTTTAGTGCTTACCTGGAAGTTTTCGGCAAGTTTGAACGGTTGAATAAGTCACGGGGAAAGTTTGCTCCTTTTGCTCCACAATTTGCTCTCCAAGTCAAACGGTGAAAATGGTAAATCCAAAATTTCTTTTTATAAGTTTTGAAAATGCAAAATTTTTTCAAAATTTTATTTTGTTTGGTTTCATGTCACTTTTAACTTGGGAGCTTGGAATGTCGAGATTGAGTTGTTTTTCAGGACATTTTGGACATTTTTCGACGGTTCGAGACGGTTCCATGACTGCTGACCCGTCATGGCAGGTATCATGTTCTCACTGGCATATAGGTTAGGGACACCATTTTTCCGTTGCATTATGCATACTAGCCTCCATTTGACCGATACATCTGCCGTAGGGTCGACCCCATCATGTTATGGTTCGCAAGCCATTTTCACTCACCGATTCTTTAAATCATGACATGATGGTAGAGCCATCCTTTTACATGGGCATCCTAGTTAGCACCTCACTGACATTTGTTGCCCATGCTGCTTCGTTTTGAGTAGGCTCGGGAGTCCTCTGTAGTCCCGCCATGACTTATGCGTTGAAGACTCATTCTTCCTTGCTTCTTCGCTTCGTTCTGGCCTTATACCCTAGAGGCTCCTATGTGTGTTGAGTTGTACTTCTGCATTGCATGTTGACCATTTGCACCTTTTGGCCTATAGCCGGCTTCACTTGGACTCGTGTTTAAGCCCACTTTTGACCATGGCGTCTGCAAAAATCAACCTTGCATCCCCTTGACCTCTGCAGCTTGGCATACCCAGATCCGTGGAAGGGACATACCTCTGAGTGTCACTGACCAGTTTTTCACCTCCCTGCATTGAGCATAGGAACGTTCCTTTCCCAGGAACTAGAGCATCTGTTTCACCGACACTCGTTCTTTCCACTGTACCATAGCATTCTTTTATTCTTTTTCCGGCTTATCAGAAAAAGACAAAAAAATTAAATATTCCAAAAAGAGCGGGAACAGGGACATTACTTCCATTTATTGTTGGCAGCTAGAGTCAGTCGTGTCGCCCTTGAACAAAGCACTCAAAACAAAGTCTCCTCCGCATGGGTGGGATTTAGTTTGACTTAGGTAAGCCATAACCTTGTTATCGAGTCAGTTCTCCCCCGATTGGTTATCTCTTCCAATCATATGGAGGGTTCGTTCGTGCCTCCTGCATGACGAACTTATACAGATTCATTATATGCTGCCACATAGTCACATTGAGTCGTGCTTTTGTTCAAGGGAAGTTAGCCTGAGTCAGCCTTTCTGCGGTGTCTCTTGACTCATTTTTCAGTCGGCCATCCCTGGTTGTCAGTGTCATGTCTATCATCACATCAGTTATATTGGTCCTTCACTCGTGCCGGTTTGAGAAGGTCCCCATTGACTTCTTGCTGGCGGGTCTTGTCCTTATCGACGACGACACATTGCTCTGAGGGCAGACCTAGAGACCGCACCCTGGCCCTATTTTCATTATTGATAGGTCACCTTGTGCTCAGCATCGATCAGTATCATGGGTCTTTGACTGAGTGGTTTCCCTTGTGTTCGACATCAGCATACATTATCACACATTGGGATTCGTGCAGTACCTTGGTTTCCATTTGACCCTATTGGTGGATACCTCGCCTCTGTGTCGGCTTTCATTATTGGTTGGTTCAGAGGGTTTCTGCCGTGCGCTAGCCACATCTTGTGTACGCCGAAAACGTACTTCGGTTGGGTTACTACATCTTTTCGTCCGATTCCTTCCACATTATTGGCCTACGGGTTACACTCGCGCTAGATTGATGAAGGATGCCTTAATGCCTTCCTTCTAGCGGATCTTTCCCTATCGACTCCGACTCATTGCTCTGGGGCAAAGATCTAGAGTCCATTTGGCAGTACCTTGGGGTTTGCAGTCATTAGTGGCAGATTCCTCGCTATCGACAGTGGGAAACCATCATTGTCTCCTGATTGATAGATTCTTACAGGTGTTCGACTTCAGCTCATCTATTCACACTTGTTAGATTGTACTGGGTACCTTGACGCTCATTATCATTATCAGTGAGTAGTCTCGCGTTTGTTAACGGTATACATCAATGACCGGTAATCAAACGATTTCTCACATGGTCGACTTCAGATCATTTATTCCCATGGTGTAGAAATGTACCACGGCGGTCGGTGAAGACCTCAGGTTGTATCAGCATTCATTGGTTCACTTGACAGTTACTCCTGTTGCTGCTAGTTGATACCTTTCCACCTTATATGTTGCAGTCAGTCATGGCGACATTCTATATGCTGGCACCTGAGTTTGCAGTGTAGTACCATCCTATTCCATCATGTTCAGTTGGTACCTTATGGGATCAGTCTTTGATTTCAGTGATCCGTTGCATCTTTCAGCATCATTGACAGTTTTATATGTGATATTCAGACATGTACTTACTCATTATGGTCAGATGATCCATTATGTATTTTTACAGTCATTTATACTTGTATACTTAGTGGATCCGCTTGTACTTGATATGCGGACATGCTTTACTTTTCCTGAGCATGGGTATGCCCGCCTCAGACAGTGTTTCTTTCTGATCTCCTTTCGGTGGCTTGGCAGGCTGAATTCTGGTGAAGTCCTCCTCGGTTTTTCGGCAGAGTTCCTTTCCTTGTACTTACTTAATGTATTTCGGCCATCATGTTCCCCTTCTGACCTCATACATTAGGGGGCATCTGTTATAGCTCCAAATCTCACTCTTATGGTTTGTGATGCTGCACTTATGGCCTAGGGCAACCCCTCCTTCCAGACCTGGTCCAAAAATTTAAAAAACAGTGTTTTATTCCCTGTACGCGACTTTGCCCTGTGTTAAACGCGTGTACACGCGGGTCTGTCATACCCAACCCGCGTGTATCTATTAAAACACTTAAAAAAAATATAATTTCCTCTTTTTCGGGCGGTGATCGCGGGTTTACCTGCTGGATCACCTGTTAGTGCCCGTGGCCCAACTGTTCCCAACCAACTCCTAACTAAAAAACTACTTTGGAGAGGGTATAAAAAGACATCAAAGGGAAGGCCAAAGAGAGAAAGGAGAGCAAGATTATTATGCTGAGATTTTTCCCTTAGACCAGGTCTGAAGTCCTTGGTGCATCCTGCACTTCCCCCATTTTGCATAGGAAACCCTTGTTTCCATGTGTATTGGTGATCATTCATCCTTGACATCATCATTGAGTAAGACTTGGAAGGAGCTCTTGTTGAAGGCTGGAGGCTGGAACGAATCCGGGAGGAAGCTTGCTTGGAGCCTGCTGAAGGTGTTCAGGTGATATCTTTCCGATATATGTACTTTATTTGCCTTTATATATAAAGAAACACGTCTTTGTTCCCGAATAATCTTTCTTTACGCTTATGAGATTCTTGTGTTGAATTCTTATGAAAGTAGTTACTTAAAGATTATTTATAACTAACTTTATAGCATAAAGATGATTTATACATAAACTTCTATACATGTACTGTTGTGTTCTTTGATTTGTTTGTCTTGCAGGTCAGAGAAAGAAGAAGGGAACTCCAAGGAGGGTTTGCACCCTAACGGTCTTCTCGGACGTAGGACCTTAGGTATGTACCCTAAACATTAGAATTTGCTTAAAAGTAAAAAAGATGGCTGTGTGTGTGTGTTTCTTTGTATAAGCAATTTTCAGTCTGGTAGAGTCTCAGCCCAAAGGACTCTAGGGGTACTTTCCCTTCAACCAATACCTGTCGCCGGAAGTGAGAAACTTGCCATTGAGGCATGCAAGCTTCAAAGTACTGGGGGGGGTGTTCCTAGATCAACTTCTTGGATAATGAGCTGAAGTCGACAAGAAGCGATCCGTCAAAGGAGGGCCTTAATGAATCCCACATCAGTGACACGGAACAGAGCTAATGATTTTAATGGAGGTGAAAACAATCTGTGACATATGATTCAGGGTGGCGATCATGGGTGGATGAAGGATAATGTATGGCAGTGGATGGGACACGGTTGACTCTTTCTGAACAACATCTCTTGAACATATAACGACACTGATGCGATGGATCGGTAGCATTACCCCAAATGTGGATGGTTTGGCGAGACCATGGTGATGAGACCGGTGAATGAAACAACCCAACCCGATGTGGTACAGAGGAAAAGTGTCATGTTCAAGAGCGACTTGCTACCATTAAAGCTTTAAGGTTCTCCCAATTTTTCCCTAGTCATTTCTGACCAGTACCTCTTTATTTTTGTCAAGCTTGAGGAGGATAACATATGCTTGTTCTATAACCTGCCCTTCGGGCAAGCCCATCGCTATGTTTTAACGAGCCTAGCGATAGGGAAACTCGTTCTCGTCTAAAGAAAAGTTTGTCGCTATTTAATCATTTTAACGAGTCTAACGACAAGGAAAACTCGGTCCTTTTCATTTTTAGAGAGTCTGAAAAGGTACAGAAAGTTAACTCCAAAATTCCTTTTTCATCATCTAATCCCTTAAGTCCGAAAAAGTATAAAACAATACAGAAGGGATGAGTTTTCGATAACTTTAACGAGCCGAATAAAACAAGCGCTCGACCTTTTTGTGTAATAATCCCTCAGGTCCAAAAAGATTAAAATCTAGAGGAGGGATAGCTCTTCCGGTCACTTTAACGAGCTGGAAGGCCAAAACTCGGCAAACTTTTCATATTTTACGAGTCAGTTGAAAAGAGCTCAAAGAAGACTCGTCTTTTGAAGAACAAGTGATAAACAGGGATAGCAGCAGATTCCAGGTACAGGTTGGAATTTTCCAATCACGGCAGTGTCACAAGGATGGCTAGGTGAAATCACTCTTCGCAGCTGTTCCTCAAAATGGGTAAACAATCATATGGAGGTGAACGATCGGCCAAATGACGGTGGAGGTGGCAGGTGCAAACACGACCAAGGCTTTTATGGCTGATAAATTTACGATCACAGAGGTTATTTACCGGAATAGGTTCATTTTTTATTTAAAAATGAGCTTAAACTCTGGGGGAAACATTGCTCACTGCTTTTATTTATTTTTTAACGAGCATGAAGACCGCGTTAAAACTGCTTGGATCTTGCGTTTATTTTTTAACGAGCATGAACTTTATGCTAAAACTGCTCGATCTTATGTTTATTTTTTAACGAGCATGAACTATGTGCTAAAACTGCTCGGATCTTGCGTTTATTTTTTAACGAGCATGAACTTTATGCTAAAACTGCTCGTTGATAAGTTTGCATACCCCCAGCTTAATAACGCAAATCGAGGTGCACGCCCCCCAAGCTTCATTGCAATCAACTCGGTGGTTGGAATGAAGGTTTACCTCGGGGATTTGTTTCATTTTTTAATGAGGTTGACACAAGATAAGAACCGTCCTCGGCTCTTCATTTTTTAACGAGGTTGACATGAGATAGGAACTATCCTCGAGGTTTTAGATCCATTAGAAATAGAAGGTTTCATATTCCGCTGTGGCCATTTCCGCCGGATTACTCGGAGGCGGTAGGGCAAAAGTACCCATTAAAGTGGGGTCTTTTAGGAAAATTACTCCGATATTTTGGAGAGAATGATTGCTTCCATGGATCATTGGAATGCTTCCCGTCATAAATGGTGGCACAACTTCTGTCGAAGTTGTCGTCGAACTGCTTGGTTGATCTTTTTCCTTGCCGTTCGACAACTGCGGGTTCCCGTAATCTTTGTTCCTTGTCGAAATCAAAGCATCATTCTGTTGCTTGGAGGTCGACAACATTAGCACCTGGCACGGGGAAGCATTTCCACTATCAACCAGATTTTGACCTGGATTGGGAAATGGATCAGTTAACACAGCTGGATTTTTAGGACTCTTAAAGAATCTTTTTAACTCAGCCTTGTACGGACAATTTCTTGTCCGATGATCCTCCTCATCACATATTTGACATGGATGTTTCCTATTTCCAGGAGGTTTTGAAGAATTTTTTCCAGGAGATGACTCACCCTGTTTCTTCTTCTTCCCTTTGTTTTGCTTCTTCTTGCTTCCTGGTTGATTGGTTTCTTTGCCTTTATCTGCTGATATGGCATTTACTTCCGAAGCAACAATTTCTTCTTTTGCATTTTGATCCGAATTCTTACGGGCTTTCTTAGACGAAGCCTTTATCGATTTCGCGTTTGCCGTGCCAATCACGCCATCACTGGCATGAGAGTCACTATTTGATTTAGGAGGAGGAGGAATTGAAAATTCCGATCTAGGAGCGTCAGGTATTTTGTCGTAGAGCGTGCCGGACTGAGTATAAACTAAGTCCAAATACTGTGCACGAGCGATAACTTGCTCCTCTGTTACGACTCCCCCCTTGGCCACATCTTCCGTTTCATAACATAACTTATTTTTCTTGGTTCATTTTTTAGTGCAGGGCCTTGGTCCTTCAAGGAGTATTGATTCATCATGCAGATTAATTTGTCTTCCCCACTTACCCCATGGGTAGGCATGGTTTCCTCTGTACCTTCTCATTTGAACACAACATAAGATTCAACTAGATCATAGTGTTTCGAATTGGGAAGAGTAGTTTAGCACACGAACTTAAGATTTTCATAACATAGTTTTTCATCTCTGGTGTTGCTCCACTGCCAAAAATCCTGGAAAATACCTCAACAGAGTCACACAGGAACACAAGCATTGCTCCACTACCAACAAGCCTGGATAGTAGCCCGATGGAGTTTCCTGCTTCACCTCTCTACACATGAAGCCTTTCTCTTATTTTTCCTTTATTTATTTATTTAAAGATAATTGTACATTGACACTTATCTATTTTCAGGCGGAAGAGGGATCTTGACTTATTAAGAGTAGGAGAGGTTGTTCCTTCAGAGAAGCATGTAAAGACCTCTAATTTAGGTTTTCTCATTTATATTTTCTACTTCTCCATTTCTACTAGTTGGATAAACTTGAAAACACGAAAGCATAAAATTGAGCATAAGCATGAGGTTCCCATATTGGACACAGGTTCATGGTTGGGCCAAAAATCTCCTTGGGGATGGATCATATTTTCCATCAGAACTTCATCAGCCAAAGGTTACAACAAAAACAAAGTATGCAGAAATAGGACTAGCCAAGGGCTGCAGTGTCACAAGGCTCTTTGAACTTCAGTCACACACGCACTTGGAATCCAGAACGTAGTAAGGCACAACACTTATGCGCATGTGTAAAACAACAGAAAACCAAAGAAAACGTAAATAATAAACAACAAAACACTATGTATATAGTGTCAGGTGCAACTCCAAACCTTCATTGAAAATAATATTTGAAGTCTTTGCCATGACGGAGAGAGATTCAATATTCTCTTCAAGTGATTGAAGATGATAGGTGTATTGGCCAAGCTTTTCGTGGAATGTATATGGATCAATCCACAGGGATTGAAACTTAGTGTGATTGCCTTTGTCTTTGTGGGATTTATCCCACTTCTAGAATAAGTCACCCACACTAAATCTAGACTTCCCTGCAAATTTTCTGTCAAACCATCTCTTGATATGGTTCTAATGAAGTGAAAAATTTTCTTTTGCTTTTAGCCTTTCTTCCTATAACTTGTGCAAAGTGTCCATCCTATGCTGAACTAAAAGACATGGCTTGCCCTAGGATTCTTGGGAAAATTGGAGAGCAGGAAAGTATGTGTTCAGTTGAAGGATAACTTCCTTTCCATACACCAGGAAGTAAGGGGAGGTATTTAGATAAGGTGTTGGGTAGTGCAAGCCCCGCGGAACGAGTATGGGGTGCGAAGCCTGAAATTTTGGGTAATATTAGGATAAAAGACTCCACGGAAAGTGTAGAGCACAAACTATAGGAGGTTGAGTCAAAGGGTAGTCCACCCGAAAATAATGTAAAGAAATAGTAATAGAGTCGGCCCGCGGAGGGATCGCGGGCCAAGGGAAAGTATAAATAAAGCATGGCTCTATGAGGGAAAACTAGTTCTTTCGGAGGATCGAATGTAATGGGTGAGTAGTCTAAGAGCAATTGTAAGTCCGAGTCGAGGGAGTAGGGTAGAAGGTAGAGGCTCTGCAACTGTGTGCACAGAGGCCTGGAAAGTCCGCAGCTGTGTGCGCGGACCCCTGCAGCTGAGTGCACAGGGTGGGTCTAGATGTATTATTGAAGATTGATAATAAGATAAGTTTCTTCTGAATTCTGTGTTAATTGCGATTTTACTGTTTTAGGATAAACAAACTGTTATGATCTCGGCATTTGCTACTGTTGAATACATGTGAACTGGGTTAATCTTGATGTGCGAAGTAACCAAAAGTAATAAATGTTTGCTTAAAGACCGTTTTAACTAGATCAAACTAGTAATAAGTGATTCAATCTGTAATAAGCCCACTAAGAGTATTCCGATTTGCGCAGATCTGGTGCAGCACAAGGCTGTATAATAGCACGTGAGCCCCAAACCACATCCAAGACATCCCCAATGTGCGGAAACCTAGTTCCAGCACCCTCCCCTGCTACCTCAGGTAAGACCTCAATTCGTGCTTCGCGGGCTGTTGCCGAAAGAGCTGATAGCTGCAGGATTTGTTTGGCTAAATAATTCTTTTGAACCTGGGTCAAGCCCAAATAAGCCAACATAAGGCTTAAGTGTGACTCGCTCAGTCCATAAATCATTCACCAAAGCAGAGTGCCAATTTCATTGCTTAGAGAATATGGTCTTTTTGATGATGCAAATGAGGTTTTTATTTGTGGATTCAGTAAGACCATTCCCCTACAGATAATATTTAGCAGAATTCTTCAAGACAATGCCATTTTCCAACGCAAACTTATAAAGCTTTAACAAAGAAAAGTACGTTGCATTTTTAAAAACAAGTGACGTAGGAATGTCGAAGCTGGAAATGAGATAATGTTGTAGAAATATAATGACTTCCTGATCGATCACTTGTTTTAGTGGATTTGCCTCTATCCATCACGTGAAGTAATCTATAGCAGTCAGGATATAGCGGTGTTGCTTCAATGAATGAGGGAAAATTTCACCAATTATATCTAATCCCCATTGTTGGAATGGTTCCTCAACTGCAACAGGCTACAGTGGAGCTATTGACTTCTGATTTATATCGACACACCTTTGACAGACTTGACACTTATGCACATAGGCATGAGCATCCTTGAATAATGTAGGCCAGTATAAATTAGCCCGCGTGACTTTGTGTGTTGTGGTGTTACCCGCGAAGTGTCCCCGGATGGTCCATCGTGGAGATCACATAAAAACTTTTCTGAATCTTGTGCCTCCAGGAACCTAAGAAATATTCCATTATGGTGCTTCCTGTATATCACCCCATGCACTAGTTGATATGAAAAAGCTTTGAGTCGGAGTGCCCTCTTCTATGAAAAAGAGAAATGAGAGGGAACAGTTCCATGCTGAAGGTACTGGTGCACATCTATGCACCAAGAGTTTCCGTATGAAGTGGGAGAGGCTCGCTCAACATTGTACATTTCTATTTCGTGCTCCCACCCTGAGAGCTCTTATTATTCCTCTTGTGCATGAACTACTTCGCTGCTAACTTACAAGTACCATGACCCTTAATGGTGTGAACTAGTTTAATCTCAATGTCGTACTCTTGTAGTCTTGTCATCCAATTCGCCCTTCTCTCACCTAGCTCCTACTGAAAAAGCAATGATCTAACTGTTGGGCATGGAACAAAGATAATATAATTATTTTTCAATAAATAGGGTCTTAATTGCTTCACCTCTTTGTATACTACTTAAGCTTGTTTTTACATGGTGGGATAGTTGAGATATGGTCCTTTCAAGCTCGCGCTCATGAAGGAGATAGGTCGCTCATTGTTCAACTCGTCCTTCTGGGTGAGCACAATAGCGAGAAAAGTGTCGGACGCAAAAGTGTAAAGCAAGAAATATTTGTTGAAGTTTGGGTTATACAATGCTATTGCTTCTGTTATTGTTTGATTTATATGAGCAAACACATCCTTTTCCCTATTCCCCAATAGTAGAATTCATCTTTCTTGATCATCTCCTATATAGGCTTGATGATCTGAGCATATTCAGAGGAGAGCTTTTTGAGGAAGTTTATCTGCCCCAAGAAAGACTACATGGTTTTCTTGTTTATGGGGTGTGGAATCTAAGTGATTGTCTAAGCTCTGTTTGGATCTACCTTGATCCGAATTTTAGCAATAATGTGTCCAAGCAGGTTACCCTCAGACATGACGAAGATTCTCTTCCCGAGATTCAAGGATATCCCATATTTCTGGCATCACTAAAAAAATTTCTTATTAAGGTGGAGTAGGTGGTTTGAAACTATCTTGAGAACATTGTTACATCATCGAGGTAGACCACTACACTCTATCCAATAAGCCCACGAAAAGTGATGTCCATTTCACGCTGAAATGTTGCACCTGCATTAACCAACCCAAATGTCATTCTGTGAAACGTGAACATACCCCACTTGGTATGGAATGTATTTTTTATTTTGTCAGGATCTGCTAGCAGAACCTAGTTGTAACTAGAAAAATCGTCTAGCAAAGAAAACATCTCTGCTCCAGATACTGTTTGAAATATGTGCTCCATGGATGGCACTAGGTAATCATATTTGTCCAAGGCGTGATTGAGGTTGTGGAAATCTACACACATGCGGATCTCCCCGTACTTCTTCCTGACAGGGACTAAGTTGGACACCCATGTCGAATGTCGCACTTTATAGATGATCCGAGAATCCAACAATTGTGTCAATTCTTTCCATATGAGGGGCTCAAGTGTTGCATGAACCTTTATCAGTTTCTGTTGAAAAGGCTTTGCCCCTTCTTTGATCGGTATTACGTGCTAGATTATTCATGTGTCATATGTCTTAAGATCATCATACGTCCACGCAAAGACATCACGATACTGTTTGAAGAGGCAGATAAAAGGTTTTCTCTATGGTGGTGTACAGCAAGTACCAATATTCACATACTTCGGATCTTCTTATGTTCCCAGGTTGATATGTTCATGCAATAATGTAGAGCTGTGGGTCTTAGAATTCATAGGTCCCTGAAAACGGTTTTGTAGGTCATACAGAGTCTATAGTGATACCACACCGTTGGGGATGAGGTTTCCTCTACTTTTACTAGTCGCGTCATGTAGATTCTACTCGTGCTCATCCTCATCTATCACTGCGTCCTGTAGATCTACTCGTGCTCATCCTCGTATATCGATGCGTCCTTGAAGACGTCAGTGTTGTCCATGAAATGCAATATCTATTTATCATCATAAAAAACACATAAGTTAGTGATGTTGTCTAGGACATATGGTTTATACAAAATCGCAATAGAAAATCTATCCCTTAACAGTAACATCCTAGAAGTTTCATTTTCCAAGGCATCTGCAATTGCATTACGCATTCTTGACACTAAAATAATATTGAAATCTTGGAAATGAGAAATGAGTTTCCATACCTCTTGTTGATAACTCTTAATATGAGTTGACACACAATGTATAGAGTTGCATACCTGACGCACCAGGAATTCAGAGTCACTTACCACTTTTAGAACAAAAAACTTGAGGTCAATGGATTTTTGTAAGCCCAAGACGAGTGTTTCATACTCTATGGTGTTGTTCATGCACTCAAATTCCAAGCAACTAGAGATTAGATGTTTCCTCTATAGTGGATCTATCAAAACACAACCAGCTTTAAAGCCCTCCTGTGTTTTGGATCCGTCAAAGTACATGGTCCACATATCATCTGTACAGGGGCCGCTTACTGCACTAGTAATCCCTACTATACAAGTTTCATTTTCGCCAGTTGGGAATGAAAGGAGGCCCAAATATGTGTATGGTGGGACAGGGTATTGCTCTGCAAGGCAGCACCCCAACTGCATCTCTAGAAAATAGTTTTTGAACAAATGGATGTTCTTGGATGTTCTTTATCCTCTCCTTTGCATGGCTTGATGATGCAGGGTCTTCAATGATCTTCAATCTTGAGAGGTGGTTGCATGCATGTATTCCCTTCAGTTGTTCTTGATAAGCTTCTTTGTCCATACACCTATATGTGAGTCTTCAAGCATGTTTGATTCTGCTTCTTCTTCATCATCTCACCATGATCCAATACTGTACAGGTATTCCTGCAATTCACTCATGATGGGACGACATCAAATCCAAAACATCCTAGTCTAAGTTGAAGCATTTTTATCCATGGACTAGGATCAGACAGGTGACAGGCTAGGAAAGAGGGCCCAGTAACTACACGTTGCACAATTCCAAGTGACAGACTAGGAGTTTGGTCACTGAACCTGCGCAGAGCACATCTCAGGCTTAGTTGAGGAACTCCTGGGCACAGTCCTCACTGCTGAGAGAAATTGCGCAGAGGCCACTGGGAGGTAGGATTGCGCAGTTGAGACAGCCAGTCACTGATGTGGGATGAGACCCTCATAGGTAGGTCTGCATAATTTTCAGAGGCAAGGAAGGACTGGGTAGCAAAGGGGCCTGGGAGGACGGTTCTACACAGTTCTTGAGATGAGTAAGTCCTGGTTGAGGGAGCACATTGAGGAGACACTTTTGCATAGTTTTGGGAGGCAAGGCAGGATTGGTCTTTTGTGCATTGTGGGTTTCCAGAAGGTAGGGAAGAAGATTGATGATTGATCTCACAAAATGTGTAGTTCAGGTCAAGCTGGTAGAAGTTGCTTCGCAATTTCGAGGATGAAGGCAAGATTCTCATCTCTGGAATTGTGTAGTGCAACTACCCTAGGGGACAATGACTGTGCACTACGCAGTTCTAGGTAGCAAGGTTGCATCACTTAGGGCTAAGACTCCATAGTGCACAGTTCAGTCAGGGTCTGGTGAAGGTGAGTTTCCCAGTCAGAAGGATTTTAAGAGAAATGGCTAAGTGCGGGAGAGAGGTGAACCTTTGAGGAACTTAAACTTGTGATCGTACATTTAGGATACTTCGATGACATGATAACATAGACCACTGGAACAACAAGATAAGGCATTACCCTTTGTGATATTTTCCTATAACAAAAAGCGACAAGTGCGACACTTGAGATGAACTTAGGATGACCGTGACGACATTTGTGTGACAGTGCTTAAAACTTTGTTAATGAGTGTGATAGATGTTTTCATAGCTACAAAAACTCAAATACACAAAGAACAACCTTTGAAATTACCAGAAAAGGACCCCAAGCAAGGAAAAATAGTCAAAGATGCCAAAAGACAAAATTTTACCAAACAAGCAAAAGGGGTGAAAAAACTCTAAGAGAGCTCATGGAATGAGCTCAAGTGTTTGCAACCAGAAAGGGAAAGACCAAGGAAGGCTCTGAAATTTGAGTGCAAGCTAAAATTTTGGAGGGCGTTGTAGCCATTACAACATCCTGTAAGACTCTTGTTTCCCCACTATCATCCACACACTCAATGGCTTTGTCATAATAATCCACCTTGGTCCTATGAAGGTATAGTGAGTCCATACCAAATAACATACTATATGATCCCAATGGAAATACATTCAAGTGCATTGTTTTAGACATGCCATTCAACTCAAATGCACAAGCTCTTACCCAATTATGAACTCGCTTCCTTGTACCTATGGCCAACTACACTAACCAAGATTTTGCATGCACTTCTTTATTCAAACCACACTTATCCACAAATTCAAGAATAACATAATTATAATTAGATCCAGGGTCAATCATAATAGAAACAACTTCATCATAAATCTTACTGTCCATCTCAATGATAGATGCCTGATGGTCTGCCTGTCTGTTATCCAGTAATGCATAGATGCGAGGAATGCTTTGACCAACATCCCCAACTCTCTGCACCTCTTGTGCACTATAGATATGGGGCCTACCACTCTAATTTTATGTAAAATCTCTCTTAAGGTGTTCCTTACGGCATGTCCAACACTCCAACTTTCTAATACCATCACCTTTATGCTACTGTTGTGACCCATGTCCCTGTCTAGATGCATTGAACTTATTTAGTGGTGCCACATTTTCTTTATCTTCTGCATTCGAAGGCCTTTCTCTTTTCGGTTTCCATTTACCTTTATCCTTCCCTTTCCATCCTTGTTGAGATTCATTCTTATGCTTCGATTTATCATAACATTGCTTCAATTTCCCAATAACTTCCTCAAGTAACTGAGACTCATCATACTCAGCCTGATCTCTAAATGCTAATGGCAAACCACTGAAAAATCATTGAAATTTAGCCTTCTCATCTTTAAGATATGGTACATACCTTAATAGCTCCAGGAACTTGGTTTTATACTCCTCATATGCCATTGATCCCATCTTTAGCTCATACAATTCTTTAGCCTTACTGTCGTAGTACATTTCTAACAAGTAATTCTTCCTTAAAATCCTCTTGAACTCATTGCATCTCAAGTCTTCTATCCTGATGTCTTTGGCCCGCTTCACATCTTCCTACTAGATACCTATTTTACCTCTCAGGCTTAAGATAGCAACTTTGGCCTTCATATCATCTTTGTAATTATGCAACTCAAAGAACTTCTTAATCCCAAGTTTCCAAGCCTCTACATTTTTCAAATTCTTCACATCTCCATCAAAATTAGGTGGCTTTTATTTCCTAAATTCATCTAGCAAGTATCCCCTATCACTCCTTCTGTAAGGATGATAATGATTATGATCATAATGTCTATCAAAACCAGAACTAGACTAGTACATGTGTCCATAACCTCCCCTATCTGTAGTATCCAACAACCTCCCATCTCTAAACCATGTCATCTCTATCTGACCTGTGACCACCATGAGACATACTGCCAAATGCCCAATTAGTTATGTCCTCCTGCCCATGGCTGATCCGAAGTGGTCCCTGTCGCTGCAATTCTAACAAACTCTAAAGGAGTATTGAATTAACATCTGCTTGTTTTTCTTGTGCCTGCATGATTTTTCCATTGTCTTTCTTACAACTCCTTATTTCTTCCTTCAAGCTTCTCAATGTGTCTACTAAGTTAGAAGAGTTCCCAACACCACGTTGCTCATTTGATTCATAGGGAGAATCTTTGTAGTATACCATCTTGCTAGTCATTTGTGATCTCTTTCCTGTAAGGCATACTATGTCAGCTAAACCAAATCACAATAAACTAATGTACCTTAGCATAATTCGGGGAGGATATCACATCTGCAAGATCAGCCAATCAGCGTAGTACATGTATAACATAATTATGACAACATATATACACATAAGAGATAGATGTATCAACACATAGACATCATTCTAGCTAAAGTCTAGTCATCAATGCATAACCGTATCAACCACACACAATGCCCTCATGCATGACAACAAAAACCATACCAATGCACATTTGACAACATGTAAGCACTAACACACATAGCAATGCAGAAACAATCATACACTCATGATGACACACTTCATAACAACAACACCCTATTTCACATGGTGACATAACTTCAACCATGACTGACACCATGCATATGCAACAAGCATATAGACCACAAGGATGATTAACACATGTGAAACTAACATGAATGCATGACCAACACACACTTCCCATCTGGTCCAAGGGGTGAACCATGCTCTAATACCACTCTGTAGCACCCTCCTCCCACATCTACTTAAGTAACCATCCAACTAGGGTAAACATGTGACAAGAGGGTACTATGGTGGGATTCAACCTCCTAGGTGACCTTAAGGAAGTGGAATTTACAAAAACACACCATACAAACCTTCCACATCTGCAACAAAACTCCCAAGAGCCATCCCTTGAGACCAACTAAAGTTTTGGATCATTAAACCCCCAAAATATCCCTTGATATGGACTTGCATGCATCCAGGAGGCTCTGGATGCTCCTGCAACATGTGTATGGATGCTTCCAGGGACTTTTCTACCCATTTCTATGCTTGCGTCTCTGATAGTTGTGCCACGTTTTTAGGCCCAGAGCCCGGGTTACTGTCAAGAACTCAACGACACTTCTAGAAATGAATTTACATATAACAATGATGCATTTGCAAAAATAATGATAAGGTCTAGACTAGACCCCTACTAGCCATGACATCTATTTCGTCAAACATGTCACAAATATGTAATCATTGGTTTAAACAACATATATGAGCTATGGGTCTCATACTTATCTGAGAATCACTAAGTAGCATTGTTCCCTTATATCACTAGTTGCATTATCATCTATTAGGTCTTAGATACATTATTCATTCATTTACAAATCAAAACATGAGGAAAACCATACATCATCACTGCCATAAAACATGTTTATAAACAATGTAATAATAATAGAAATGTCAAGGATACATCAACCATAGAATCCACACATAAACTATTACATTTACACATAAGATACCAGGGAAAGAAACTCTTATTAATGAGTGTAAAATCCAACCCAGGATGGGACTACCACATTCCACCTGACCATAGAATGGATGAGCCAATTCTCTCTTCAGTCATTCACCCCCATGCCATATTCCAAGCATGAATGTAAGACTCAAACCAAAAGAATCAACCAGCGCATCTCAAGGCTAAACCACCTCACCCTCATCAACAGAAACTAGGCTTTACCACAATCCATCTCGGATCACTAGGCCAAACAATAAACATGTAATAACAAGCTTTACCATGATCTCCACCAGATCACTATGCCAAAAAAAATCATGGATGCCACTGAATTTCTCCACCTACATCGTGAGGAATTTTCTTGTCTCCTAGTCTCTCAAGCTTTACCGCAATCCACACCAGATCACTAGGCCCTAAGTTGAGACCCGATCTCCAAGATTTACACATCTCCCATACCTAGATTACTAGGCCCGATGGAGAGCACCCACATCTAGTCTTTACCGTATATCTCGCCATTCACTGGTCGCGGATTCCAAGGTCCACTGAGGCAACACAAAATCTGACTTTACCATAGGGGTTACTAGGCCATGTGTTCTATTATTCAAAGATCCACCTCACTTAACTTTGAATCAATCTGACAATACATCTCAACCAAAACATGAGAACCCCATCACACCATGGCTATCTAGAAATGGAAAGGCTAGGCTGAAAACACTGTCACACCTAGAAAAACTCATGTCATGAAAAAAAATGACATGTAATACCACGCATGCCAAATCTAGCAAGGAAAATACTTATAAAAATTGATACCTGCAAAGAATCTTGTTTTATCTTCTTGATCCTACTCTTCCTTGCTTGCTCCTTCCTTCCTATTTCCTTCGTTGCCTTTCTTGATCCAATTCCAAATTGCTCCAGGAAAATATTGTGTCCAAGAGAGAGAGAGAGAGAGAGAGAGAGAGAGTAATGAGAGAGCTCCAAAACTAAATTGAGAAAAAGTACCAATTGATCCTCATAAGCCTTTTTATCAACTACTCCTCTATTTTCTTCATTTTCCATTATTTTCCTTCATTTTCTTCCTCACATGCAACCTGTGATCTTTCACCTTCATTTTCTCCTAATTCCATTATTTTCATAAGTAAATGTGCTAAAAATACCATTTTTCCTTTCCAAAGCCTTAGTCATTTCCTTTGCCAATTTCCGTAGCCATAATAAACCAATGAAGACCCACACTAGGATGTTTTTCCCAACATTGAATAATTATCCCATCAGCCGTGGTTATTATTTTTTCCTTTATTAACTTTTATTACATGAAATTTTCACCAGGGTTGTTATAGCTTCATCATCTATTTATGTACATTCATGAAATGCAAACAAAATATCGCAACTTGCTTCCTTTAACAACACTTCATTAATAATCATATAACCATCAAGTCATGTTTATATATAAATACCACATACACTATTATTCCCCTCACAGAAGCACACATTCTTGCAAGACAAATTAGTACAACAGTCTAAACATTCCTTTAAAGGAAACTAACATATTAGTTATGATATTCATGCATGTGAATTACATAACCTTTATCAAAAGAACTAGCCCTGTAGCTATTACTTTTGGTGCATGCAAATACGTAAAGAAAACTAAAACAATGAATGTTGTTCCTATGCATGTAAATGCATATACTTTCTAGAAGAATCATCCCAAAAGAAAATTTAACACAATAGGGCATGCAAAAACAAGTTTTATTTTCCATAAAACTAATACAATAAAGCTTACAAATACATGTCTTCTTTTCCAAAAGATTATACCAACATTACCCATATATATACTCCAAGGAAACCCACACATTATTATGCTTTTTGTGCATGTAAATTCATCTTCTTTCCCAAATAATCTTTTCCAATTTATGCTAACACAATATGCTATCATTTCCGGCATGCAAATGTTATTTCTTTCCAAATGAAAACTAATACAAATTTTGCATGCATATACATGAACTTATTAAAAAAAAAAAACTAACATAATAGTTATGATAGCATAAAAATAATCACATAAACTTTTTTCTAAAGAAGTATAGCTCAATAATTCTTTTATCCATACAAAGAAAATATCTCTATAACATAATGACTATTCTTTGTGCATGCAAGAGCTGATCATAATAGCCCTTCTTTAATGTATGCAACACATATTTCGTTCTATATAATTTGACCATCATTAGCTATTCTTTTCATGTAAACAAATACATACTTATTTTTTTCAAAAGGAAGTTCATATAACAATTGATGTCTCTATGCATAAAGATTCTTATTCTTTTTCACAATATCTATAGTTTTTTGTGCATAAAGAGATTTACCACAATCAACTAATCTTTGAGTATGCAAATACACATTTCTTTTTCCAGAGATCTAGGAAAATAGTTATTCTTTGTTTGTGCAAGGTTCACATGTAACCCCTTTTCAAGGAAAATTTATTTTCCATGTCAAAAAGTCATAAGGCTTTCCAATAACTGTCCTACAAATATTTTTAAGAGAATAGATATATTTAGCCTAGGCTCATGCAGACAAGAACTGCAAAAGTTTTCCAAGTAATTTTAACACACTTAGAACATGCAAATACATATATTTTCTTTTCAAGAAATTATTCTTTTGTAGCTTGCAAATATATGTATTTTCTTTCCAAGATATTAATATGATAATCAGATTTTTTTTTCATTTTAATATACATATATTTTATTTTCAAGAAATTATTCTTTTACTGCATGCTAATATATATATTTTATTTTCAAGAAGTCCAACATAATAGCATTTATTTCCATGATTGCAACTTCAGTTTCAGGAAAATATCTTACATTTAATTATTATTTTTATGCATGCAAATGCATATTTCCTTCAATAATTAACACTAATTTGTTTCTTCTCGTGCATGCAATTTCACATATTCATTTCCAAAAATCAAATATAATAGATATTATTCTTATGCAAAAAATCTCATATGCTATTTAAGAATCTATTGTTTCTATTAATAAGGAATCTCATGCATAGGTGTCATGCAAATATCTCCTCACTTCTTTTGATGAAATAATTCAGTTTCTTTGTCTTTTCATAATAAGTTCACATGCATGTCTTTTTCAGGGAGAATGTCATGAATTCTTAAATATTTTTGTGTGTGGGGTTTGCAAGCATTGTTTTCAAAAAAATAAAATAAAGCTAGCGTATGCACAATATTTTTATGCGTTTTTCCTCCAAATACTAAAGCTAACTTAATTTATATTTTCTTTGGCATATGATTTTTTTAAATCTTTTCAATAAAATTAACAAGATAATTATCTTTTGTATGCAATAACCATGAATTCCCATGTGCATACCTCATGTTTAGGGATACGTTTCGTTAGAGCCACAACATTCATCACCAAAGTTGTGTTGATTAATCCCTCAAGATTTCACACGATGAAAACTCCAGTAGATGGAGATGAAATTCATTTTTTTCCAGTCTACGAATGAATGTAAAGAACCTGTGAAACTTTATTTATCTTCATGACTTATTATTTCTTTGTTTGATTCAAATTAGTTTCCAACCAAATCATAATGGTTCTTATTTTCAACCAATTCGTTAAACATGGTAAAGATAATATTTTCCATTGTGAATGCCAATGTAAATGCAATTTATAGGGATATTACATACTCCCCCCTTTGAAGTAAACATTATCCTCAGTGTTTATTATTAATTTGTACTCATGATATATGATTTAAACAACCAAAATAGAAACATTTCCCTTCAAAATGAAGGATCTTATTTCTAGGAAATATCAATAAGCCAAAAAAAATAGTAATGTTTATCAATAGTCATAAGCATTTATAACTGCACAAATATGCAAGTTCTATTTTCAACTACTTAGCCATTACTCAAATTCATAGAAACAAAACAAAATCTATATACCATCTTACCATTACTTACCAATTACTGTTGGAAGTCATGGTCACTTTTATGCAAGCGCTCTAATGGTTTGACAACCCAACAAAAATCATCATTTAATCTATGATCAAAAAATTCAATATAATGACATTATTCATAACATTTTCAATCAAATGAAATACTTGTAACTATCACTTATTTATATAATGTAAAGTGATATTTTAATTATAGTATTTCCACAAGTACTGAGAGAGCATCCAACCCTCTAACCATCAAAATGGTCAATAATTGCATGAAGTTCATACCGTTTTAGCCTCTTGATAAAGACATCCACATAGTATTTCTACAATTACTTAAAGAGCACCTAGCTCTCAAATCATTAAAATGACCTAGTGCATACTGTCTTAGCCTCCTGCTAAATACATTCACAAGATTGATAATACAATAAAGGAACTTACACTTCCAGTAATTCCTTTCCAAGCACTAGAATCCTTTCTTATCTAGATGTATGTGAAATTATTGCAAAATCTTATAGAAAAATCATTTTAATACAACACATAACTGATTAGTTAACTTGTTCTACTGTGAGAACCATAGTGGGTAAAAGAATACT
Organism: Pinus tabuliformis; assembly: GCA_031772625.1. Classification (NCBI taxonomy): domain Eukaryota; kingdom Viridiplantae; phylum Streptophyta; class Pinopsida; order Pinales; family Pinaceae; genus Pinus; species Pinus tabuliformis. Next base: position 600,248,429 of record CM062808.1, read on the forward strand.
ACTCCCAACCAATGAGAACTAGTTTTTACACCCAGATTGAGCCATTTTCACATCCAAATAGTTCTCTGACAGAGACCATTGTTACACAGTATTTTGCAAACCTCCTGCACTTCCCTGTGACATACCACAAAGTGCCTGAAACATGACCATCATGCAATGTACTCATTTATATATGCAGTTCAGATCCCTCCTAAGACATTGATTGGAAAATGCCTTTAGCTTTCCCTGAAGAAATAGCTCATAACTGTATTTTGGGACTCATCACTCTTATGAGGTTAAAAATTGCGATGGTCACTTATTGCATCACGCTTAACCTGCGATGGAACCACTCTGTTAGCTTGCATACCCTCGATGATCCCCCAAGGAGGATGAGAAGCTTTGTAATCTATAAGATTCCAGAGTGATGAGCTGCAGGTTGTTTCACATAGATGAGGTTGAATTCTCCCAACTTGGCCTCTTTGTGTTATCCCTATGAGCTACCTCCTTGAGATGAGGGCTTCATAATATCTTTGGAGAAGTCCTAACTCCCTTTCCCAACCTATAAATTCGTCCTCTCCCATTCCCAAATGGGGTCAAGCTAGAGGTTGGGTTGTTCTATGTCTATTTGCACCCTTATGCTAAGCTTGTGCCAAGAGGCTATTCATTAGACTTGGAGAAGGAGCGCTTGGATAATTCTTGGCTTGGACTTGGATTACAACTCAAGGAGAACCTTTCAACATCAAGGCTTTGGTTGTAAGCTTCCCTTTATTTCCTAATAATATACAACTTCTGGTTCATCTTCCCAAACTATATATGTTCATGTATTTATTAGCTTGATATTCCTTGATCAGTTAAGTAGGTTGTTATTGGATTTGCTATTGGTTTTGGCATGATTTGTTGTTTCTTGTTCACTTGTGTAGGTATATAAACGTTGAGAGAAGTAGGAACAAGTCCGTGACACAAGCGGTTTGAGGCCCTCAACAAAGGAAATCATAATAGCATCAGAACGAGGTAAGTCATCTCTTTCGTTCTACTTTTCAATTATAACCTAGGAAGATGTCTTGTTGATTGTAACTTCAATTGCTAGACCCACTCATTGGGATAGATGGACCATCTCTAACTGTAGAGAGGATTAACCTTGCCAACAAAATGGCAACTCCACTGGGAGCCTATGATCCTTTCCCTCCAATTCTTCATCTTGATCTTTTGACTAGTTTGACCAATCGTCGATTTTTCATCTTGTCTGCATCAGTCTGGGTTTATACCATCACTGATTACTACCTTAGAGTGCTAAGTTTGGATTGTTTCTTGGAGTATTTTTAGTTTTTTTCCATGTTCCTCGCCCATTGTGGATTTAGCCTTAACAGTTGCAATGGCATCACGGTTTTTACCTTTACAGTCGTGATGAAAAAAAAATTCATTTTTTGGTCGCGATGAAATCATCACTACTTTTTTTATACAAAGTAGTGATGCCATCACGGGTTTGCCTATGAAAAGTAACGATAATCACAGGTTTGGGTATATAAAGTAGCAATGATCCTTGAATGTGATAATTTTTTAGGTTTCTTCCTAATAATCCAGTGTGTCTTGGCCCCTAAGGTTTTTTCCCATCCTATATGCTTGGATTTGTCAATGTTTTGATTGATTGCCTTGATTAATTTGCAAAATTTGTTTCGTTGACTTCGAAGTGAAATCTAGCTGAGTTCTAGGTTTCTGGTCAATTGGTCATCATTTTCTGCTTGTTGATGTCATTGAGATGTTTGTTTTGCTAATTGATTGAGTGTTTTTTTCTGTATAAATCATTGAAAACATCATTTTGCATCTGTTTTAGCTTGCATTTCAAAATTTACTTTTCATCAAAGTACATTAGAATAGTTTCATTGAGAAGTTATTTTTTTAGATTCATAATTGAGAATAGATCACATTTTTCGATGATTGAAAGCTAACAAATGTACTAGGTGCATCAAATCGTTCAAAACAAAAAGAAAGGCATAATTCATATAAGTGCATCTTGTAAAGTCAAAATCATTTTGCTTTCGAAAAGTTGCATTTAGGATAGTGAAAAGTGAAAATATTTTTTACTTTTGGCATTGCGTTTGGAAGACGAAAGTGAAAGTTAGTGGAAGGCAGTTTGCATGATGCATTTTGTTTGATGCATTATTGATTGAAATTTATTCCCTTGGTTAGTCGCTTTCATAGAAACGAAAGTTTTATTTTTCTCATATAGTTGCATCTTAGATGTTCAGGTGACATTGTGTTGAGCCTTAAAACTGAAACATAATTTGAAGATCAACTTTAAAATCTACCAATTAATCTAAGGAGCATTTGAAACATTAATGCTTCATACTTATGGTCTAGGCTAGAGACATGTTTCAATGTCTTTAAAACTTAGCAGTTGTCATTTGCTTTGGATTAAACATCTCTAGCATGGACTTGTGCTCCCCGTACCGTTGCATATATAAAGGGAGCCCCCCATAGGTGGCAAACCTTTATTCATAGGAACTTGAGTCTGCTGCCCTGTAAATGTGATACATCGAACACAACATTTGGGGAGATTGCCTGTGCGTACATCAAGTCCTTGGTAAATTTATTTGCTGAGGTTTTTATTGCAGTTCACGGTTACTTGGTACTCCTTTTACCTAGATTCACCTGAGTAGTCATTTCATTATTTTCTGACTCTTTAAATTTGAAAAAGATCATCAAGAACTTGTCCTTTCAAGCTCACTAAACCAACGAAAATGACTAGAGTCACCTTTTCATCCTTTTCTCGACTCTTAAAACATGAAAAGACAAACTCTTTGTTTCAAATTCTAAAATTAATTGATCGCGGAACAACATCCTTCCTATGGAAATACTCCTTATTAGATCTTAGGTTGATATCAATGGCAACTTTTCCTGAGTCTACCAGTCAAGCAAACCCCTCTGACGGGAATCCTAGTCCTTTTCCTTCTTTCAGAAATATTGGTGCTCCCTATATGGCAACATTGTCCTTTCCTAGATTGATCATTGGTCTTCCAGTTTGGTTATTTTTGACCTCGGTGATTCCGAGTGTCGAAATAGCTTTTCAACCAAGCTCTCCTCCACCTGAACAACATCAACCTCATGTTGATCCTAAAGTTGACCCCTTACCTTCTTCGCCTATTTATTCACCCTGTTCTTCCTCTTCGCCTAGTGAAATTCTATATTATAGTAACCAGGAAGCTAAGAAGAAGAAGAAGAGGATGAAGAAGAAGAATCCAAATAAGAAAGGGGCAACCAAGCAGTCATTGCTACCGATGCAACTAATGTAGAAAAATCTTCCAACCAGCCCCAGAAAGTAAAATTCCCTTGCATGTTATGTAAGGATGACCACCTTCTTCGGAATTGTCTTGGTATTCTCAAGGTCTTAGAAGTGTGGTCCACAAGTTCACATCAATATTTGTCATTAACCTCTGGTGATCATGCTGGTGATAAACCTTCAACTAGTAAAGCTCATGGAAAAAGGGAAAAGTCAAATTTCCTTCTAATTTTTGTGAAGTTAATCATCCCATTCACCTTTGTCCTCTTATGGATGAAGCTTCCAAAGAGTTGGAAAACCTTACATCTTCTCAACCTCATCTTCCGATTGGGTATCGAAATCTTTCCCCTGATCCTTCACTAGTTGATCCAATGATTGATCAAAAGTCATCTTTGGTCAACCCCACTCTCTCTGAAATTGAGTCTCATGATTCATTCTCGACCAACCATTGGTTGAAAAAATCGTAGACTTGGATCCACCTTCAATTAACCGCACCTTTCCAGTAGAGAGTGAACCTCATACTACTTAGGTTCTTCTGGTTTCTTCAGTTTCGAATGAATTGGAGGTAAATCATCCTGTTCTCAAGGTGCCTGGGATAATTTCTCTTGTTCCCATCGAGCAAGAGGGTAGCTCTCACGTTCCTACGACAACCACCTTCAATTAGTTTGGTCACTTCTTTTGATTGGATTCGATTGGAAGGATATCACCTTTCGTCTCATGTGCCTTTCCAGATTACAATACATGCTTACCATATGGTCGTACCTAGCACAGTCATATACGAGGGTGCATATGTTAGTATCCTATCCTTAACTACTTGGCAAGCTTTAGTTTCTCCTCAACTTGTCCCTGTCACCTAGAATCTGTTAGATTTTAACAAAGGAACCAGTCAACCATTAGGAATCCTTCCTAAGTTGCTTATTACTTTGGGAGGAAAGAATATCTATATAGACATAATTGTTGTCCAAGACCCTTTAGATTTTAATCTACTCCTTGGTCGTGACTATGTTTATGTCATGGGAGCTCTTGTCTCTTCCCTCTTTCAAGTGATGTATTTCCAACATGAAGGAAGCATTGTGATCATTGATCAGCTTACATTCATTGGTCTTGACTCAACTCCCACTCAACCATCATCCCTAAATGGTTCTCATATGCAAGCAGTATCACCCCCACCATAGGTTAATTATGTGGCCACGTGTTCCATGCCCACATCTACAGATGATCTTGTCGGTGATCTAGTACACCATGTACTAGGGTCATTGGAGCCCGATTTTTCATTTAGATCCCAGGACATGTATCCCTTCCAGAGTGTTTTTCTCCCATTTGATGAGAAACTCTTGGAATCCATTACCTCTTTTGGGTTGTGATAAAAGGACCGTGGAGCAGAGTTCCTTGTCTTGTGTCAATCTCCTTAAAAAATGAAACAAGGGATATGAGGATAGTTCTTTTACTATGTCAACCTCGCTAAAAAGTGAAATAGGTTCCATGAGGATAGTTATTTTGCTATGTCAACCTCGTTAAAAAATGAAATAAGTGTCATGAGCATGGTTCTTTTCCTTTGTCAATCTCATTAAAAAATGAAACAAACTCCCTTCCAATTCGAGTCTTTGACTAGATCTCATAAAATTCCAATTGAGTCTTTCACTTGATCTTGTAAGTGAACCTTCATTTCATCTACTTAGGTTAATGAAATGAAGCTTGGGGGGAATGTACCTCAGATTGAATCATTATGTTAGGGGCATGCAAACAAAACCCAAGCATATTTTGTTTCTGTTTCAAGCTTTTGTAAAAATGAAACAAAGTCTAAGCATAGTTTGTTCCCATGTTTCAAGCTTGTGAAAAAATGAAAGCATCCTCAAGTATACTCAAGCATATTTTTTGATATTTCAAGCTTGAGTAAAAATGAAACCATTCTCATTTTACATCTCATGATTTCCATCTTTATCAACCTACTTTTGCTAGATGAGCCTTGGTTTTTTCATTCCATCATCACCATCTCTTTGGCCGATCATATGCTTTCACTTGCTTGTTGTACCCTTTCCTGAGGAAAATCTACGATGAGTGGTCTTATTAGCCAACCTCTTGACCATTACATGTTTTTAGCAGTTTCCATCATTACCAGAATTAGTTGCTATCCTTTTTACCACCCGTTCCTACGGGAGGAGTCATCTTTCAGCTCTTTTCAAACTCCAAAAATATGAAAATATTGTCGAGTACTTGTCTGTTTGAACTCGTTAAAGTAAATGAATTGACATCATCTCAATATGCATTTACACCTTTTTTAGGCTGAGATTGACTATTTACAAAGAAGGTATACCTTAGTTGAACATGGCTAAGAGGTTCTCTTGAATATCATTTTCTACCTTTTCAGATTCGAGAGAGAAATTACGAAAAGGGACTTGATAGAGTTTTCTTTTTTTCCTCTTTTTCAAACTCTCTAAATATGAAAAAGACACTGAGTTACTCTTCTGTCAAACTCATAAAAAAATTAAGGATGAAAGACTTGTCACCGTGATGACACCGAGCTTCTCCTTCCTAGGGCTCGTAAAACTTACAAGGATGGGTTCATCCGAAGGGTGAACTTATATGACAAGCATACGGTATCCTCTTCAAGCTTGTGTAAAATTAAAGAGGTACTCACTAGAAATAGTGGGGGGGAAATGAAGATGAAACATCCTTTGTATAGGCAGCATGTCACCCTTGAACATGACACTCTTTTTCTTTCGTGTCAGATTTGGGATATCCTCATTCAATCACTTGTCCTCTCGAGTTTGGGTGATCTATTTTTGCCTCTCATTTGATATTCCATTTCGTCATTATGACACTTGGTCCTATGTTGAGTCAAATGTTTCCACATTCCGGAGTCATGTCGCCAATATGTTCAAGAGAAGTCCTATCTACAGTTATTTACCTATACATTGTTTGACTCTTTGCTACAGGCTTGGATCCTACTCATTTCATTCTACTTTACTCCTTGTTTTATGTTGACGATGAGGGAATCATTATGACCCTCCTTCGATGGGTCACTTCCTATCGACTTTAGCTCACTGTCCAGGAATATGATTTAGAAACTCCCTTTCATTACCTCAGAGGTTGCACCTTAATGGAAAGTTCTTCGCATACGATGACAAGTTTTCACTATTGCCCTTCGATCAGGTGATTCCATGAGTGTTCGACTTTAGCTTTGTTATCACATTCAAGGATTGTATTATCATACCTTGAGATCCATTGTCAGTATGGGTGGTTCCTCTCATGCCTGTTAACGATCCACATCAATGGCCGGTAATCAGTGGTTTTCTAACATCTTCAACTATGACACGCTCATTCACATGTTAGAATTCATACTTTGATCGGGTCGGTATGGAGTGCAAGACCCTAAGTTTTGTTTGACATAACTCAGTTTGCATGGAGTTATATGTTATTCATGATTGTACACATGTTTCTACTATATTGATGGTTGTGACCATACCGTGGGGACTTTACATTTATGATGATCCTTCTATATCGGATGGCTATGCCCATGCCATGGATCCTTTCATATAGTCCTTATTATCTGGATGGTTATGCCCATGCCATAGATTCATGTATTTCTCTCATATATGTATATGTATATGTGTCCTTGATTTGCAAGTCTCCTGACAGTGTGTTTCCTTGTCCTTGAAAAATCTCATAAATCATCTCAGCCATCACTCCCCATTCTACCTTCATGCTTGAGGGGCATCTATTACACAGTATTTTTTCACACCTCCTGCACTTCCCTGTGACATACCCCGAAGTGCCCAAAACATGACCATCATGCAGTGTACTCATTTATATATGCAGTTCAGATCCTTCCTAAGACATTGATTGGAAAATTCCTTGAGCTGTCCCTGAAGAAATAGCTCTAAAACCCTATACTCATCACTCTTATGAGGTTAAAAACCGCGATGCTCGCTTGTTGCATCACGCTTGACCCACAATGGCATCACTTTGTTCCCTTACATACCTGCGATGATTCCAAAGAGGTGATTTTCCCAAATAGGATGAGAAGCTTCGTGATCTAGAAGTTTCCAGAGCGGCGAGCTAGAGGTTGTTTTGCATAGGTGAGGTCGAATTCTCCCAACTTGGACTCTTTTTCTTATCCCTATGAGCTACCTCCTTGAGATGAGGGCCTAATCCTATCTTTGGAGAAGTCCTAACTCCCTTTTCCAACCTATAAATTCATCCTCTCCCATTCCTAAATGGGGTCAAGTTAGAGGTTGGGTTGGTCTATGTCTATTTGCACCCTTATGCTAAGCTTGTGCCAAGAGGCTATTCATTAGACTTGGGGAAGGATTACTTGGATAATTCTTGACTTGGACTTGGATTACCACTCAAGGAAAGCCTTTCAACATCAAGACTTTGGTTGTAAGCTTCCCTTTATTTCCTAATAATATACAACTGTTGGTTCATGTTCCCAAAATATATATGTTCATGTATTTATTAGCTTGACATTCCTTGATCAGTTAAGTAGGTTGTTATTGGATTTGCTATTGGTTTTGGCATGCTTTGTTGTTTCTTGATCACTTGTGCAGGTATATAAATGTTGAGAGAAGTAGGAACAAGTCTGTGACACAAGTGGTTCAAGGCCCTCAACAAAGGAAATCGAAATAGCATCAGAACAAGGTAGGTCATCTCTTTTGTTCTAATTTTCAATTATAACCGAGGAATATGTCTATTTGATTATCACTTAAGTTGATAGACCCAGTTATTGGGCTAGAGGGATCATCTTTGTCTGTAGAGAGGATTAACCTTTCCAACAACCATACCATGTCCATTCTGTAATTCCGCTATCCAACCAGCTCAATCAGGGAAAATTTTAAGAACCCCCCCAAATTTATAAATATAATAAATGGACGAATCTCCATGGTATATAGGAAAAATGGAAGGCGATTTTATCAATAATATAATATGTATATATAATTTTTTGGCGAATCTCTCACCAGGCATGGCGAATATTTTACTCAATTATAAAATCTTGTAAGATCTTGGCGAGTCTTTCACTAAATAATAAAACTTTGTAAAGTCCTAGTGAATCTTAGCATAGGCTACATGCTAGTTTAATTCCCCCATTTAAATAGGCTACATTCCACGTGAATACCATGGGTCAATACCATGTGCCATTTTGGTGAATACCATGGGTCAATACCATGTGCCATTTTTATTTTTATTAATTCTAATATTAGGGTTAATAATGGTTTTTTGCATGGTATTAATAGCAATGTAGTCCATAGGTTTCACCTAAATATAACCCATTTTTTGAGTGTTGGTAAATATAAGGTGACTTATGGAGTAAATATAAAAAAAATGTTTTATTTGTTTACCATAGCTCTCGTTTATTTATATTTTTATTAATTTACCATACCTCTTTTACAAATATGGTATTTGGTTCATAGGATTCACTTAAATAAAACCTCTTTCTTGAGCCTTCATAAATAGAACTAGGGTTATGGACTAAATATAAAAAGAGGTTTTATTTATTTACAATACGTCTAATTTATTTATATTTTTATTTATTTACCATACCGTTTGAGTAAGTATAAAAAGACGTTTTATTTATTTACCATACCTCCACTTTACTTATATTTTTATTTGTTTACACCGTTACATGTATATAAGGTGACTTATGGAGTAAATATAAAAAATGTTTTATTTATTTACCATACCTCTCATTTATTTATATTTTTATTAATTTGCCATACCTCTTTTATAAATATGGTATTTGGCCCATAGGATTCACTTAAATAAAACCTATTCTTGAAAATGGGCGAATGGATTCACTTAAATAAAACCTATTCTTGAAAATGGGCAAATGGAAGGTTGTAAGTCCTAATTTCAAGGGCTAAATTTACCTTTTTTACCCTCTCCCTTAAAATAAGGTGGGCTATTTGAGGTGATTTGTAAAAATGTACTATGATACAAAATATTCGCCCACTAAAAATTTAAAACCCCTTAATTTCGCCAAAGGGCGAACCTTCGCCCCTAAAATTATCCTTGAGCTCAATAATTCCAATGACCACACAGGGTCCAATGCGGGATTCCTCTTGGCAGTGCCCTACTTATTCCTCTGAAAACATCCCATATATGAGGAATTTTGGGCCTCCTCCAACAAACTCCAAAATCAATAGAGTTTCCTCAACCTTTTTCCCCTCTCACCATCTTGACTAACTCTTTTCCCTTACTGAGATCATGTATCCCCAGGGAGAGTAAATTCAGGCAGGAAAGCGCCATCAACCCCTCTAGGGAGGCAATCGCCATCAACCCAAGGTCTTCTGGCCTTTCACAATTGTCCATAACTTTATGCAAGGTAAAATTCTCTCTTATCATCTTTCCCATAGTAATTTACATAACTAACCATATGTATATTATCATTAAAACAAAAGAAATATTTATGTACATCATTCGTTCATAATTAACTCTCAACATGGGTCCACAATATCTAGATTGTCAGGAAACATAATTTATATACAGGTGGTATACATTCTAATTTTTCAAATAACAAAATCATGCATATCCTAACATTATACTTTCTCATTTACAATTGCAATTCAAATTGCAATGTTTTACCTTCACAAGTTACCATGTTGCCATTAAGCTACCCCTACTTAATTCCATCAACAAATTTAGTCATAAATATGCATTGTTTAAAAAAGTATTCACTTTTGCAACAATTTTAGTTTCATGCATACGATATTGTCATGCATAAATGTATATAAAAAGATTCATGAATGTTTAAATTTCAATAACTGTTAGGATAACAATCCAAACATTTCTAATTCCCACGATGTATTCTTACCAACATATCAATACATGAAGTAACTACAATAATCACTTGTTTACAACTTAGAGTAATTTGATCAAACCAATTCACGCATATAAGTTTTAGTAGTTGGTAGTTACACATCATTTTTTCGCATTAGGAAACTGATAATCGAAATTGGATCTCTCACCATCCATCCAAGTGGAAGTTTATGCTGAAGGAGTCAAGTTTGGAGAGCTTATCATTCTTGGAGAGGATTGAGATATTGGGAGATGATTCACAACATCAAGGCACAGGTTTTGTAGCTCCTTTGTGTTTCTAAAATTAATGCAAACAAGCATTTCTTCTCACTTCATTGTTTAATGGATTAATTGATCAATTTCATGGATGATTTATGTTATTTATATTTGTCCATTGGAATGATGTTTGTTACTAGTCTCCTTGATCACTATTTTGAATTATTGAATCATTTATGTTGCATATGTCTTTGATCCTTTGTTGTTAACATGTATGCAAGTCTAGATTCAAGCATGGAGAAGTTGCACTGAAGCACAAAGAGGGATATTTATCAAGCATGTCGTAATAAGGTATGAATTTCCATTTCTCACCTTGTTAACTTATGATTCAAGAAAAGATAGATTCAGGGAAGGAACTAGCTTGATTTTCTATTTGTTTCTAGTTTCCATCTAGGATCTAGGGAGATTTCTCTTGTTAGTAAGAGGGATTTATCCAGCTAAGAAATTGGTTACCATACTGGGGAATGTCTTGTTCTCTTCCATCTCTTCATTTTTTATTCTCGAACCTTTTTTGATAGCTTTATCTAAGTCTTGACAAGTTAATGATCATTAAGATTTTGTAATTTGTTTGGATACTTTTTTTATTTTTTCTTTAAGTTTCTCGACCTGCACGTTTTTTGTTTAGAAACAGAGCGCATATCTGCACAGATTACCTTTAGTAACAGTGTGCATGTGCACCGTACTATACTGTCTACTTGCACATACTCTGAGAATTTTTGAAAAAATAGCTTTTCCTCTCATCAAAATATGATTTCTTTTGTTTTTTAAGGTTTCATTACATTTTTCTATAACTCTAGTTAGTCTCCTTGTGTGTCGATCAAGTGTTGTGATGGAGTTTTCTTTAGATTTGTCTGTTTTCAAGGATTGAAAGGTAGGGTTTCTTAAGAATTAGTGTTATGATGAGATGTGCTTCTTGTACTACATTGAAAACATGAGTCATTTGTATTCCAGTACTGAAGTTTAAGCATTGATTTCATAACATTCATTGAAGCATTTTCATTTTAAGTATTTCTATAGGTGTTTTGAATATGAATTCCTTTGGTCATTGCCCGAAGATTTGACTCGGTTTCTTAACAATTTTTACATGTTTTTGTTTTCTTTTTTGCCAAATTATGTTTGAGTGTTAACCGCCTTTGACTGTCATTATTTTTTATCTTTCAAATTTTCACCTGATTTGTTTTATTTACACTTGATTGGTTCTTTAGTTGCTTTAGTGAAAGGAAATCGTCTTGTTGTTCTTTCGCTGATTTGGAATCATCTTGTGTTTGTTTTGAAGAATTCTCTTGCATAGATTACATTTGAATGGTTAGAATTCTCATTTCATGAACGTAAATTGTGCATAGATTACATTTGCATAGCATCCATTGAAATTGTCCATAGATTACATTTGCATATTTTCCAAGAAAATTATGCATAGATTACATTGCGTGGTTTGGAGCTTAGAGCTTTGAATTGCATTGAAAAATTAGAAGTGGTACATCTTGGAGTTAATACTTTAAAGAGGAACCTATTTACTTACTCTAGCTAGAATTCATTGAAATGAAAAGAATACAAATTTCATATTTGATGCATTAGAGTTTTGAGTCTTATGTGTCAAGTCATAAGACGATTAGTTTCATGTCCATTTACCCTTTGAGTAAATAACAACTTAACAACACAGTGTTAATAAAATTCATCTAGAATTTTTATTATTTTTAGGGCGCTTTGCACCTATAGTAGATTAGGTTGTAGGGATTTGGAATAGGGAAGGAAGTAAACTTTCCAAAACTACAAATAAACCATAGTATCTTGAGCTCGGGAGAAAAATCCAATTATTTCCGTTTTTCTTTGGGAAGCTCTTCTTATACATGAGTTAAGCACATCAAGATCATGTCAAATTTGGTGAAGTGATCATACTCACTTCATTGGATAAGATATAGTGATTTTCACATATTAAAATGGTACCAAAAGGTGCTTTGGGTCACTTGAAAGTAAACCTCCAATTGATCATGTGAAGGAGCCTTCAAGGGGATTGAGCTTGTTACTCTTCCCTTGTGTGTACGTCTGATCTACGACTGTCCCCCCGGGTAAAATTGTTGTATTTGGTAAAATTAGTGACTATAATACTAGGGCTACACCTAAGGTGACAACAAAGGGAAGGTCCTATTGTACCTAGAATAGACCTTGACTAGACTCACTTGGACTTTTTGGATGGTAATATTTTCTCGAGATGGTTTATAGCAAAGTTACTTTCACGAGATTATTTCATTAAGTAGGTAGTCAGGGTAACTGGTTCCAAACGCTCATTTCTATAAATATTTTCATTTTGATCTCTGTGATGTTGGATTTCATCACAAACTAGTAAATATTGATCTCTGTGAAAGGTAAGTTTGTATGGTTTGAATTCCTAGATTTTTTAGCGTGTGTTACCTTGTTTGTTTTTACTTTTTACAAGACCTTAGGTGTGGATTGTGAATATTATTTAATTTAATAATAAAAACTTATTTGGATTGAATCTAATAGAAACAATGTCGAAAGTTACAGATAAAGACCTTCCTTTTAATGAGAATCCTAATCCTTTTCCTGATTTTGAAAATGTCGGTCCTCCTTATATGGCTACATTATCACTTCCTGGATTCACAATAGGTTTACCAGTATGGTTGTTCTCAACTTATTTAATTCCAAATACTCCAATTGTACTAGTGTTATAGACATATTTTGGCACATCAACCCCAAACTTATATGTTGATTTATTAGGGCTCATCAACCCCTAAAAGAGTTGTTTCATACCCTAAAGGAACATAGTCATCTGAATACATCATTCCCCAAAAGTTCCATCTGAGAAACCATCCAGAAATTACCTAAATTGAACCATACTAACTGCTCCATTGGCAAAGTGCAATGCACACTGAGTGGTACACTGCCAGGGTGTGATGCATATTGTTTAGGCCTTCTATAGGGTGTGATGGGTGAGGATGGAAAAATGTCCGGGACAGTTTGTTAGTTGATTGCTCATGGAATCTTCTAGAAACTTCTTCTATGCCACTTGCCTCTCTGAATTCGCCCAAGGATGAACAAGGGATCTAGGAAATCTCCAATCGCTTCTCTTGTGGAACCAATTGTAACAAGTGGAATGACACTAATCAAACCCCATGGATGACTCACACCCTTGCAAACATCTATAAATGGATCTCCAATCCAAGAGATCAGAAGGCTGGAATATTGTGAATTGCAAGGAAGTGTTGATAGTTTGTAATTGAGGAGAGAGCATTGTATTCTTGTTGGTGTGATCTTGCTATTTCATGAGGCGAAGAAGGATTGAAGTTGGGAGGATGATGCTAGATCAGAAAACTGGGTTGTAATTATCCTTTCTATTAATAAAGCTCTTCAAGTTTTCTCCCATATGATTGTGCAATTGTGGATGTTATCATTTTTGAATGCTATCATTTGTTCATTATATATCTGATTTTGTAATGTTTATGTTGTAATAAATCATGATACTTTGACGGTTCTTTGTTGCTGTACTTGTGCAGGTACTCTCCAAGCTTGTTAAGTATGGGGAGGAGTTGCAAGATCTGCCAAAGGAGAGAGAGATCAAGCAAGGGATTAAGCGGAAGTTCCGAGTTGGTTCTATTATCTTTCTCTTATTTGTTACACATAGAAGAAATCATTGAATTGCTTTAAAATGTTGTTTCTAGGGTAGCTTCCAAAACTAGAGGGCTAGCATTCTTTAGGAATACTATTTTTCCCAAAAACAAATTGGCGAACCCACTGGGGAGATGAACAGATGCTTGTTTGTTGTTATTTTTTGTTCTATGTTTGATTTGATAAACTATAGATAGAGTCTGAAGTCAGCCAGGTAGCCTTCGAACTGCTCTTGCTCTGCAAATACATAGTAGTGAATGCTGCTTCAGTCAATCTCTGGTTTAGTTTATGAATTAAACATTTGACTTGCAAGCACATCTAGATACCATTTTGGTAGCTCAGTAACCTCTCAAGACATTCCATCATACTTTGCTTATCATTGTTCATCAAAAACCAGCTTAGTTCATTGAAAACAGCTCCACATTTGAGCCAAAACCCATTTCAGTTGCGCTCCCTGGACCATCGCATTGTCTTCCACTGTGAATCAGTATGCATAGCACCTCCTGAGTGCATTAAGTGCGATGCATCTCAATTTCTGTGAATCCTAGGTGCAATGATTGACTGAACTCTTTTTCCATTTAGAAATTGAGGGTTTTTTACCTGTTTTCAGTTTTGTTTGGTTGTTTTGCTGCAAATGAACAGTGCCTCTTTACTAAAGCTTACTTCCATCACTGAGATCAGCCTCAATTATATTAGGATTATTGAATGTTTTTGTGTATTTTTCCTCATTTACAATCCTTTGCTGAAAACTTGTTTTAGTCGATTTGTCACTTTGGTACAAAAAGTGTCGTAATTGTCATTTTTTGTCGAAAAGAGAAGCGTCGTAAATTCTTCCTTCTCTTGATAATTGATTGAACTTTTCTTGATGCATTTGATTTGATTTGTTTACATTCAAAGTTTCAGAAGAATTTTTGTTCAAAATTGAAAGTGTCGATTTTTAGTCTTCCTTTCTCTTTTGAAGTAGAAATTGTCGAAAATGTCATTTTGAGTGAAATATTTCAGATCTTTGCTTCATTTAGTTTTCCTTTTGGCATCTTTCACATTAAGGAGAGCGAAAAAAAAATACATGCATTTTCATTTAGCATTTTTTGATTTGTTTGCGAAAAGATAATTTAGGGAAATGCCCTAGTGTGTGCTCTTTGCTCTTTGCTTAAAAGCACTGTTATCTTCTTTCCCTAGTAGCTAGGATTTTCATTGATAAAATAAACAAAGATTGTTTATCATTGTAGATTGCATCTTAGGAATTTCAGATCATCATCACGCGGTGAACCATTTAAAGGCAAACTCTAAACAATATCAGTTTTAAAATAAATTTCAATGAACCCAAAAACGCTTTGAAACATAACGCAACATATCTAGAGGTCTAGGCTAGTGACGTGTTTCGGCATCGTTAAAACTAGTGGCTATCGTTTTCATTGAAGGTTGGGTGATTCCTCCTCCTTGATACGACAAGTGCTAGCACGGACTTGTGTTCCTCATACCATCGTGTATATATTGGTAGACCACAATAGGCTTAAATCCTTTATCCATAGGAAACTGAGTCTGTCGTCTTATTGATTGCAATGCACTGAACACAGCATTTGGGAAGATTGACTGTCATACATAAGTCCTTGGAAATTTCTTTTTAATTTATCACCAAGGTGTATATTGCAGTTTTGCGATTGGTTTGGTAATCCCTTTGTCTAGATTTTCCAGAGTAGTCACTTTCATTCCTTTTTGACTCTTTAAAAGAAAAGGTCCATCTGAGCACTTGTCCTTTCAGGTTCATTAAAAATCGAAGGAGACTAGAATCATCTTTAGTTTTTTCTCGACTCTTAAAAACTGAAAAAACAAAGTTGTGTCCAAGTGTTGTTAAAATTAATTGACCGCGAATAACATCCATATTCCTTAGTTTATCTTAGGTTGAAACATATGGCGACAAATCCTGAGTCCACTGGTCAAGGAATTCCTTTTGACGGGAATCCTAGGCCTTTTCCTTCTTTCGGAAATATTGGTGCTCCTTATATGGCTACATTGTCCCTTCCGAGATTTACCATAGGCTTGCCAGTGTGGTTTTTTTCAACCTCCTTGGTTCAAAATGTTGTGATTTCTCCGCAATCTAGTACACCTCCAATTGGAAAAAATCAACCTCCAATTGATCCTGAAGTTGACCCTTTTCCTTCTTCCTCGTTTGATTCTCCCTCCCCCTCTTTCTCTTCGCTTGGTGAAAGTTTTGGTACTAGTAACTAGGTGGATAACAAGAAGAAGAAACTAATTCAGCAAGGGGGCAACCAAGCAACCATTGCTTTGAATGCAACATCTAATGAAAATCCATCCATTAAACCTCACAAAGTCAAATATCCATGCATAATTTGTGCAGGAGACCATTTTCATCGAAATTGTCCTTACTTTCTTCAGATCTTGAAGTATGGTCTTCCCGTTCACACCATCTCATGTCATCAACCTCTAGAGATCATGTTGGTAACACGCCATCAACTAGTGATAGTAAAGGTCATGGACAGAAGGGAAAGGTCAGGATTCTATGTAGGCTATGTGAAGGTAATCATTCCTTTCACCTTTGTCCCTTTTTGGATGAAGCCAAAAGAGTGTTGGATAACCGTCCTGCTTCACCGCAACAACTTCCATCTGGTTACAGGAAAATCTCCCTAAATCCTTCACTAGTTGATGAACCGACTGACAAAATCAACCGTCGGTCGAAACCACTCTCTCTGAAAGTGAATCCTATGAGTCTATACCCGACCAAAATCAACAGGTCAAGGTAACAATTGACCCGATTTCACCTTCAGCTAATCGTACCTTTCCCGAAGAGAGTGAAAATCATACCACTCAAGTTCTTTTTGTTTCCTCAGATTCAAATGAGCTTAGGGGCAATCCACCTGTTCCATCAAGATAGGAGGAAAATCCTCCAGTTCTTGTAACTCAAAGGGTTAATTCTCCCATTTCTACGGTACCCCCTCCAAGTAGTCTAGTCACTTCCTTTAATTGGAATCGACTGTCAGAATCCCGCCTTCCTTCTTATGTGCCTTTCTAGATCATAGTACAAGTTTGTAAAATGATTGTATTTGGCACTATTATAGATGAAGGTGCATTAGTGAGTATCCTTTCCTCAACTACTTGCAAAGCGCTTGGTTCACCACCGCTTGTACCTGTTACATAGAATTTGTTGGGCTTTAAATGAGGAACCAGTCGACCATTAGGGATCCTTCCTCAGTTACGTATTACTTTGGGAGGGAAAACCATTTATCTAAATGTGATGGTAGTCCCAGGACCTTTAGATTACAATTTACTTCTTGGGCGTGACTATGTTTATGGCATGGGAGCTATTGTTTCAACACTCTTTCGAGTGATTTGTTTCCTGCATGAAGGCAAAATTGTCAACATTGACCAGCTTTCATTTCCTGGTCCAAATTTGGCTCCTGGTTAATTATGTGGCAACCTGTTCCATACCTACATCAACTAATTATCAATTCAGTGATGTTGTACATTATGTACTGGGGGCATTGGAACCAGATCTCTCTTTCATGACCACTTATGATTTGTGATCGAAGGAGTCTAAGGATAGTTCGTTGTCTTGTGTCAACCTCGTTAAAAAATGAAACCAAGGGTCTCTGAGGATAGTTCGTTGTCTTGTGTCAGCCTCGTTAAAAAATGAAACCAAGGAATATGAGGATAGTTCTTTTTCTTGTGTCAACCTTGTTAAAAAATGAAACAAGGGGCTCCGAGGATAGTTCATGGTCTTGTGACAACCTCGTTAAAAAATGAAAAAAGGAGTCCGAGGATAGTTCGTTGTCTTGTGTCAACCTAGTTAAAAAATGAAACAAGGAGTATGAGGAAAGTTCTTTTACCGTGTCAACCTCGTTAAAAAAATGAAATAGGCCAATGAGCATAGTTCCTTGTCTTGTCTCAAGCTCATTAAAAAATGAAACAAGGAATCTCAGTAGAGTTTGTTTTTCATTTCCTTGTAGGTTATGTGAAGGGAATCACCCCATTCACCTTTGTCTATCTGGACGAAGCCAAATAGGTGTTGGATAACCATCCTGCTTCACCGCAGTGACTTCCATCTTGTTACAGAAGACTCTCCCTTTCATCATGCTGGGGGCAGGCAAACCATTATCCAAGCATAGTTTTTCGTTTCAAGCTTGTGTAAACATGAAACTAAATCCAAGCATAGTTCCCTAAGGTTCAATCTTGTCTAAGAATGAACCCATTTTCAATTTTTAACCCTTGTGATTGCCATTCTATCAGCCTTTTGAACCTTGGTTGTGTTCATCCCATTGCCACCATCCCTTTGGCCGATCATACACTTTCACTTGGCTGTTTTACCAATTTTGAGGAACAGTTGCAAGGAGTGGTCTTATTAGCCAGCTTCTTCACATAAATCAACATGTTTTTAGAAGTTCCAACATCACCGGAACCAGTTGCTACCCTAGACACCACTCGTCCTCAAAATAGAATCCTCTTTAAACCCTTTTTAGACCCGTTAAACATGAAAAGATTGTTGAGCACTTGTCCTTTCCAGCTCATTAAAGTATTGGAAATGTCATCCCTATTGTATTATTTTATCCCTTTTCAAACCTGAGGGATTATTTTATGAAAAAGAACTTATGGAGTTTTCTTTTCGTCCCTTTTCAAACTCTCTAAACATGAAAAGGACCGAGTTATCCTTGTCATTAAACTCATTAAAACAATAGTGATAAACTTGTCCATCTAGACGAGACCGAGTTTCATTGTCGCTAGACTCGTTAAAATATTAAATAACGATAGGTTTCCCTGAAGGGCGAATTATAGAACAAGCATATGTTATCCTCCTCAAGCTTGACAAAAATAAAGAGGTACTGGTCAGCAATGACTAGGGAAAAAGGGAAAAAACTTGAAGAATTTATTGAACATGACACTTTCACTTCATCTCCATTATTGAGTTGGGTTGGGTTATTCCGTTCATCGATCATCACACCATTGGTCTTTCATACCATCCATATTTTGGGGTTAATGCTACCAATTCATCTCAGTGTCACTGACATGTTCAAGAGAAGTCATTCAGTTGATAAATCACCATCCAATTAATGTCTCATACACTGCAATACCTCCTACCTTCATTTTTTCATGACCACCATTCCTAAAACTTATGTCTTTAGTTCATTTTCACCTCTAGAAATCATTTGCTTTGTTTCATGTCGTAGATGTGGGATACATCAAGGCCCTACTACGACGAGTCGCTTCTTTTCGACATCAACTCATTATCCAAGAAGTTGACTTAGAAACAACCCTTTCAATGCTTTGAAGCTTGCATACATCAATGGCAAGTTTCTCACTTCCAGTGACAAGTTGACATCAATGGCCTTTGACCGAAACATTTTACGTGGTCTTTGACACCATGTGAATTGTACTGTAGTACCTTGAGGATCATTATCATTATCGGTGATCCCTCTTGCATCTGTTAACAGCTCACATCATTGGCTGGTAATCAAGCGATGTCTTTCCATGTTTGACTTCAAAACATCTCTTCACATGGTTTGACTTGTACATCAGGCAAAGATTGAATGAGTTTGAAGACCTCGGATCTAGTTTCATCCATCTGGGCTGCGATATATTCAGGGATATAAAAACATCAAATGTACAAAGGCTCTACACAGATGGTCATCCTAATCATGGATTGCGACTCTATATCTATAGAATCACGAGTTTGTATCTGCAGATGACTATCTGATCTATGTACAGGAAATGAAATTTATAAAGCTAAGCATGGGAATTCCTCCCTCAGCTGGATCATGAAAATCATATTATGATGTTGTATTGTATTGTAACTTATGCAAGTCACCTTCCAGTGTGAAACTTCAGATCCTTATGATAAAGCAACCAGCTCAACTGATTTTTTCACCTCAATTGAGTTCTCCATCTCAACATCACCGACCTATTGTTGACCCCTTACATTCTTCATCCAAAATATCCTCCTCCCTTTCTTATTCTTCACTTGGTAAAATTGTTGATGTTAGTAGCTAGGTGACTAAGAAGAAGAAAAAGGGGAATAAGAAGAAGAAGCAAGATAAGAAAGAAGTCAACCAACCAACCATGGCTGTAAGTATTAGTAATGCTAAGGAAACTTCTACAATGCATCGTAAGCCAAAATACCCTTGCAAGATTTGTAAGGGTGACCACTTCCTTATTAATTGTCCTAGTATTCGTAAGGTTTTGGAAGTATGGTCAAATAATTATTATCAACTCACTATTGATCGATAAACTAGTGATTCTCGGATTCTGGGGAAAAGGCTTAAAGTTAGGTTTCCTTGTAGGTTATGTAAATGGACTCATCATAGTCACCTTTGTACTCACATGGATGAAACCTCTAAATTTTTGGAAGTTACAACAACAACTTCCAACTAATTACTGTAAATTTTCTCCCTATCTATCGTGAGTTGAAGAAGTGATTGATCTAAATCCAAGTATTATCAATCCCATTCTTCCATTGGAGGGTGAAACATGTATCACTCAGGTTGATGGACTATTTGTTGATCAATTGGTCGAATCGATTTCATCTTCGGTAGATCTACTCTCCCTTTAGAGAGTGAACTTCATACCGCTCATGTTCTTCATGTTACTTCAGATTATTCTACACATGGGGGCATTTCATCTATTGTTTTTGAACCCCATCCAAGTAATGAGGCTATTTCTTTTTATTGGAGTAGATTGAAAAAACCTTGTCTTCCTTATTCCACCCCTTTCCAAATCATTGTGAAGGCTTATGGTAAGAATTTGTGACGCACAAATGTAGATGAAGGTGCTTCTGTCAGTATTTTATCCTCAACTGCTTGGAAAGCTTTGGGCTCCCCTCAGCTTGTGCCTATTACTCAAAAATTTGTTATATTTTAATAGAAATATTAGTGAAACTTTGGGGATCCTTCTTAAGTTACTTATTACCTTGGAAGGTAAAATTGTCTATATTGACTTTATGGTAGTCCAAGGTCCCTTGGATTTCAATTTTCTCCTCGAGAGAGACTATGTTTATTCCATGAAAGTTGTCATATCGACACTCTTTCGCGTGATTCCCTTCCCTCACAATGGAAATATTGTGATGGTTGATCAGCTTTCATATGTTGATATTGCTTCAACTACCAGTCATACAACACCCCTGAATGTTCCTTACATGGAAGTGGTACCTACCCTATCACAAGTTAATTATGTGGCAACCTATCCCATTTTTTCAATTACCAATGCAAGTGAGCCTCTCACTATCTGATCGACTTCTTTTAACTCAGATTCAGTAGCTGACATGGTCAAAACATCAATGGGGGCATTTGAATATGATTTTCTTATCCCTATTGATCCCCTTGACATGTGTTCCTTCCAGAGGATTGTTCTTCCAACTGATGAAGACCTTTTGGAAGCCATGATCAATGGGTGTCCCTTATCATGTGTTTCTTCCATATGGAATCCATGAACATGTTTCTTGAGGATAGTTCTTTTACTGTGTCAACCTTGTTAAAAAATGAAGTAGGTCTTATGAGGATGGTTCTTTTCCTATGCCAACCTCGTTAAGAAATGAAATAGGTCTCATGAGGATAGTTCTTTTCCTAAGTCGACCTCATTAAGAAATGAAATAACCTGTTAAGGATAGTCCTTTTATTGTGTCAACCTTGTTAAAAAATGAAGCAGGTCTTATGAAGATGGTTATTTTCCTATATCAACCTTGTTAAAAAATGAAATAGGTATCATGAGGATAGTTTCTTTTCCTGTGTCGACCTCATTAAAAATTGAAATAGGCCTATTGAGGATAGTTAATTTACTATGTCAACCTCATTAAAAAATGAAACAGGTCACTTGAGCATAGTTTATTTCCTATGTCAAGCTCATTAAAAAATGAAACAAATCCCCCTGTTATCATTGAGTCTTTAACTAGATCTCATAAATGTTAAGTCGAGTCTTTTTGATCTCACAAACAATATTTTGTTTCATCTACCTATTAGTAACTGGTAGTCTACTTAGGTGAATGAAATGAAGCTTGGGGGGCACGTGCCTATGTAATTATGTTGGGGGCATCAAACCACTTTCAAGCAAATTTTTCTTTGTTTCAAGATTATGTAAAAATGAAACCACCCTCAAGCATAGTTTTCTCTATTTCAAGCTTGTGTAAAAATGAAACCACCCTCAATCACAATTTTCTCTATTTCAAGCTTGTGTAAAAATTAAGCCACCCTCAAGCACAATTTTTTCTGTTTCAAGCTTGTGTAAAAATGAAACCACCCTCGAGCACAATTTTTCTCTGTTTCAAGCTTATGTAAAAATGAAACTTATCTTGAGCCCATTTCAATTATTATTTTCAAGACTCGTTAAACTAATGAAAATCCTGAGCTTCTTTTGCTATATTTTCATGCTCGTAAAACACATATGAAAATGCCGAGTTCTTTCTGTCTTTTCCTGTTCATTAATTAAATTGAAAGTAGGTAAGATGAGTATATTTTTATCACTTTTTTCGAACTTTTTAAAACTTACGAAAAATCAAAACCATGGAGTCCTCTTTTAAGCCCATTTTCAGGCTCTTAAAACATGAAAAGATCGTCAAGTACTTGATTGTTCGAACTCGTAAAATTAAATGAATAACTGTCCACTCAATATAAGTCTACCCATTTTACGGACTAAGCTAGGTCTGTTTACGAAAAAGGAATACATTGATCAAACATGGTCAATAGAGTTCTCTATCATATTATTTTATCCGTTTTCATACCTAAGAGACTAAATGTACGAAAAAGAACATGATGGAGTTTGCTTATTTTTTTCTCCCGACTCCCTAAAAGTGAAAAACGTTGAGCTTTACTTTCTCCGGGCTCATTAAAATTTTACGGTAAAAGAATTGAATGAGTTTCCTTTTTGTGTCTTTTTCAAACTCTTAAAAGAAAATGAAATCGAGTTACTCCTTTACTAGACTCATAAAAACTAAACAATATAGGACTCGTTAAGCATAACAGGACCAAACCATTCCTTCTTAGGGTTCGTTAAAAATACTTCGATGGATTCATCCGAAGGATGAGCTTACAAGACAAGCATATGTTATCCTCCTCAAGCTTGTAAAAAATAAATAGGTACTTTCCAGTAATGGTGGGGGAAAATTGAGAAGAAAATTTTGTTTCTTGTATTTCAGGCAGTATGTCGCTCTTGAACATGACACTCTGTCACATTCATGTCCGGGTTGGGAAATCCATTTGTCTTACAATTAATCAAACTTCATTAGAAGTCTTCATGGTTTTGGGTATTATCGTTAAGTCAAATGCTTCCAAGTCATTTTTCATGTCACCAATATGTTCAAGAGAAGTCTAAACCTCAGTTCAAATTACCTTGCAATTTGTAGCCTTCAATTGTGTTAGCCATCCCTGATTCATTCATTGGAAACTATTTTCCAAAACTTGACATTGTGTTTTGTGTCGTAGGCTTTCCTGCGACAAGCCACTTCCTATTGACTTTAGTTCATTATTTGTGAAGTTGATCTAGAAACCTTTAGTACCTTGAATCATGCATGCCTTAATGGCAGGTTGCTCGCCTTCGACGACAGGTTCACATCATTGGCCTTCAATCGAATGATTCTATGAGTGTTTGACTTCAAATCATATTTTCACACTCTATAGATTTTACTGGGAGTACCTTTAGAGCCATTTTCATTATTGGTGGATTCTCTCGCACTTCTTAACAGTTCACATCATTGACCAGTAATCAAGTGGTTTCTTCCATGTTCGACTTCAAGATATTTACTCGCATGGTTAGATTTGTATACTATGGATCGAGATATGGAGATCAAGACCTTGGATCTAGTTTCATCCATCGAGGTTGCGAGGAGCTTTGGATTCATGATTATACAAAGGGTTTTATGTTTAATGGATGCATCCATCCTATATCTACTTTGACATTATGTATTTCCATACTGTGCTTTAAGACTTTTACGTTATGAGTATGGGAATGCTTACCTCAGTGATGATTATTATGTTGTATTGTAATCCTTGATTGATTGTTGCACGTTTCCAACCATGATATATGATCCAACCCTTTATATGATAAAGTACTTCAGTCCTCAAACTTCTTTGACTTTTCACTTTAGGGGGAAATCTGTTACACATCATTTTGTCGCATTAAAAAACTGATCATCAAAATTGTATCTCCAACCATCCATCCAAGTGTCATGAAACACTCCCTTGCAAGTCAACAACTTATATACCTTGAATAAAATGGTATTTCTGGATCTCATGGTACAAAACCCTGCTTTTGAGCATCTATGAATTTTTTCTGAACAAAAACTGCACATGTGTAGTTTCTTCCACTATAAACTACACAGATCTATGCTCTGTTTCTGAACAAAAACTGCGTAGGTCAATCAATAAAAAAATAAAAATAAAAAGTGATATCTAGAAGCATTGTTTGGCAAATCATTCCCAACAGAAAGTCTCAAACTCATGTTTATTCGAGCCTAGCCTCATTTTTTATGGAACTAATTCCCATTCTTCAAGGAGCCCTCATCCCTTTGTTAGTGGATCTCATCCTTGGAGAGAAAAACAACTGAGTTGGAAGGTGAGGTTGTTTTTATCTCTATTTATCTTAATGGAATTAGATGTAAGTATAAAATAATGAAACTTGTTGCTCGTGGGATGATACATTGCACAAACCCTCTATGTTTGTCCTCTCTCTATCCACTCTTAATTACTCTACTCATCTATGGAACAAAATGCACTTGAATAGAATAAAACCCGTTTTCCTAATAGTAGGTCAATAATAACACAATCTAATGTTTATTTTCCATGGCATGTGAGAATCTAGATTAGTGTCTTAAAATCTATGACATAACTAACTCAAATGCATCAACTTATCCTACTTTGCACAATAGAAAAGTACACATCAGTGAATCAACTAGCGCACATGACATATTTTTTTTTAAATTCAACCCTCCTTTGTCATATTAACAAATTGATAATACAAATGTCTAAGGCTCCCATACCAAGTATAATGGCCCTCATACATCCACAAGTACAAGATACAAACTAGGGCTTATTGTCAAAAACCTATGAGGACCAAATTTCTCTTAACAATATACACTAACCTTCTAGTTGATGTAGCATGCAATCACAACTGTCATGGTCATATCTTGAACACCTACGAGTCCTTTGCTCTCATTCTGCAACACTACCTCCATCAATGGTCTTGGTCCTTTACGTCATTGAACTCAACTCTCAAATTTTCCCTCTAGTAGATCATAAGTCCATCTACAACCAACACATATGGTCTTCATGCTCACTAGTTGCTCCTTAGTCGTTCAAGGACATAAAACTTTGAGACTTCATTCCCACTGCTACTCCTCAACTACTTAGGAAATTCTTCCCACTATTTTCTTCCCGCGTTGCTCCATTGAAGACAAATTTAAGGCAGGAGGGAAACCACCTTGTCAGCCGGATAAAACATTCTTGCGGACAAGACCGATCTCCCTAGTATCAACTGATATCTAGCGACAAGAAGAACAAACAAATCTACCTTTCTCTAAATATTGTGATTTATAAATAAAAACCAAGAGGTGTTTTAGACCCTACCTTAAGTCCAACGCTAGTTTGTGGCAGCCACGCTTCGACCGTCCGAATGAGTTTCTTTTTAAGAACCTGCAAACACAAACAAGCACACATCAAATAACACCTACATAGCCAATATAATAAATCATATTCATCATGGTGATCAAGGAATCCATGAAATAAACCATAAGAGACAGCTTATTGAGAAAAATAAACTTGATTGTATTAACTTTTAACAAAGAAGAACTTTACAACCTTGGTGCCTTGATGTTGTACAAGCTCCTCCTAGGGTCCAAGCAAGAGTCTCCTCTACTTTGACAAGCTTCACACTCTTCCCAATGAGATCAAAGGTATGTAATCTCTCCTCTCAAGCTCAATTAGGAAGTCTAAATTCCAACAGCATTTACCCTCAAAAATATTCAGCTTTCAAACTCCCTAGTAACCAGCCCAATGCCTCATTTTATAGTGTAGAGGGAGGAAGTTACAGGTCCACCTATGAAGGGATAGAGTCCTCCTTCAAAGGGATAAGCTCCTCACATCAAGGGGTTAGCTCCTTTAGTTATGGGATGCATGAACCTCAAAGGAGTGAACTTGCCACCTCAAGATTCCCTCTAGAAGCTTCCAGAAATAACCCAAAGTGAGTTTTTAAGAATGTACTTGTGCCTTTTGACTTTTACAGGGGTCTGCACCCATCACATAGAAACAAAGTGAGCAGGTCCGCAGGGGACATGACCAGTGGGTGCGGGACCGCAGGTAATGCTAAGAGAAAGTGCGGAACCAGAGTTTTAGAGATTTTCAAGGACTTTCTATCATTTTTCAAGGCTTGACATGAAGAGTTGAGGTTTAAGACTTGCATAGGAGGAAAGTATGAGTGGTGATAGACTTACACTAACTGCAAAATGTCATGGTGACAATATTTTGTGTAACAGATTGCCCCCTAAAGTGTGAAGTTTGTAATATATGAGGATAGTATTTTTCATCTAATAAGAGTGAAGTACTTTATCATTTCGAGAATCATCCTGTGGAGAGCCTGGTTGGAACCTGTAAAAACATTCAATACAAAATATATATATGTGATCATATCATCACTGAGGTAGGCATTCCCATACTTAGATAAAAACTGACTAGAAAAATAACTAAACTGCTCTGATATAGGAATGATCTTGTAATACATCATAAGTATAGACATAAGTAGACATAGTATGGGTGCAACCATCTGTTTATGAATAGTCCACTGTATAATGAATAACAAAATTCCCGCGGCCTGGATGGTGGAAACTAAATCCAGGGTTTTGATTTCTGCTTCCTGAACTAGTACAATTCTATCCATGTGAATGAATGTGTCGAAGTTGAACATGGTAGAAACCACTTGATTACCACCCAATGATGTAAACTGTTAACAAGTGTGAAAGAAACCACCAGTAATGTCAATGGCTCTCAAAGTACTCAGTACAATCCATGAAACGTGAATAGATGAGTTGATGTCGAACATGTCAATGAATCCTTTGATCGAAGGTCAATGATGCAACCTGTCATTGAAGGCGAGAAACCTTCCATTGAGGCATGCAGATTTCAAGGCATTGACGATTTCTAGATCATCTTCCTAGATAATGAGCTGAAGTCGATAGAAAGCAATCTGTCGTAGGCAAGCCCACAACACGAAATCATAGATCAAGTTTGAAGAAATATATTTGCAAGAACTAACTCAGGGATGGTCAAGATGGATGAAAGATATTTTGCAGATGTATGGTTTATTTACACTAACCTCTTGAACACATAATGACACTGCAGATGGTTTGGTGACAATTGACCCAAAGCTAATACCCAGAAACAGGATGAAGACTTTCAATATGGTTTGATTAACTGTTAGGCAAATGATTTCCCAACCCAGGTGAACAAAAAGTGTCGTGTTCAAGAGTGGTTGAATGCTTTTCTAAGACACAAAGTATAACAAACAGGTTCATTTTTCTCTCTTTTCCCCCACAATTTTTGGCAAGTACCTCTTTATTTTTGAGAAGCTTGAGGAGGATAACATTTGCTTGGTTATAAGCTCATCATTCGGATGAGTCCAACTTAGTTTAAAATTCGAACCCTAAGAAGGAGTGGTCTATTCCTGTTTGTAATTGAACAGGTCCTTTACTGTTAAATTTTAGCGAGTCAAGTATAGGAGAAACTCGGCGTTTTTCAATTTTAGGGAGTCAGAAGAAAAACTTAAGAAAACTCAATGGTTGTCCTTTTTCGTAAATTTGTGTCTCCCAAGCCCGAAAAAGTATAAAATAATACTCGAGAGAACCGCTTGACCATTACGATCAAGGAGTACTTTTCATAATTAGTGGTCCTGATCCAAAAAAGTAAAAAAGCGATCAAAGACACGTCGTTTTATAACCAATATCGAACTTGAAACGACAAAAACCCGACAATATTTTCATGTTTATACGGTCATAAAAGAGCTGTAAGTGGACCGTCCTTTTAATTCTGTTTTAACGAGCTTAAAAATAAAAACTCACCTATCTTTTCATATTTTACGAGTCAGAAAAGAGCTTAAAGAGGACTCAAATGTTTTTGTTAAAAATGGTCAATTTTGCCTGAAAAATCTGATATTCTGCACAAAAACTCAAACATTACTCATACCTGTTTAAAATAAATAAAAATGCATCAAAAAGTTACCTTTTTAAAGTGAAAAATAAACAAATTAAAAATTCATTTATTCAAAAAAGCTTATAAAAAGGGCTTTTGTAAATTCATTTTTACCATTTGACTTTAGAGTGAGAAAAGAGAGCTTTTGGGTAAGAAACTTCCTGTGAAGATTGCGGAAAACCCGTCCGTTGGAATCGAAAATAGTTACCTCCAGGTAATCCACATCACTTTAATCTTGCATTTCAACCGTTTGAATTTTGTTTTTAGGCTTCTATTTTGATTTTTATGAAAAATTTAGTTTAAAAGACCGCTCGCGGGGGTCCGCAGGCACAGCATGCGAAACATGCGAACCCCAAATTTTTCGTACAAAGGAAAGAGCCAGGGGCCCAAACCTGCTGTTTGGGTAGAGTATAGACCTACGCACTGTCCCTAACTGGAGAGTGAGGACCCCGTGACATAGGTTTTACAACTTCAATTTTTTCAATTTCCACCCAAAAACTTTGAATTAAAATGTCCTAATCCACTTTTTCTTTCAATGTAGGATATACACAATGCTCAGTTGGTGGGAATGGGAGCACGAAGATGTGGACCTTGCCGCAATTAATCATCAACCTTCAATAGATGCATTGAAGGCATGCAGGTTATTTAAATTCTGGGCCATACCTGGCATGAGGGCCCAAGTAGACTTTTTGCAGTGGCTGGTGGACAGATGGAATATACAGGACTAGTGTTTCATTATTGGTGGCCACCAACTCGAAATGGAGCAAGAGGAAATTTACTTCTTGACTGGTTTTCCCAAGAGAGGTGAAAAATTGACTCTGTTCGGGACTAGGCCAGGTGGCTAGAGTTTTGTAATGACCAAACAAAGGACAAAGGGATTGATATCAAAACCATCTCCCGTCCTGAACTCAAAGTGATTGCATTTACTGTCACCAGACTCTACGGAAGTGCAGCACTGCATGTAGCCACCATATCCCAAATGTGAATGGTAGTAGACTGTTATCGAGGCACCATCTTCAACTGGTGCGGCGTTGTGTTGGCTAATGTAAAAGGCCAACTGACTAGAGAAAAGAACGGACAACTAAAAAACTTTGGATATGGCTTCTTAGTTGTGAGATTTGGTCTAGAGAGGGTCTTGATGTTGGTCCCACAACATCTTTCCATTGGAGCTGGACTTCCCCGAGAGCCCAAGCTGGTGTGTTGGGTTGAAGTTATGGCCTGTCATCCTAAGGAGGGTTCAGAGGTTGTTCGATTTCCTCCTGAGTATTTTCATTGGTTGGAGAACCAAGTTTTCACGATTCAGGGTTTTCCTTATGCTGGGATGAATTATCGTGGTGACCCAGACATGGCTCTTCTACCAGGAGAGTAGTGGGATGAAACAGGTAAAATCATTCTCAACATTTTCTAAGGCTTTTGGCTTCTTCTTCTTCTTCTTCTTCTTCTTCTTTTTTTTAAATCGTCCAAAATTGATTGTAAAAAGTTTCAAATGCAGATGTAGGTCCACGGCAACCAACCACTCTCCAACCTTATGAGAGGAGACACCTAGCTGCAGCAGTACCAGCCCCACGGGATGAATCTACAGAGACCCTGGCCGAATTGGAAAATCATCTAGAGCGTTTAACAGTAGACATTCCGGAGACTATCATAGATGACATCCCTCTTAGGTTACAGTGCTATGTGATTGGGGTCCCAGGACCTTTCAGGAGGTTCCTTTGTAGGGTGGCCTGAGCAGTGGTTTCTTATCGTGATCATCACTGGTGATAGGATGATCGCCTTTTGTAGACTCATATGACATTTTTCTTTTTGTACTATCATTTTTGTCGATCATAAGGTGTTTTTCAACCTATGATCGAAGACGATGTATATTTGACACACTTCTATGCTATGCTATATCACTATTACTAGCTATCTTGTAAAACATGTTATGGAATGTTTTTAAATTTACTGTTTGATTATTGCAAATGTCTATTTAACATTCGAGAAGCAATTGCATCTGCTAATGTATTTAAATATCTTGGAATATGCTGATATTCAATGTAGTCAAATTTACGTTCCAAGAGACAAAATCTCAAAAATAATCTCAATAACACTGGATTTCTAATGACATAAACTCTATTAAGCTGCAATACAATGAGTTTGGAATCTAACCTCACAATCAAACTCCGAATCCCAAATGAAATAAATTCAGATAATAAATCAATCACTGCACTATACTCTGCAATGTTGTTTGTTGTTTGACTGAGGCTTACCCCATGCATAGACACCAACTCATCAGAGGGTGAATAGATAACCCAAGCTGCGGAAGAAATGTTCTGTGTATTACGACAAGTACCATCAGCGAAACCAATGTATGTTTAAAGAGACATCGACATCTGCAATATCAAGAGTAAAATCAAGATAAGCAGGAATAATGACAAAAAAACTCTCTAAACTAAACATACTTTTCTAATCTAAAACACAATAGCTAGAAAGAAAACTAATCTAAGTAAAATCTCCACACCCAGATTTAAGCATAATATCTCTTCAGATAAAGACCATTTATGGGCTTACCTAAAGAGACACCGTCAAAATATACCAATTCATAGGCCCCTTTTGCCAGCTTTCGCTTAACAACATAAGGACCATGCCACATAGGTACTAATTCTACAACCCCTAGTTTATCGTTTGCTTGATCATATAGTAAGACTAGGTCTCCTTCCGAAAAATTATGAGGTGTAACATTTTGATCGTACTGAGCTTTAATTTGTTTGGCATGAGTTTCGATTGCTAGTGCAGCATCATGTCGATTCTCATGTAGCTGAGCCAACTACAACAAACGTTTCTCCTCTTCGGAAGTGGCTAGAAGTAATTCTATGGCTATTTGCAATGACGGGATTTCGCATTCAATGGGTAACATAGCTTCCAAACCGTAAACCAGTTGGAAAGCAGTGAAACCAGTTGATGTTTTTACTGAGGTTTGATATGCCCAAAGCGCTGAAAATAACATGTTATGCCAATTCAACCTATGAATACCAATGATTCGTCGGATCATAATGACTAGAATTTTGTTGATGGCTTCAACCAGACCATTAGCCTGTGGGTAATATGGAGTAGAACTATCGTGACGTAGGCCAATTTGATCTGTTAGTTCAGTCATCATGATGTTTCGAAAATGACGCCCATGATCAGTGATAATCGCTTGTGGAACACCGAATCTAGTAATTATATGATTGAAAATGAAAATCGCAGCAGTTTTGCCGTCTGCCAAAAATGAAGGCATCATCTCGGCCCACTTGGTAAAATAATCTACCGCAAGGATGATATACGCATGCCCTCCGACTGAGTGAGGGTTACATGTAATAAATTCGATACCCCACTTTCCAAAAGGACCGACAGCAATTATAGGGTGGAGAGGAGCAAGTGGAGCATGCATATTTCGATCAAAAATTTGACAATTGTGGCATTTTCGGACCGCGTAAATACAATCTTTAAACAAAGATGGCCAGAAATAGCCAGCGCGCAATATCTTTTGGGCTATGGCATACCCAGACATATGACCACCACATGCTCTAGAGTGACAGTCATTTATAACCTTTTCAGCTTCTTCATGAGTTAAACAATGTCAGAAAACAGAGTCCGCCCCACGATAATAGAGTGTATCTCCAATGATTTTGTATTGTTGGGATTGGAAATGTATTTTCCATCGCTGAGATCGTGAAATTTTAGGCCGAAAATATTGGGTTTGGAGATAAACTATGATATCTCCATACCATGGATCAAGAGTGCTGATAAGAAACAAGGATTCGTCCGCAATGGGTTCTTCCGCCACAGTTTCCGTATCAGCACGCGGGAAGTCACACAT
This sequence comes from Pinus tabuliformis, assembly GCA_031772625.1. NCBI lineage: Eukaryota > Viridiplantae > Streptophyta > Pinopsida > Pinales > Pinaceae > Pinus > Pinus tabuliformis. The sequence goes on from CM062808.1 coordinate 600,280,392, forward strand.
CAGTTCCGCAAAAACTAAAGATTTCTTTGACTTGGATTTTTCAAATTCCAAGTCAAATTCCTACAGGATAACAATCCATTTGGAATACTTGCCCCCTAGCAATTGTTTGTTCAAAATATAGATCATAGGGTTACAGTCAAAAATTACGGTAGTTTTGCATAGTAAGATGTAATGACGAAATCTTTGGACAGCTTGAATAGCTGCCAAGGCCAACTTCTCCACACGTGAATATTTTAACTCAGTCGGATTCAAAGTTCGACTAAGGTAGTAAATCACATGTTCACTACTGAATTCATCTTCTTGAACTAACACCATTCCGATGGTGGAATGAGAGGCGGCGAGATAAATGAAGTAATCATGGTTGTAGTTGGGAGGATGCAATAATGATGCATGGGTCAACGCATGTTTAAGTGCATCAAAAGATTTGTCAGCTATCTCATCCCAAAAGAATGGAGTATTCTATTTCAACAACCTGGTAAAACCCTTTGTTATCTCGGCGTAGTTAGGAATGAATCGACGTAAAAAGTTTACTTTCCCTTGCAAACTTTGGAGTTGACGTAGAGTCGAAGGAGGAGGAAATTTGACAATAGCTTCAACCTTCGAGGGATCAACACGAATGTCGGCTTTCGAAACAACAAATCCCAGTAAACGACCCGTTTCTATACAGAATACACATTTGTGTGGATTCAACCTAATTCGATAATGCCTACATCTCATAAAGATTTCTCATAAATGAATGAGATGATCGGCTCTACATAATGAATGGGCAGGTAAATCATCGAGATAGGGTTGCACAATGTGCTTGATGTCATGAAACGCGTAAGACATAGCTCTTTGAAAATTTTCTCTGGTGTTCTTTAGTCCAAAAGGTAATTTGCAATAAGCAAATGTCCCCCATGGAAAAATGAAAGCCGTTTTTGGTTGATCAGCAGGTAGAATGTTGATTTGATTGTAACCGGAAAAACCATCCATAAAGGAGAAAATTTCACTGCGGCACAATCATCGATGATTTGAATCGATATAGGGAGTTGGGTAATTGTCTTAGGGACAAGCTCGATTAATATCCCTATAATCGATACATATTCTTATCGTTCCTTGCTTTTTGTTAACAAGAACAATATTCGATACCCAATCCGTTAAGGGAATTGGATAAATGAAACTTGCTTTAAGTAATTTCTCAACTTCTGCTTTAATAGCAGCAACTTTTCACGGATGGATCTGACACAAACGTTGTCGGACGGGTTTAGCATCCAGTTAAGTTTTGATTTCATGAACAACAATTGCTGGATCAATTCCTGGCGTTTCTTCATATGACCAGGAAAACATGTAGCGAAATTCTTGAAATAGGGCCTTATAAGTTTGGAATTCATTTTCTGTACAGGAGGCACCTATATGAATGTTTTCAACAATTCCAGGTTTAACTAAAATGTCAATAGGAACTGTTTGAGAAATATTTCCCAAATTTAATTCAGAATCAGGATTTTGCAATGGATTCTGTGGTTCTTTGACATAATCAGTAGTAAAAATAGATGAAAAACCATTTTCAAAATGATCAATCTCAGGTAAGAATGAAGATCTATGATGAAGATCTTCCCATGGTAAATCATCAATAGACAAAATTTCACGAATCTGCTCATCAGTATGAAAAAGCTCAGAAAAATTTGTTGAATCTGAGTTTGATGTTTGAAAGTGATTCTCTATTTATGCTTGAGGAGAATCACTTTCAACATCAAACTCAGATGTTGAAAGTGATTCTCCCTGTAGGAGCATATCGAGGACCATAATCGGGTTGAGGGTAGGGTTGATAATTCAAAGGTACATTTCCAGCTCCTTGGACAAATGATTGACCTGAAGGTGGTTGGAAACCTTGGGTTGGGTACTGACCTTGAGGTTGATAACCTTGAGGCACGTACTGAAACTGGGGTTGACTTTGAGGTATATATTGATACTGGGTTTGACCTTGAGGTATATCTTGAGTTTGGGGTTGACCTTGAGGAATGTACTGTCCCGAAGGAATGTATTATCCTTGAGGTTGCCCCCCAGGTGGTAACTGAGTAACTTGAGGTTGCCCCCCAGGTGGTAACTGAGTAACTTGAGGTTGCTCCCTAGGTGATAATTGAGTACCTTGAGGTTGTCCCCCAGGTGGTAACTGACTACCTTGAGGTTGTGGATTTGGAATAGTACCAGACATCATGAGAATTTCTTCTACACTCAACGGTTTAGTTCCGTTATTACCAGTTGATAACCCATGTTCAATGGGTTGAGGAGATGCTCCTGAAAAAGTACCAGTAAGTGACTGATACCTAGAAGGAACAGAAGGACCACCATACAAAAATGTTTCCGGATATTGGGAAAACATGGATGACTATCTCGACATATTCAAAGAAGGATAATAACCTCTAGGTGTTGGATGAAAAGGAACTCGAGGTGGTGAAAAACTGAGACCCGGATTTTCTAAAAAGTTGGTCAATGAAAGATACCAAGCGTCCCTCCTAGGTGGACTGTAGAAAATTGATTCACGCTCCCTAAGTTCTAAAGTTGGTTGATTTTCAGGGATAGTTATACCTTCTTCCGGATTAACAAGTTCTTCAATAGCAATGAGTCTAGAAGGAAGATTTTGGGTAATGATCCTTCCTACCCTGGGTGAACCAGGACCACTGGAAGTTGGAGAAGCAAATCCTGACGATGGAGTAGTAGCAGGTTCAGTTTCAGGCTCAGAAATTTCAGGTTCTTCAGCTAATTCACTAGTAGAAGAAAAACTACCAGTAACTTCGAAAAATGAAATTGGTTCAGAAATATACTCTGTTGCTTGAACTTGATAATCAGGATGAACAACTAAAGAAGATTCTCTATCTTCCGGTGACCCAACTCTACTATCACTAGGAGTTACAAGAGCTCGTAGCCCTTCAAGCTGGCTTGGTGAATACTCAGGAGGTTGCCCCCGAAGTCTACAGGATTGTCTCGGTAATTTAGCCAGGATTAAATATTTTAATTACTTCACATGAAAACAAAGAAAAATCTCAATAAAATCACCTAAAGTCTCTAAAGAACAAAACAATTTGAATCACATGACTAAAAAATCTAGGAGTTCAAACCACACACAAATAGTAACTTTCTGTATCGAAAACACTAGTTGGTGATGAAATCCAACGTCGCAAAATTCAATACGGAAAGGGCTGTTGGAACAGTTACCCTGACAACCTACTTAATGAAACAGACTGGCACAATTTTCTTCACTAAACCGTATCGAGTGAAGAGAACCCCCCAGAGAGTCCAAGTGAGTCTAGTCGACGTCTGCTCCAGGTACAATGGGATCTTCCCTCCACCATCACCTTAGGAAAGAACCCTATAGATTATAGTCACTATGGTTACCAACAGAAACAAATATACCTGGGGGAACAGTCTGTGATCCGATACACACGCAAAGGCAGAGTAACAAAGCTCAATCCCCTTGAAGGCTCCTTGACATAATCCAAGGTTTCCCAACAAGTGACCCCAGGCTCCTCGACAATGGTCCATCCGAGGTTTACTGTTTTTAATACGTGTATATCTTCTATCATTCCCAATGAGGAAGGATTGATTACCCCACTGGTTCAGATATGATCTCATGCTTGACTCCTTTAAGAGGAGCTTCCCAGAGCATAGATGTAACAATTGGAATTTATCTCCTACTGCAAGATATAGCTACTTGTTTGTTTTAACTATCTTGGAGAGTTAATTACTCCCTACTCCAAGATACTAGCCTAAGCTATGTTGGTGATAAAGAGCCCTAGAAATAAAAATATTACTAGATCAATTTTACTTTAAGCGTTATTTTTATTGGTTGTCCCTTAGGTAAAAAGGTATGGAGATGAAACTTTATGGTGTGAAGACTCGACTCCAAAACACTAAAAATGCACCTAAGATGATAAACAATTCTTTTTCTTCAATGAATTTCTAGCTAAAGAAATAGTTGAGAATGCAATTGCTTGAAAAGCAAATCTTTCCTTAACATATAAATGAAAAATAAAAACTTTTTTTGTCTTTTCCAACAAACTCAAAACGAGACTACCAATTATGCTCACGAAAAAATCCTTTTGCTTTTTCCACACTCAAAAACTACAAAAACAAATTCTTTCAAAAGAAATTCTAAAATTTCTAGAAAACACTCAAAACTATGAAAAATCTAATCTTGAGATCTACAACTTCTAAAAACCTAATTGAAGTAAAAGCTTGAAAAATTTCTTTTTGAGGATGTTTTACTTAGTTATTTAGCAAACTAAGGACTAATTCGTTCAGAATAAAGATTAATCAAAAAACACCCAGCTATGTTTTCTTTTTAAAAAAAATGAAATTCAAAACTTTCAAAACAAGTTCTTTCAAAGCTTTGCAAAGAGAAAATGAGATTTATTTCTCACCAAGGGCAGATTTCACAAATCAGTCAAACTCATTAAGAAGACCAGTAAAAACCAAGTTAATCTGAGGTTTCTTAGGCTTCTAATCTCTGAGTTACTAAAAAGACCAAATGAAAATCAAACCAAGCACGCAAAACTTCTAGAAAATCACCTAAAACCAAAATGCCAATGGAACTCACTCACAAGAAGTTTCTGACAAGACACATGCAGATCTGGGCAGAGGCTAAAAAATGTAAACAAATCCTAAGTTTAACTAAATGAAAAGATTTTAGGTTTTTCAAAAATTTGACAGGGTCCGCAGGCTCCTAGTATAACCAAATGTGGTACCGCTCTGTGTAGTAAAGCAACAGTGCGGGGATGTCCACACTGTGTTACAAACAGAACGTGCAGTCCTCTTTCAAAAGCGTGAAAAACAAAAAACAATTCAGAATCTAAAAAACTACCCAATCCCACACACATCAAGCAAAAACCAGAAACAGAGAAAAAGTTTCTCAAGTCAAAGTAAAAGTAAAGGCAAAAAACCAAAATTCAAGTCCCCAGCGGAGTCGCCATTTTGTCGGCCGGATAAATCGTTCTTGCAGACAAGACCGATCTCCCTAGTATCAACTGATATCTAGCGACAAGTAGAACAAGAAAATCTACCTTTCTCTAAATATTGTGATTTATAAATAAAAACCAAGAGGTGTTTTAGACCCTACCTTAAGTCCAACACTAGTTTGTGGCAGCCACGCTTCGACCGTCCGAATGAGTTTCTTTTTAAGAACCTGCAAACACAAATAAGCACACATCAAATAACACCTGCATAGCCAATATAATAAATCATATTCGTCATGGTGATCAAGGAGTCCATGAAATAAACCATAAGAGACAGCTTATTGAGAAAAATAAACTTGATTGTATTAACTTTTAACAAAGAAGAACTTTACAACCTTAATGCCTTGATGTTGTACGAGCTCCTCCCAGGGTCCAAGAAAGAATCTCCTCTACTTTGAAAAGCTTCGCACTCTTCCCAATGAGATCAAAAGGTATGTAATCTCTCCTCTCAAGCTCAATTAGGAAGTCTAAATTCCAACATCATTTACCCTCAAAAATATTCAGCTTTCAACCTCCCTAGTAACTAGCCCAATGCCTCATTTTATAGTGCAGAGGGAGGAAGTTACAGGTCCACCTATGAAGGGATAGAGTCCTCCTTCAAAGGGATAAGCTCCTCACATCAAGGGGTTAGCTCCTTTAGTTATGGGATGCATGAACCTCAAAGGAGCGAACTTGCTACCTCAAGATTCCCTCTAGAAGCTTCCAGAAATAACCCAAAGTGAGTTTTAAGAATGTACTTGCACCTTTTTGACTTTTACAGGGGTCCACACCAATCACATAGAAACAGAGTGGGCAGGTCCCCAGGGGACATGACCAGTGGGTGCGGGACCGCAGGTAATGCTAAGAGAAAGTGTGGAACCAGAGTTTTAGAGATTTTCAAGGACTTTCTCTCATTTTTCAAGGCTTGACATGAAGAGCTGAGTTTTAAGACTTGCATAGGAGGAAAGTATGAGTGGCGATAGACTCACACTGACTGCAAAATTTCATGGTGACAATATTTTGTGTAACACACCTATCACTTCTAAAAGTCCTTATCCAACAATGAACTTGGTCTACAAACTGCTCCTTTATGACCTCCTTCTTTAGTCCTTCAAAGATCAATCAATGAGCTCATTAATTATGCCTCTCTTAGAATACCTAGTGTCCTTCCTAGTTCTACACTTAGGACCCACAAAGATCACTTTCTTGCTACCCTATAAAAATCCACAAGTGTCCTTCACAAATCAGTCAAATCTCAACCACCAACTTGCACTACTTGCTGTTTCTTCACTACCCATCTTCAGTCACTCCTTGACTGAAGTAGGGTTGCATATAACCTGCCCTATATTCTGCAATAGCTCCTCTATTGCATAGATATAGGACTCACACTTTTCACTACGACTTAGTATTCAAATCTACCCATTCTACAGTCAGTGCTTCATTGATTTAAGGCACACAAAACTGCCCTCTCCTACAACTTGTAGATATTCCCTATAATAGTGATTTGGTTGCCTCCTCATCACTGTACTTGGAGTCTACAATGTTGTTTCTCTTGACCCTAAACAACTCCATGGATCTTCCATCTCCTAGGGCTTCTTCTTATTGTCGAACACTTCCATATCTGCCAAAATTTAGGGTTCTCATTTTGTTGCTTCAGATAATGAAACAATCCCATATGGATCTCTGCAACTAGTCCTCTTATCCCTAATTTGTTCACACTAAATTAGGGAACTAGGGCACCATACTTTCCATTTGATCCAATAGTGATATTTCCCTTGTCATTATCATCTACTTCAGATTTACTCATACACAAGACTGTGCAGGAACCAAAAACCATGGTATCAACACAACTTGCCTCTCCTTTAGAGTCTTGGCCCTACCTTTTAGATCTAAACCTAGGCTCTAAAACTCAAACTTCTTGACAGAGAATCATGGCTATGGTATCATTGGAATGACCCAAATCTATGGTATAAAAACTTGTAGGTTTTAACCCAGTATACAAAATACCTGCATACAAATCCTAAAATAGAAAATAAACAATTGTGAGAGAATAAAACATAAAATAGATATACACAGAGATTTCCACTAGATCCCAAAATAGGGACTACGAGATTTATTTTTCATTATATTCCTTTCAATGTTACAACACATATATATACATGTCAAATCAGTCATAAACCCCAATCCATTAACCCCGGATTAGAACATAACCATAGTTCCCTTGACCCGATCTACAAGATACCATGGGTAGAAAACCATCATGCCCAAAACCATGTGCTAAACCCATGCACAAAACCATAGGCATGTACGCCCACCTAATATAGGGTCCAAAATAAATTCTCGAGGTGCTACCCCAAACCCTGTAGAGGGGGTCTACCACCCCCCTCAAACCCCCCTGTGACCCCCATTGCACCCAGTGCAACGAAGAGGGGGCTAGCTTCCCCCCCTCTAACCCCCCGGCTTTGAGTGTGGGGCTAGTCTTGGAAATAATATAACACACAACAAATATTATCCCACTTGTTGTTTTCTTTTCCACACATGGGATCACAGGAGAGATTAGTCAATGGTTCGACCCTGCAACGCCCATTTTTTCTCTACACCAAGAAAAATTCTTGGTGATCACAGACTTTGTCAATGCATCTGCAGTATTCTTCAAAGTGTCCACCTTTACCAGCAACACATTTTTGTCCTCAACCATATCCCTCACAAAGTGATACTAAACATCAATGTGCTTTGTCTTTGAATTATAAGCAGGGTTCTTTGTGAATAAAATTGCGCTTTGGCTATCATAGTCTATCCTTATAGCTCGTTGTACTAACCCCATACTTCACAATATCTACAACCAAACCACTTCCTTGCTTACATGAATGGTTTCCATGTATTCTGCCTTTGTAGTTGAAAGTGCCACTACAAACTGTCTCTTACTCATCCAACTGACTGCACCTCCAAATAGGTTAAACACATACCCACTTGTAGATCTTCTCTAATCTAGATCTCCAGCCCAGTCTTCATCAACAAATCCATGGATGTCCAAAAATTTTTCCAATCCTTGTCTTCCTTGGTAGCATAGACCATAATCACTAATGCCATGCAAATACCTGAAAACCTACTTCACTGTTGTCAAAGGCTCTTTCCCTGGTTTTGATATAAACCTTCTCAATACTCCCATTACATGTGAAATATGTGGTATAGTATAGACCACTACATACATCAAGCTACCAACTACACTTACGTATGGAACACGAGATATGTCCTCTTCCTCTTCTTGTGTCTTGGGACATTGTTTAATAGATAACTTTACATCTACAAGAATAGGAACCTTCACTAGTTTACTATACTGCATTTTAAACCTCTGCAGTATTGTCTCAACATACTTCCTTTGGTTTAACCAGAGCTTCCTCTTTGCCCAATCTCATTCAATTTCCATGCCCAAAATATAGTTTGTAGCATTGAGATCTTCCATGTCGAATTTGGAGGAAAATTGGGTCTTCAAATCCTAGATAATTTCTTTGTCATTTCCAATCAGCAACATATCATCCACATACAATACCAAATAAATAACACGATCACCAATTAATTTAAAATATAGAAAGTGGTATTCTTTTCTTCTAGAGAAGACATGTCCCCGTATAAATGTATCAAATTTTTGATACCACATCCTTGGTGACTGTTTTAACCCATATAGAAAATTTCTTAACCTAAATATTGGTTCCTTCTTATCCTTCACTGCAAAGCCTTCAGGTTGATTCATGTAGATCTCTTCTTCCATATCCCTGTGAAGAAAAGTTGTCTTCACATCCATCTATTCTACCTCAAAAACAAAATCAACAACAACAGATAAAAGTAATCTAATAAAAGCTACCTTAACAACAGGAGAAAAAATATCACCAAAATCAATTCTCGGAACCTGGAAATAACCTTTTTCTACCAACTGAGATTTATATTTCTTCACCTTTCATTTTGTATTCATATTCTTCTTAAACACCTATTTTCTTCCAATGGGTTTCCTTCCAACCGACAACTCCACCAGATCCCAATCCTCATTTTTGTCCAAATATGCCATTTCATCAACCATGGCCTCTTTCCAGAGTTTTCCATTCTCTAAATATGGTGCCTCCTTGATAGTTCTAGGGTCATCATCATTAATAGATAAAGAAAAAGTTGAAGAGAAAGAAGTTGGAATATACCTTTCTGGCTACCTCCTTTCTCAAACCGATCTTCTCACGGCTAGATTTTGTGGATCTTCATCTTCTGATTCTTGTTCTGATGTAGAGTCTGATTCTTCCTCCTTTAGCTCAAACTCTATCTTTTCAGGTTCCTTTGGTAGGACTTCATGTTTAATAACATCTTTCACCTCTCTAAACACCACATTGCGGTTATACAACCTTCCTTTTTTCTAAGTTCCAAAGCTTATAACCTTTTAAATCATCCTGATACCCAATAAAGATGCACCTTTCATATTTTACTATCCAAATTCATTCTTTTCTCCTTTAGAACATGTACATATGCATCACAGCCAAATACCCTCAGATGTGAAAGAGATGATTTCTTACCAGTCCATATCTCATGTGGATACTTATCCTCCAATGCTGATGAAGGGGATCTATTAACCAAGTAACATTAAGTCTCCACCGCTTCTGCCCAGAATTCATGTCCTAACATGGCACCACTGAGCATGCTTCTTGCCTTTTCCATCAATGTCCTGTCCATTCTTTCTACAACTCCGTTTTGTTGAGGTGTAGATGGAGTAGTCTTCTAACATTCTATACCACACTTCATACATAACTCTTCAAATTCCTTTTTCCAAAACTCTCCACAATTATCTGTCCTTGGCACCTTTATCTTCTTCTCTGTCTAGTTTTCCACCAGAGCCTTAAATTATTTAAACCTGTCAAAGACTTCAGATTTCTTCCTGAGGAAATATATCCATGTATTCCTTGAGAATTCATCTATAAATGATACATAGTACACAAACTTACCCATTTATGGAACTAAAACAGGTCCAAACACATCACTGTGCACAAGCCCTAATATCCCTTTGACCCTCTTAGCACTAGAGGGGAAACTCACCAAATTTTTCTTCCCATATACACAATGTTCACATAAATCGAAATCTAGAGAAAAATTATACATACCTTATACCATAAAATTACCATGAAGTATTTGAAGGCCCTTCTCTCCAATATGTCCAAGCCTTTGGTGCCATAACATGGTATTTTCTCTAAAGACCACAAGGTTTTTTGCTCCACTTTCAGGAACCACAGAACTGTTGCACAATAGTGCTACCTAGAAGCTTGTATAGAGTTCCAATCTAAACTCCTCGCATAAATACTAGTGCTTTGCAAACCATCTTGCATGTATCTTTCTCAAAGACTATTTTGACACCTGCATCATCTGGATTGCTTACAGAAATCAAATTTCTAGCCAATTCAGGAATATGCAGAACTCCCTAAAATGTTCTAATCCTTCCACTTTGCAAATTCATCTTGAATTTTCCACTTCTGACGATTCTAGTCTTCCTTTCATCCCCTAAGAAGACGTCACCACCATCATATTTTTCATACTCACAGAACCACTCCCTATGGGGAGTGAAGTGAAAGGATGCACCTGAATCAATCAACCATGCCTCATGATCTACATGTGTACTTGAAGAAGAAGCCAAGTACACATCCCCACCTTCATCTCAGGTTGTTTTCATCTCTGTAGAAGGAGAATCATCATATCCCTTTCCTTTCTCAAGATCTTTATATCTATAGTACTTTTTGAAGTTCCCTTCCTTTCCGCATTTCCAACACACTTTTATAGGTTTTCTTGGAGATTTAGATCTCCCACTCGAGGACTTATTTTTATTTTTGTTCTAGGACCATCCTCATACAAACAAGGAATCTCCATTTTGTCCCTCCATATTTCCATCTCATCTCCTCTGATAGCAAGGATGATACTATTTCATCAAACCTCAAGGTAGAGTTATTGCAACAACCAGACTATCCCACAAATCTGGTAGAGAACACAACAAACCAATGCACTTATCTTCATCTGAAATTTTAATATCAATAGATAAAAATTGGCTTACCACATTATTAAAGGTGTTCAAATTCTTTGTCACCGAGTCTCCATCCTTCATCCTCTGGTTATACAATTTTTTTCATAGGAATAGTTTGCTCACCAAATAATTTGATTGGTACAAAGTCTCTAACTTGTGCCACAAATCCTTTCATGTAGCTTCCCCTGATACATTCAACAATAATAATCTATGATACACAACTGTATTGTGCTCTTTTCTTTCCGATCGAACTTCCCCCAGTCTTCATCTGACATTGTCGTTGATTTAGTACATGGATCTACTGTGGTCCACTAATCTTTATCCACCAACATACTTCCATCTTGAGATTGCACAACTCAAAACTCTGGCCATTAAACTTATTGATCTCTATATTTACACTTCTCTCCATCATCTTTCACCGCAAGAATCGATCTCATAGATCTCCCACTGAACAAGGCCTACAACAAGCCTGAGCAAAACCCCTCAGCGGTAAAGACGTCCCCTTGAAGCCGAAAAAACTCTGATACCAAATGCATGTTTTAACCTTGTACAAAAATTACCTACATATGAATTCTAAAAATGGAAAATAAACAATGGCAAGAGCATAAAACATAAAATAGATATACACAGATATTTCCCTTGGATCCCAAAACTGGGACTACCAGATTGATTTTTCATTATATTCCTTTCAATGTTACAACACATATACATGTATGTTGAAGCATTCATAAACCCCAATCCATTAACCCTGGATTAGAACATAATCATAGTTATCTTGACCAGATATACAAGATACCATGGGTAGAAAACCATCATGCACAAAACCATGTGCCAAACCCATGCACCAAAACATAAGCATGTCTGCCCAGCTAATATAGGGTCCAAATAAAAAAAATTGGGGCGCTGCCTTGAACCTCGTAGAGGGGGGCTACCACCCCCCGACAAGGGGGGCTACCACCCCCCGACAAGGGGGGCTATCCGCCCCCATTATAACCCCCTGGATTCATGTGTGGGGATAGCCATGGAAATTATATAACACGCACCCAACAAAACTTTTATCCTATATTCTTCAGGACCACTCTCTATCTCTTAGCACAATTTCTCCATGGCTTCAATCTCTTCTATTTGCCTTATCCTAGATTTAAAAGTTCAATCTCCTTTCCCATTACACCAGGATTCTCTGGTAGACATGTGGCCTCACCTTGTAGGTCTATTAACCCTTCAAACTCAACCATATATCCCTTCCTCTCTGCACTATGATTTGAGCTTGATCCTACCCTTATGGCCGCATTCATCTTTGGCATCTAGGTCTATTCTTTGCATCCTAAGGTTTGTGTCTAAATCTTACCCTCACTGTAATATCAACTAGGGAATTTATTCCTTTGCCTTATAGGAATCAACAGATCTGAGGTGCGACTCTTCTTTACATGTAGTCTCGACCTATTTTTCCCACCTTTCTTTAATCAATAAGGCATGTGGCTCCATCTCCATGGCATACTCAGGTGTCAAGGATACTTGGGATAAAGATGACCTTCTTAAGAGTGTACTACCTCAAAGAAACAAACCCTTTCCTCTGTTGCGTCTCTTTCTTAGGCCTTCCTTGCTACCATCTTGAGATATTGCGGCTAATATAATCATTTCACGGACTCGTCATGTATCATCCCTATATTACCCTAACATTAGGGCTCTCTTAGGACTGTATCTCCCTGGCCTCCTCTCATCAAATGATTTCCTTCACTTGATTTCCTAGCCTTGTCCTACAGTCTCTTTAAATTGATTTCTCCTAAGCCTTCTTGGAACACTCTAAACCTTAGGGGTTTGGTCCTCTTTTAGACGTAAGAATTTAATTTAATTTAATTTTAATTTTTCTTTTTAGGATTTTAAACCCCATTGGGATCTAAAACCCCTTCACTTGGGTCTTTTTATAATAAATTCCTTTTGTGACCAAAATTCTCACAAACCCAGATATGGGCTTGTGGAATACCTCCCAAGCTACACTTTTCAACACTCCCTCTTAGCGAGGGAGGTACTTCCACTGAAGTATTCAACATCACTGGAAACACTAGCCCATCTGGAATCCACTTATATAACATACCCTGTAGAATGGATCATTGTCTCTGTAGTATCTCTGCCCCATCCGAACTTGGAGATTTCAATCTTCCTTAAGGTTGCTCCCTCTGAGACTACAAGATCTCCACTGGCTCATATGATTCCACATGCACACTCTGATCCACTGACCCCTCAAAGTAGTGCTCTAATACCATGTTAATTTTACATGGCATGTGAGAATCTAGTTTAGTGTCATAAAATATCTGAAATAACCAACTCAAATGCCTCAACTTATCCTACTTTGCATACCGGAAAAGTACACATCAGTGAATAAACTAGCACACATCATAATTTAAAAAAAAATCAACCCTTCTTTGTTATATTAACAAACTGATAATACAATTGTTTAAGGCTCACGTACCAGGATAATGGCCCTCATATATCCAAAAGTAAAAGATACAAATTAGGGCCTATTTTTAGATACCTATGACAACCAAACTACCCTGAACAACATACACTGACCGTCTAGTTGAGGTAGCATTCAATCACAATTGTCGTGGTCATATCCTGAACACATGCAGGTCCTTCACTCTTGTTTTCTGCATTGCCTCTATCACTAGTCCTGGTCCTTTAGGTCATTGAAATCAACTCTCCAATCTACTCTCCAGTTGATCATAAGTGGATATACAACTAACACATAGGGTATTCATGATCACTAGTTTCTCCTTAGTACTTCAGTGACATAACACTTTGAGACTTCTTTCCCACTATTTCTACTTAGCTACTTAGGGACTTCTTCCCATTATTTTCTTCTTGTTGTGTTCTAATGAAGACAAACTAGGGTAGGAGGGCTACCACCTATCATTTCTTGAAGTCCTTCTCCAACAATGAACTTGGACCACAAAAATGCTCCTTTATGACCTCCTTCTTTAGTCCTTCAAAGATCAGTCAATGAGCTCAACAATTATACCTATCTTAGAAGACCTAGTGTCCTTCCTAGTTATGCACTTTGGGCCCACAAGGATCACTTTCTCCCTACCCTCCAACAGTCCACAAGTATCCTTCAAAAATAAGTCCAATCTTAATTACCATCCTTAACTATTATTCTTGCATTGCCCATCTTCAATCACTCCTTAACTGAAGTAGAGTTGCATATCAACTACCCTATGTTCTGCAAAATATCCTCTACTACACCAATCTAGGACTCTCATTCTTCAATACAACTTCATCTTTAGATAATCCCATTCTATAGTCAATGTTTAACTATTTTAGGGCACACAAGTCTGCCCTCTCCTAGGGCTTGTAGATATGCCCTATAATTGTGATTTGGTTGTCTCATTGTACTTGGATTCCACAATGTTGTTTCTCCTAAACCTAAATAGCTCCATGTATCTACCCTCTTCTAGGGCTTCTTCTTACTGTCAAACACTTCTAGATCTGCCTAGATCTAGGGCTCTCATTCTGATGCTTCAAATCATGAAACAGTCTTATCTGGATCTCTATAACTAGCCCTTTTATCTTTTATTTGTTCACAATAAATCAGAGACCTAGGGAACCATATTTTCCATTCAATCCAACAACATTATTTCCCTTGTCATTCTCTTATGCTTCAAATCTTCTCATACACAACATTGTGAATTAACCAGTGACCCTAGTCTCAACACTACTTGCCTCTTTTTTAGTATCTCAGCCCTACCTTTCATATCTAAACCTAGGCTCTAGAACTCATACTTCTTGACAGAGAATCATGGTTGTAGTATCACTAGATTGACAATGATCTAGGGTATACAAAATTTTGTCCTAAAGTATTCAGGTTCACCCTCTATCTCTTAGCAAAATATCTTCATGGCTTCACCCTGTTCTAGCTTCCTTATCTCAGACTTAATAGTTCAGCCTCCTTTCCAGTTGCACTAGGTTTCTACAACATACATGTGGCCTCACCTTGTAGGTCTGTTAACTCTTCAAACTTGGCCACATAGACCTCCCTCTTTGTGTTGTGAGCTAAGCTTGATCCTGCCCTCCTGGCTGCATTCATCCTTGGCATCTAGGCCTTCTATTTACATACTAAGGTTTTTGTCTATCTCTTACCATCACTTTAATATAAACTAGGTCATTTTTGCCTTCTCTTTACAGGAATCAATAGATTTGAGGTGTGTCCTTTCTTTGCAAGTAATCTCAGCCTATTTTTCCCACCTTTCTTTCATCAATAAGGCATGTGGTTCCTTCTCCATGTCATACTCAGGTGTCACGGCTCCTTGGGGCTAAAGATGACCTTCTTTAGAGCATGCTACCTCATAGAAACAAACCTTTTCCTCTATTGTGACTATTCCTTGGGCCTTCCTTGATGTCATATTGAGATATTTTGGCTACTAGAATCAGTTCACGACCTCCTCATGTATAATCCCTATACGACCCTCAAACTAGGGCTATCTTAGGAGTACATATCGGTGGCCTCCTCTCATCAAATGATTTCCTTCACTTGATTTCCTAGCCTTGTCATAAGGCCTCCTTAAATAGATTTATCCTAAGCCTTCTAGGAACGCTCTATACCTTAGGGGTTTGATCCTTTTTTAGACTTAGGAATTTAATTTAATTGTTCTTTTTAGGATTTTAAACCCCATATGGGTCTAAAACCCCTTCACTTTGGTCTTTTTCCCACAAAGTCCTTTTGAGGCAAAAATTATCACAAACCCAAAATATGGGCTTGTGGAATACCTCCCAAGCTACACCTTTCAACACTCCCTCTTAGTGTGGTAGGTACTTCCACTGAAGTATCCAACATCACCGATGACATTAGCCCATCTAGAATCCTCTTCTGCAACATACCTAATAGAATGTATCATTGTCTTTGTTGTACCCCATTAGAATTTGAATAATTTGAGCTTCCTTACGACTGCTCCCTCTAAAGCTAGACTCCCTTTAAGTCTACACAATATCCAATGGATCACATGCTTCCACATGCACACTCTGATCCACTGACCCCACAAATTAGTGCTCTAGTACGGTGTCTATTTTCCATGGCATGTGAGAATCTAGATTAGTGTCGTAAATATTTGAAACAACCAACTCAAACGCCTCAACTTATCCTACTTTTCACTGCGAAAAATTACACATTAGTAAATCAACTAGCGCACATGACAATCTTTTAAAAGAATCAACCCTTCTTTGTTATATCAACAAATTGATAATAAAACTGCCTAGGGATCCCTTACTAGGGATAATGGCCCTCATACATCTACAAATACAAGATACAAACTAGGGCTTGTTTTCAAACACCTATGACAACCAAATTGCCCTGAAAAGGATACACATACCATCTAGTTGATGTAGCATGCAATCACAACTGTCGTGGTCATATCATGAACACATGTGGGCCCTTCGCTCTTTTTTTGCAGCACTGCCTCTATCAATGGTCTTGGTCCTTTAGGTCACTAAATTTGGCTCTCCAATCTTCCCTCTAGTTGATCACATGTCCAACTACAACCAACACAAAGTGTCTTCATGCTCACTAGTTGCTCCTTAGTCCTTCAAGGGAACATCACTTTGAGACTTCTTACCTACTACTACTCCTCAGCTACTTAGGGAATTCTTCCCACTATTGACTTCCTATGTTTCTCTGATCAAGACAAACTTAGGGTAGTAGGGCTACCACCTATCACTACTAGAAGCCTTTCTCCAACAATGAACTTAGCTACAAATTGCTCCAATATGACCTCCTTCTTTAGTCCTGTTGAGAAATCAATGCTAATAGAATTAAGGTTAGATTTTTTTTTCTTGATTTTTAAACACAACCATGATGAAGACCAAATATAAAAGATAAGCATTAGATGCATATATTATTCACATGATATACATTTATAATACATTGAAGTGACTCTTGGATTCATCTTCCAAGGTCTCTTGGACTCCCTTTGACTATTCAACTTCCTCACCATAACCCTTAGCGGATTACGTGTCCAACATTCCCACCCTTTGTCTAAAGGGATATGTGTGATTCCAAGAAGAGAGATGTAATAAAAAATGTGAAAAAATTCATTGTAGCACTAGGCTAAATGTGCTCTCTAAAATGTTGGTATAAGATGGTGGTTTAAGGATGACCACCAACATTGGAACGCTTAGTGCAGTTCCTGAAACTCTTCCAAATCTGGAAAGAAGATGAAATATTCTACTAGAGGAAGTGTCCCTAATTATTTGGAGAGTGATACCTTCAACCTGTAAAATGGAGGTCTACAACCTACGGTGATTTAAGTATGACCACCAACTCTGGAATGTAATTCCTCGAACTCTTCTAAAACTGGCAAGAAGTTGAAGTCTTCTGCTAGAGGAAGTGTCCACAATTATTTGAAGAGGGAGAATCTCAACCTGAAAAGGGAGTTCTCAACCCCGCATAGATGGTTTAAGGCTGACCACCAATCAAAGGCATGTTCAGGGGAATCTTTGTCTCTTGCTATAACTCTGAATATGGTATGGAAGGTTGTGGCCCAAGCTCACTTGATGTGGCTTTGAAGCTTGTATATGACCATTACTTCCCCCCCATTAGATACAAGGTCAGAAGATGGAGAAAACTCAACTACAAGAATTTTCAATTCTCTAGAACAAGTTCTGACATATGACTGAAATATCGTCTTGGTTTTTGAAGCCCATTTCCAAGAAGTGATCCATCCAATATGAATCTTTGTTCTTGCAGGAGGCTTGCTTTTGAAGCATTTATTTGAAGAATGAGTGGTTTTATGACAGTTCTCACATGGATGAAGATCAAAACAATGATATTTCATATGGCCAACTTAATCACAATTTTGGCATTTAACAATCTATTGTGGTTGTTGTGGAAGAGGAGTAGGATCTGGAACAACTGAAAATGAATTTTCATAAATAAATCCAGCACTCTAAAACTTGACGGGCTTTGAGTAATATGGAATATGAAAGGACACATCCTTGTCATATCCAAGACTTGTTCTTTTCTTAATGTTGACAAGCTCTTCCGAAGGTCAAATGATTGGCTTGGGAAGTGCAGGTTTAAATTTTGCTTATGTGTACACAACTACTCCTGAAATTGGCACATGATGTTGATCAACCTTAGCTTTACTTACTTGATCACTTGTTGGCTACTGATTGGATCTTGTTTCAAAGTCAAATAGGGGATTGTTCTAGAAAAAAACAAGTTCATAAGGATTCCTTTTCTGTTGTAACTCATCTTGCTAAAGTTGAGATTCAAGCTGCAAAAAATCAATCTTTTCTTGTGCATTTTGTAAGCAGGTTTGAATGTCTATGAGAGTGATTTTGCTGAATTTTACCATATCATCAATAATGGATTGTATCATGGTATTCAGTAACTCTAATACATTATTAATTCGAGCCATTTGCAAAAATAAAGATTCAACAAATGAAAAGTATCAACTTTTATATAAAATACACCCAACACTACTCTCAATCTGACTTGTCTATATATTAGTCTTGTGCATTGACAATGTCACAATATCTTATGAAGAGAATTCTAATCTTTAGAAAATTTTGTTGAAGAAAATGAAGTCTGACATCCAAATCCTTTTGTGAATAAATCCAAGATATCAATGACCAACTTTATATCCTTCCTGGTAACAATAGATGCCTAGAAGTATTCAAACGTTGGTAGCTCAAAAAAACATTTCATCCCAATGCATATAAACTTTCACCACACATACAAGGTTAAATACTCAATGCACATACCACTGCTCAAACTAAGCAAATGAATCACTGCTTCAAGGAAATTAAACACATATATCAACTGTGACCTTCAATAAACTCATTGCTCACTTCATTCAATGTTTTTTGAAATGTTGTCACCTGTCCAACATTAGTAATGGGGCCAGTACCCACCTATTATGTGTTTTTGTGGTTTGTATGGCCATCTCCAAGAAAAATAGGAGCTTTTGTTGGGTTCCAATCTCCCTGTATCATCTAACATTTTACAACAACCATAGAATGCAGAAATTTGTAGCTCACCGAGAAGGAAGTTGTTGAAGCATGGGGAATAACCACATTTATTGTCTTGTACAATGTAATTAACAAGGCCACTACATATGGTGTGGGGTTCCTGATCACCCACATCGACTTATTCAACATACAAGGAATCTGCCTTTGGCTATTTCCATGCCTTTAGAATGCGACCCACTCAGATATCGAACACCTCCATTGTTTCCCTCAAAGCAACTGTTGTGCCCTCTTCTATTACTGAAGATTTGCAAGAATTAGTAATGTTTTCATTTTTCTTGGGAGTAAGGAAGAAGAATTTGAAGAAGAAAGTGTGAGCAGTGAAAATGTGGGAAGAAATAAACATCCCAGGAAAAACAAGGCCCGGAGGCTGTTCGACTCACTATCTCCTCGCCTATTCATCTGAAATATCTTTGTATGCTCCAACTCAAACTCGTAAGAGAAATGGAACTCTGTGGAATCAACTCGATTTCCTTAACTAACGAACTCACTCCTGAACAGGCAGATTCCTTCGTAAAGAGGAATCCATGTTCTGATTCAAAGTGGAGAGAGATGTCTAGGAGTGGAATTTTCAATGTTGGGAATTCAAATGATGAATCTGATTCTGCACTTGGCAACTCTACTCCAGATCAACCTGGTTTATGAACCTATCAGTAAGCTGGAGGAATACTAAGTCAAACATCATTTTTTGCCGAAGAAAGTGTCTACCCCAAGAAGCCTATTTCTATAGTAGAGGTAGCAAAGCAAAAGGAACTTAGTGGAAATCTAAAGATGGTTGATGATACGCATGTGAGGAGGCATATCTATAAGGCTAAATTAAAGCAGCTTAGTGGTCATGATATATTTTCCCCGCCATCATAGTTGCCGCCTAAATCTTTAAATCGCAGTCTGGAATGTAATGTTGTCTTTTTGTATTAAGAGAAGGAAAAGAAGCAGAGCGGGAAATGGTTTTGAAATGAGGAAACAAAGAAAAATAAGATGAAGGAAAGGAGATATGCAAGTTCCTATTACATTGTGAAGGGGAGAAAAGAGGGATTTTACGTCAGGTGCATGAGAGGAGAGTTATGTCGCCTGCTCTTAGAAGATGCAACGGTCATAACATAGAGTGAAACCGTTGAGGAAGTCTAATTGGGAGTAGAAAAATGGCAGAGTTAACATTAAGGTTGTAGAGCATTAGAGCATGGGTCAATACTAGCATTGGAGCAAGGGAAAGAAATACCAAGGGTTGCAGGATTGCTCAAAGTGGCACATCTAACCAATTTAGAGAGGCAGATTTGACAGGTTTCTGAGAAAAACTTGGCTTTGATACCATGTTAAACACAACCATGGCGAAAACCAAATATGAAAGATAAGAATTATATGTGTATATTAATCACATGATATAAATTTATAATACATTTAAGTGACTCTTGGATTCATCTTCCAAGGTTTCTTGGAATCCCTTTGACTATTCAACTTCCTTGCCATAACCCTTAGTAGACTAGGTGTCCAACATTAATAATTACTTGTGAATTGTGTTGCATTCTTTTACTTATTTGTTATATTATCTTTCATCAAGAAATTACCAAATTATTTGTGCATGAAGATCACAAAAGCACAAGACACAAGATGTAGGCACTATGCCTTGGAAAACCCCCTATCTAACGGAAAACCTGGTCAAAATCTCTTCCTTCAGTAGTTATTCTTGAGACTCTTCAACCTAGACATAGACCTCCTCCACACCAAGCCATCCTCTCCTTCTTCAATCCAACCTTTGACCTAGCAATAACAACACTTCAACCCTAGCAAATTCAACTTGGAAGCTTCCATCATCAACAAGAGCTTCGACTTTGACAAGGAGACTTTGATCTCCTAAACTAGCCCACACAAGAGAGAGAGAGAGAGACCAAAAATTCGATTTCGTCCTTCCCTTCATTCTCGATCAAACTCACACTCCTTTTAGCCTCCTTCAGCTTCGCACTTTTCCTAGCTTCGAACTTCAACTTCAGATATAAAACTATGTGTGAGAGAGTGAGATGCTCCAAATGAAATCAAACTGCCTTGTATATATATCCTTCTAATGAGGTTGAATTTCCTTCCTTGAGGCTGACTTGATCTTCTTGAGGCTGACTTGGCATGGAGGTTATATAATTCATTTTTGACTCAAAAATATGGATCACAGAAGCTTGAATTTGAATATCAAAAATAATTATTTCTACATCGTTCGAAAGCCCAAAAAGGGTCTCATAAAATATACAATGACTCTAAGGACTCTTTATTAATCCTAGGAGTCCACAATGGGACTTTGACTAATAATATGATGACCCAAGCATGAAACCCATGCTTTAATAAGTCATTGTAACAATAATAAAAATTATTCTGACAAATACATTTTATGAAGACCGGACCTAGTTACATTTTTCGACACTCCCTCTTAACTAGGGAGGTATTCATAGGGAATATCTCAAACTATATGAACTATGAAGAGTTTAGGCACCGCAATGCCATGGAAAGATTCTTGACCAAGGAAATCTATCCAAGGTCTCTCAATAGTTTAGGCACCGCAATGCCACAGACTAGATTCATGACGAGGGAAATCTATCCAAGTGGGACTTAGATGGACTAAAGCATTCAGCCTCTCTAGGTACCATCAGCCTTACTTGCTAACAATCAACCCAGGGATTTAGGTGTGTATCTAAGGTCAGAGATCCATGACCATTGCCACCCTCCCTACTTCGAGAACTAGACATCAACACATAGTGTCAGCCAGATGTCCTCCTAGGAAATGCTTCTCACACACAAGGCCTCCACAAATATATTCCAAACTTTTATCATCAACAACAAAATCAGAAATATCAACTAAACTAAGCATGCTTCTAAGATATTCAAACTTATTATTAGGAAGATACTTTGTTAGTATATCAGCTACCTAATCGTCTGTTAGGACATACTGTAGCTTCACGATCCCATCCTACACCAAGTTCCTAATATAGTGGAACTTATTGTTGATATGCTTCATCCTAGCATGAAACATAAGATCCCCAGGCATCTTGATACAACTTTGATTATCACAATTAATCACGGTAGGATCCAGAGGCTTCTCAAACAAATGTATCAAAATATTTCTCAACCATACAACCTCCTTTCCTACTTCACATGCAACCACATACTCTACTTCAGCACTACTCAAATCGACGAGATCTTTCTTTCTACTCATCCATGAGATCATGGCAGATCCCAAACTAAAGCATCCGCCGGTAGTGCTTCTTCCTTCGGTCTCAATGCCACCCCAATCAAAATGTATGAAGCCAATCAACTTGAATTCCTTGCTATTGTACTTTAGGCAGTGATGTATCGTGCCACGAAGATATCTCAATATATGCTTGGCATCTATCCAGTGATCATGACGAGGTTCTAATTGAAACTAACTGAGGATGTTCACAACAAAGCATATATCTAACCTAGTATTTACCAAATACATCAAAGACCCTACCAAATGAAAATAAGAGGTAGGATCCACGAGAGTTGATTCAGAGCTCCTCAACTTCTAGAGATTAGTGATCATAGGAATATTCATGGGCTTGGAATCCATCATCCCAATTTTCTGCAACAACTTGATGATATAATTTCCTTGCCCCAAATATATCTACCCATGATTTTTCCATACTTCCAGACTTAGGTAATAGTTCATTAGTTCTAGGTCCTTCATCTCAAATTTAGCTGCCAGCATCTTCTTGCATTCTTGTATTTTTCTCTCCACACCTGTAATGAATATATCATCCACATACAATAGAATAATGGTAGAGTCATTATTCACAACCTCAATGTAGAGATTTGGATCAGCGAACTCTTCACGAACCCAATTCTTAGAAGGTATGCATATATTCTTGTATAGCATTCCCTAGGATCTTACTTCAAACCATACATGGCCTTCTTGAGTCTATAGACATGAGTATCTCGACCATTTACCTCAAAGCCTTCGAGTTTCTCAATGTATAATTCCTCGTCGATGGTCGCATTCAGAAATGTTGTCTTCACATCCATTTGATGGATATTCCATCCCATTGTAGCATCTAATGAAGCCAAAGATCTAATGGTAGTACACCTTGCAGTGGGTGAAAATGTTTCTTCATAATATATGCCTTCCTTTTGTGAGCAATCCTTCACAACAAATCTGGCCTTGTATTTATTTATTCTTCCATTAATAGCATGTTTGATCTTGTAGATCCATTTTGAGGTGACAATCGATTTGTCACAATGTCTAGGAATGATTTCCCAAACCCCATTCTTCATGATGGATTGATATCCTTCCTGCATAGCTTTCTTCCATACTTCTTGATGAGTAGCTTATTCAAATGTAGATGGTTCTACTTCAATTAGTCTTGTCCTATATGTAGGATATCCATAATATTTCTTTGGCCTTTTTCTTTCCCTAAAGGTTCCTTTCACAACTCCATGACCTTCAACATCTTCAAGAGTAGATTTTAACCAATTTCGCCTCTTCCTTGTGCTTGGTATGACCACAGGTTTAATAGGCTCAATTGGCCCTTCTTCTTCTTCTTGAATTGTATAAGGGTTGTCGAATTGTACTTCTTCTTCTTCAAATATGGGTAGACATACGTCATTAGAATCAATAGGAATATCCTTAGATCTTGTGTAGGTTTTATTCTCATCAAACATAACGTCCTTGCTTACTTCAATGTGTCTTCCTTCCTTGTTGTAAATTCTATATGCCTTTGACGAGAGGCTATAACCAATGAAGATCCCTTTGATGCTTGTAGAATCAATCTTATTTCGTTTTTCCTTTAGAGCATGGATATAGGTAAGGCTCCCAAAGATTTAGAGATGGTCCAAACATGTCACTTGTGCACAATGATGTGTTTGGACCAGTGAAGGTTCCATCACTGGGTAAGTCTCTATACTATGCATCATTTATAGATGACTTCTCAATGAATACATGGATATATTTCTTTAAGAAGAAATATAAAGCCTTCGATAGGTTTAAAGAATTTAAGGCTCTAGTGGAAAATCAGACAGAGAAGAAGATAAAGGTGCTAAGGATAGATAATGGTGGAGAGTTTTGCAACAAGGAATTTGAAGAATTCTGTAAGAAATGTGGTATAGCACGGTAGAATACTACTCCATATACACCTCAGCAAAATGGAGTTGTAGAAAGAATTAAAAAGATGTTGATGGAAAGGGCAAGGAACATGCTCAGTGGTGCCGAGTTAGGACAAGAATTCTGGGTAGAGGCGATGGATACTGCATGTTACCTGGTCAACAGGTCACCTTCATTAGCATTGGAGGATAAGACTCCACAAGAGGTATGGACTGGTAAGAAACCCTCTCTTTCACATCTAAGGGTATTTGGATGTGATGCATATGTACATGTTCCAAAGGAGAAACGAACCAAGTTGGATACTAAATCTGAAAAGTGCATCTTTATTGGGTATAAGGATGGTTTAAAGGGTTATAAGCTTTGGAACCCAGTAACAAGGAAGGTTGTGTACAACCAAGATGTGGTGTTCAGAGAGGTGAAAGATGTTATTAAACATGAAGTCCAACCAAAGGAACCTGAGAAGATAGAGTTTGAGCTAAAGGAGGAAGAATCAAACTCTACAGCAGAGGAGGAATCAGAAGATGAAGAGCCACAAACTCCAGCTATGAGAAGATCAGTTCGAGAAAGAAGGCAGCCAGAAAGGTATAGTCCATCTGCTTTCTGTTCAAATTTTTCTTTGTCTATTACTGATGATGATCCCAAAACTGTGAAGGAAGCAGTGGATTCAGAGGATGAAAAACTCTAGAAAGAGGCGATGGTTGATGAAATGGCATCTTTGCACAAAAATGAGGCTTGGGATCTAGTGGAGTTGCCGGTTGGAAGGAAACCCATTGGAAGCAAATGGGTGTTCAAAAAGAAGACAAATGCAGAAGGAAAAGTGGAGAAATACAAAGCTTGGTTGGTAGCAAAAGGTTATTCCCAGGTGCCGGGAATTGATTTTGGTGATATTTTTTCTCCTATTGCCAAGGTAACTTCTATTAGATTACTTTTATCTGTTGTTGCTGCTTTTGATTTTGAGGTAGAACAGATGGATGTAAAGACAACATTTCTTCACAGGGATCTGGAAGAGGAGATCTACATGAAGCAACCTAAAGGCTTTGCAGTGAAGGGTAAGAAAGAACTGGTATGTAAGTTAAAGAAGTCTCTGTATGGGTTAAAACAATCACCAAGGATGTGGTATCAGAAATTTGATACATTTATACGAGGACTTGGCTTCACCAGAAGCAAATCATATCACTGTGTATTTTAAATTAATTGGTGACCGTGTTATTTA
Source organism: Pinus tabuliformis (assembly GCA_031772625.1). NCBI lineage: Eukaryota > Viridiplantae > Streptophyta > Pinopsida > Pinales > Pinaceae > Pinus > Pinus tabuliformis. The sequence goes on from CM062808.1 coordinate 600,305,732, forward strand.
TCTGGTCTTGTATGTGGATGATATGTTGCTAGTTGGAAATGACAAAAAAATTATCCAGGATTTGAAGACCCAATTGTCCTCCAAATTCGACATGAAAGATCTTGGTGCTGCAAACTATATTTTGGGCATGGAAATTAAAAGAGATCAAGAAAAGAGGAAGCTCTAGTTAAACCAGAGGAAGTATGTCGAGACAATACTGCAGAGGTTTAATATACAAGATAGTAAACCGGTGAAGGTTCCTATTCCTGTAGGTGTGAGGTTATCTGCTAAACAGTGTCCCACGACACAAGAAGAGGAAGAGGACATGTCTCGTGTCCCATATGCAAGTGCATTCGGTAGCCTGATGTATGCAATGGTTTGTACTAGACCAGACATTGCACATGCAGTGGGAGTATTGAGCAAGTTTATGTCAAAACCAGGAAAGGAGCATTGGACAACAGTGAAGCGGGTTTTCAGGTATTTGTGTGGCACTAGTGATTATGGTTTGTGCTACCAAGGAAGAATATGATTGGACAAACTGTTGGATATTCATGGCTTTGTTGATGCAGACTAGGTTGGAGATCTGGATCAGAGAAGATCTACAAGTGGGTATGTGTTTAACCTATTTGGAGGTGCGGTTAGTTGGATGAGTAAGAAACAATCTATAGTGGCACTATCAACTACAGAGGTAGAATACATGGTAGCCACTCATGCAAGCAAGGAAGAAGTTTGGTTGCAGAGATTGTGTTCAAGTATGGGGTTAATACAGGGAGCTATAAGGATAGACTGTGACAGCCAAAGTGCAATTTTCTTGGCAAAGAACCCTGCATATCATTCAAAGACAAAGCACATTGATGTTCAGTATCACTTTATGAGGGATATGATAGAAGACGAAAAGGTCTTGCTGGTAAAGGTGGACACTTTGAAGAATATTGCAGATGCATTGACAAAATCTGTGAGATCTGAGAAGTTCTCTTGGTGTAGAGATACAATGGGTGTTTCAGGGTTGGAAAAATGACTAAGCTCTCTTGTGGCCCCTTGTGAAAAGAAAACAACAAGTGGGAGAATGTTGGGTTGTGTTATATTATTTCCACGACTAGCCCACGTAGTTAACCGGGGGGTTATAGGGGGGGCAGAGCCACCCTTCATTGCACTGATTGTGTAGCGGGGGCAGGGGGGGTCACCGGGGTTTGAGGCATACCCGTAACCCCACTTTATGGGGTCCGGGGTAGCGCCCTGGAAAATTTTGGTTTTGGACCCTATGTTAGGTTGGGCGAACCCACCTATGGTTTTGTGCATGATTTTCGCACATGTTTTTAGACACAATGGTTTTTGGTCCATGGTATTGGATGCTTCGGCATGTATAAATATGTATTATAACATTGAAAGGGATATAATGAAAAATCAAGTTAGTAGTCCCGGTTTTGGGATCTAGGGGAAAATCTTTGTGTATATGTGTTATGCTCTCACATTGTTTATTTCTTTGTTTTAGAATTTGTATGCAGGTAACTTCTGTACGGGGTTAAAACCTACACAAATGAAGTCAAATTTCCTTGTATATATAGCCTTCCAATGAGGTCGAATTTCCTTCCTTGAGGCTGACTTGATCTTCTTGAGTCTAACTTGGTGTGGAGGTTATATAGTTCATTTTTGACTAAAAAATAATTCTTTTTTACATCGTTTAAAAGTCCAAGAAGGGTCTCATAAAATATACAATGACTCTAATGACTCTTTATTAATCCTAGGAGTCCACAATGGGAACTTTGACTAATAAAATGATGACCCAAGCATGAAACCCATGATTTAACAAGTCATTGTAACAATAATAAAAATTCTTTTGACAAATACATCTTATGAAGACCGAACCTAGTTACATTTTTCAACAAGTCCTTCAAATATCAATCAATGAGCTCATTAATTCTACCTCTTCTAATAGAGCTAGTGTCCTTCCTATATCTGCACTTAGGGACCACAAGCATCACTTTCTCTCTGCCCTCCAACAATCCACAAGTTTCCTTCACAAATATGTCCAATCTAGACCACCATCCTGCACTGTTGTTCCTGCACTGCCCATCTTTAGTCACTCCTTGATAGAAGTAGGGTTGCATATCAATTGCCCTTTGTTCTACAAAAACTCCTCTATTCCACATTTCTAGGACTCTCATTCTTTACTACAACTTCATATTTAGATCTACCCATTCTATAGTCAATTCTTGGTTGACCTAGGGCACATAAGACTGCCCTCTCCTAGGGCTTGTAGATATGCCCTATAACAGTCTTTTTTTGCCTCCTCGTCATTTTACTTGAGTCCACAATGTTGTTTCTCCTAACCTTAAACAACTCCATGGCTTTTCCCTCTTCTATGGATTTTTTTTATTGTCAAATACTTCTAGATTTTTCGAGATCTAGAACTCTCATTCTGTTCCTTCAAATCATGAAACAATCCCATTTCAATCTCTGCAACTAGCCCTCTTATCTCTAATTCTTTTAGACTAAATCAAAGAACTAGGGAAACATACTTTCCATTTGATCCAATACTCAAATTTCCCTTGTCATTCTCCTCAACTTCGGATCTTCTCATACACAAGATTATGCATGAACCAACATCCCTAGTCTCAACACAATGTGCCTCTCTTTTAGGGTCTCCGCCCTACATTTCAAATATGAACATATGCTCCAAATCTCATACTTCTTGAGAGAGAATCATGGCTATGGTATCACTAGAATGACCCTAAACTATGGTATAAAAACTTATGTCCTGAATTCTTCAAGACCACTCTCTATCTCTTGGCACAATATCTCCATATATGCACCATCTTCTAGTAGCCTTATCTCAGAACTATCAGTTCATCAAGATTCTATGGAAGACAAGTGGCCTCATCTTGTAGGTCTGCTAACCATCCAAATGCAACCACATAGTCCTCCCTCTCTTCATTGTAAGTTTAGCTTTATCCTTCCCTCTTGACCACATTCATCCTTGGAAACTAAGCATGTTCTTTGTATACTAAGGTTTGTGTCTACCTCTTACCCACACTATAAGACCAACTAGGTCATTTTTCCCTTCTCCTTACAGGAATCAATAGATCTGAGGTGTCTCCCTTCTTTGCAAGTAGTCTCAACATGTTTTTCCCACCTTTCTTTCATCAATAAGGAATGTGGTTCCCTCTCCATGACATACTCAGGTGTTACAACTTCTTGGGCTCAAGATTACCTTCTTGAGAGTGTACTACCTCAAAGAAACAAACCCTTTCCTCTAGTGTGACTCTTCCTTGGGCCTTCCTTACTGCCATCTTGAGATATTGTGGCTACTAGAATCCGTTCACGGCCTCCTCATGTATCATCCCTATACAACCCTCAAACTAGGGATCTCTTAGGAATACATCTCGTTGGCCTCCTCTCATCAAATGATATCCTTCACTTTATTGCCTAACCTTGTGTTAAGGTATCCTTAAATAGATTTCTCCTAAGCCTTCAAGGAACCCTCTAGAACTTAGGGGGTTGATCCTATTTTAGAATTAAGAATTTATTTTATTTTTCCTTTTTAGGATTTTAAACCCCATCTGGGTCTAAAACCATTTCACTTGGGTATTTTTCCCACAAAGTCTTTTTGTGACAAAAATTATCACAAACCCCTTATCTGGGATTGTGGAATACCTCCCAAGATGCACTTTTCAATGTCCCCTCTTAGCGAGGGAGATACTTTCACTGAAGTATCCAACATCACCAGCAACATTAGCCCCTCTAAAATCCACTTCTGCAACATACCCTGTAGAATAGATCATTGTCTCTATAGTGTCTATGCCCCATCAAAACCTGAATATTTCTATCTTCCTTAGGCATGGTCCCTCTAAAACTAAGCTCCCTCTGAGCCTACACGATCTCCACTGGCTCACATGCTTCGACATGCGCACTCTGATCCATTGACCCCTCAAAGTAGGCTCTGATACCATGATGATTTTACATGGCATGTGAAAATCTAGGTTAGTGTCTTAAAATCTTTGACATAACCAAATCAAATTCCTTGACTTATACTACTTTTCACAGCAGAAAAGTACACATTAGTGAATCAACTAGCGCACATGACAATTTTTAAAAAATTTGAACCCTTCTTTGTTATATTAACAAATTGATAATACAATTGTCTAGGGATCCCATACCAAGGATAATGGCCCTCATACATCCACAAGTACAATATACAAACTAAGACTTGTTGTCAAACACTTATGACAACCAAACTGCCCTGAACAAGATACATTGATTGTCTAGTTGATGTAGCATGCAATTACAATCGTCGTGGTCATATCCTTAACACCTATGGATCATTCTCTCTCATTCTGCAACACTGCCTCTATGAATGGTCCTAGTCCTTTAGGTCACTGAACTCAACTCTCCAATCTTCCCTCTAGTTGATCATAATTCCATTTACAACCAAAACTGAAGGTCTTCACGCTCACTAGCTACTCATTATTCCTTCAAGGACATAATAATTTGAGACTTCTTTCCCACTACTACTCCCTAGCTACTTAGGGACTTCTTCCCAATATTGTATTCCTACACTGCTCCAATGAAGACAAACTTAGGGCAGGAGGGTTGCTACCTATCACTGCTAAAATTGCATCTCCAACAATGAACTTGGGCTACAAACTTCTCCTCTATGGCCTCCTTCTTTAGTCCTTCAAAGATCAGTCAATGAGCTCATCAATTCTACCTCTCCTAGAATACCTAGTGTCCTTCTTAGTTATGCACTTAGGGCCCATAAGGATCACTTTCTCGATGCCCTCCAATAATCCACAAGTTTCCTTCACAAATATGTCCAATCTAGACCACCATCCTGCATTGTTGTTCCTACATTGCTTGTCTTTAGTCACTCCTTGACTGAAGTAGGGTTGGATATCAACTTCCCTTTATTATGCAACAACTCCTCTATTACACAAATATATGGCTCTCATTCTTCACTACAACTTCATCTTCAGATTTGCCCATCATAGAGAAATTTTGAGGTCTAAAATGGGCCTCTTAAGGAATATTATAAGATAATAGTAGAAATAATAAAATAAGATTAGATTACCTCGTCATGTTTTGGAGGAAAAAAAAATCAACTCGTATTTTCAACTTATCCCCCTATAATTTTACTCAAATTTCAAGTGGGAATGCTTGTTGGATGCATAATTTAGTTTTTCATCCAAGGAGTGCCCATGTTGAATACTTTTGATGGACCCTACTATATGAAAAATGTGAAATACATGAAAAATTGTGATTGCAATCACATTTATCATGTATTTCACATTTTTCGGGTAGTAGGGTCCATCAAAACTATGCAACATGGGTACTCTTTGGATGAAAAATTAAATTTTGCATCCAACGAGTGCTTCCGCTATAAATTTGAGTAAAATTTTAAGGAGATAAGTTGAAAATACGAGTTGAAAAAGTAGTTTTATTTTTTTAGCTTTCTACCTTTTTACTCCAAAAATGATGAATCATCCCCTATGGTTTTGAGGCCCATTTTTCTCATCAAAACTTCTTTAATGTCTACAATCAATGCTTGATTGATCTAGGGAACACAAGACTACCCTCTCCTAGGTCTTGTAAATCTACTCTCTAACTATGATTTCACTGCATCCTCATCAGTGTACTTGGACAACACAATTATGTTGCTCCTGACCTTGAACAACTCCATGGATCTTCCCACTTCTAGGGCTTCTTCTTAGTGTTAAACACTTCTATATCTCCCCAAATATAGGGCTCCCATTTTCTGCTTCAAATCATGAAACAGTCCCATCTAGATCTCTACAACTAGCCCTCTTATCTCTGATTTGTTCACACTAAATCAGAGAACTAGGGCACCATACTTTCCATTTGACCCAACAATGTTATTTCCCTTTTCATTCTCCTCTGCCTCAAGTCTTCTCATACACAAGACTGTGCATGAACCAACATCCCGGTTCTAATATAACTTGCCTCTCCTTTAGGATCTCATCCCTACCTTTCAGATCTAAACCTAGGCCCCAAAATCAGACTTCTTTATAGAGAATCATGGTTGTGATATCACTGGAATGACCCTGATCTAGGGTATAAAAACTTCTGTAATGAATTCTTCAAGACCACCATCTATCTCTTAGAAAAATATCTCCACGGTATCACCCTCTTCTAGTTACCTTATCTTAGACCTAACAGTTCATCCTCCTTTCCCAATGCACCAACTTCTCTTGCAGACATGCAAACTCACCTTGTAGGTTTGTTAACCCTTCAAACTTGGCCACATAACCTTCCATCTATGCACTGTGAGCAGAGCTTGATCCTACTCTCTTGGCCACATTCATCCTTGGTGTCTAGGCATTTTATTTGCATAGTAAGGTTGACATCTACCTCTTACCCTCATTGTAAGATCAACTAGGTCATTCTTCCCTTATCTTTACAGGAATCAATAGATTTGAGGTGTGCCCTTCTTTGCAAGTAATCTCAGCCTATTTTTCCCACCTTTCTTTCATCAATAATGCATGTGGCTCCCTATCCATGACATACTCAAGTGTCATGACTCCTTGGGGATGAATATGACCTTCTTGAGAGCATAATACCTCATAGGAACAAACCTTTTCCTCTGTTGTGACTATTCCTTGGGCCTTCCTTGATGCCATCTTGAGATATTGTGGCTACTAAAATTATTTCACGGCCTCCTCATGTATCATAATTATACGACCCTCAGACTAGGGCTATCTTAACAATACATCTTGCTAGCATCCTCTCATCAAATGATTTCCTTCACTTTATTTCCTAACCATGTCCTCAGGCCTCCTTAAATAGATTTATCCTAATCCTTCTAGGAACCCTCTAGACCTTAGGGGTTTGATCCTCTTTTAGACTTAGGAATTTAATTTAATTTAGTTTTAATTTTTCTTTTTAGGATTTTAAACCCCATATGGTTCTAAAACCCCTTCACTTTGGTATTTTTCTCACAAATTCCTTTTCAGACCAAAATTATCACAAACCCCAAATCTGGGCTTGTGGAATACCTCCCAAGATACTCGTTTCAACATCTAATAGCCTACTAATGGTTAATTTTGACTCCTTCAACACTTAACTAGAGTTTCCTGGATGCGGGTGTGCAGTACAGATAAGGGTACGAAGGCGGCTAGATGGGCTGGCACGTGGTTCACACCCAACGCCATCTGGCCTCACTCGCTGCCAGCCTTCATTCTCCCGGTAAGCTCATTCAATGTTGCGTTAATGCAGCCCGACACCCCAAATTGGCATTTCTGCTCTTATGTCATGGTGCTCCTCCAGTTCTTCATTGTTCCTCCTCGGCGAATGTTTGGTATCCTTGTTGTCGCAGTGCTCTGCTCTCGGGTTAGTCCAGGGAATCGCTGCGCTCTGAAATGCGGGGTTGATTCTCAGCTGGGACTTCTGGCTTTCCAAAGACCTTCCTGCAACTTTATTTGCTGCCTGTCCTCTATCATTATCAGTGCTTCTTTGAGCGAGGTTGCTCTCCCCCTTCCCATCTCTCCCGGCTTGCAAAGATTTGCTACTTGTTCTGTTCCCTCGGCTCTATTCAGCATGCCTATATTGTGCCAAAGAATGGGCTGTAGAAGGGGAGGCTCCTAGAGGCGACCCATTCGCCAACCCTCTTCCTCTACCACGGACTCCTCCTCTTTCTCATCAGGATTTAGCTCTGATCGCCATCCAACCACCAGGAGAGGTCGTGGACGTGGCAGGGGAAAATATGCTTTACAGTCGAGCTCTCACAATATTCATGCTCATACGACCCGTTTTCAAATCCCCTGTACTCTCAGTAATCACTCTTTCATTGCTTCTGTTACTATTCAGCTGAGCGAAGGCACAATTGGTTTGGTGTCAGCAACTCCAAATGCGACTACAGAGACGAGGGAGAAAGAGTCGCTAGGCACTTCTCAGTTTCATAGCCAGCAGAACAAGGCTCCCTATGTCAACTCGGGAGAGTCCGAGTGTTCCGATTGAAGGCGGTTCTCCAAGCGAAGAGGGCCATCCCTTAGATGATTATTATTCCTCCAGTTTTGGATGTCGAATCGTGGAAGAAGCGCCTTCCACCACTCAAGATGCATAATAAGGTTTTCGTTCTCTGGTTGTAGTTTCCCTGTCTGTTTAAAGCTAAGGGTTTTGTTGCTTTTTGACTTAGATTATAGTTCTGACCTGGGCAGCACTCCCATGATCATATGTATAAGCTCAAACAAGTTGTTTCGATATTCTAGTCAGTCTATAGGTTTTGACAATGTTGTTTTCTGTCTCTATGTACCAGTCATGGTCCTGGTTCTAGTTAGTCATCAGCTAATCTTCTTGGGTCAATTTTCATAAATGTAATGTGAGTAAGTTGCCTTTCTGGGCTAGACCTCTCAAGGCCACTGCCTCTCTGTAAAAATATTTTGTATCAATATAGGAGTAGAATTATTCAAAAAAAAAAAAAACTTAACTAGAGTTACGATATTGACTTTTCTAGAGTCCTCTTCATCATGGTCATGTCTAACCCATTTTCTAGGAATAAGGAGAGCTAACGTGGCATTCTTTTGAATCATGGTGGTCAAAACAGGAAGGTCAACTTCTAGATGACATAACCTTTGCATATAGACTCTAAGGTATTTCTTGCGTCATTGGAAAGGTATCTACATGTAGAATAGCACTAGGGGTATTGCACTTAAGAAAAAAATCCCTCCCGGCAAAAAAAACATCAGTTGATGCCTCAAATTACCTCCTAAAGGTTTCAAACCCCAATTCACCAAATTGGGACCCATTGGTAAAAATGGTCATGTGCGTTGGTCCCTCCAATATTTCCATTCTAAAAGCATCAAGATGGATGAAAATTAATATAATGATCCAATCTGAATCACCACAACAATTTATGGATTAGTATTTGTGCTCCATTCTCACATTATTGTACATGGTTTGTACCTATAGTTTTTAAGTATCTAGACCATAACACCCTCCAAGGCACATGTACATCAATTAGGGGAGTAAACTATCACATCCTTGTAGTATTTCACATGTGGCTTAGTGCTAAGGTCCACCCCCTTCCCAACTAACTTATCTACATGAGCAGGGGAATAAATTTCCTTCTACTTGTTAGATTTCCCTTGCCAAGCTACCTCTAACTCCATGTTATTCAATAAACGATGGGTTGACCCACCCTTTATTGTTATAGATATTTTTTGGCTCTGCAACCCCAATCAAACATGTCCATAAACCAAGTCCCTAAAAGTGTTGTTCCATCCCCTAAAAGAACAAGGTCAGCTGATTACATCATCTCCCAGAAGTTCTCCATGAAAAACTACTCAGAACTGGTCAAAGCTAGACCATCTCACCTGTTCCATGGTCAAAGTGCGCTGCATCCCACCTAAATGCACATGGGAGGTGCGATGCATACTGAAAATCCCTTCTATGGGGTGCAATGGGCGAGAGTGGACAAATGGCAGAGTCAATTTGCGAGGTGGAGGATCATGGAATATTCCAGAAACTTCTCCTGTGACACTTGCCTCTCTGCATTCACCCAGGGATGAGTAAGAGATCATCAATCTCCAAGTGGAATCAAGAACTATCAGAGAGAGGACACTAATCAAATCTCAGAAGCTGACTCACCTCCCTGCAATCATCTATAAATGGATCCCTCATCCCAGAGATCTAGAGGCTGGAATTTTGTATCTTGTAAGGAAGTGTTGCTGGTTTCTTGGTGTGACATCATAGTGTTGGGTGACCTAAGCTTTTCATGAGGTGAAGAAGGGCTTTCTTGCTGAGAGGATGATGCTGGGTCAGAACAATTGGTTGTAATCCTCTTTGCTATTCTTGATATTAATAAAGCTATTCAAGTTTTCCTCCACATTCTTGTATGATTGATGATATATGCATTTGTGTGGTCAATATATATCTGGTCCTATATTGTTTGTGATAGTAGATCTCTGTTCTTGGATAGTGTTATGCTACTTTGATTCCACAGGTGCTCTTTTAAGCTGGGTAGACGAGGAAGCGAGTGGCAAAGATCTATCAGAAGGGAGAGGAATCAAGCAAGGAACCAAGCGCAAGACAGAGGTTGGTCTCCTTTGTTCCCCTCTTATCTACTTCTCATAAAGGAAAACGAAAGTAGTTTTAGTTTGTTTGTTTCTAAGATAGCTACCAGTCTTAGTGGGACTAGTAGCTCTGAATGGACACTAGATTTCCCGATAACATTTATCACAACGGTAGGGTTCTAGATCTTCCAACATTGCCCAAACATCAATAACTAGTTGTACCATTGGGTCTTTAGGGACTTTTGCATAACCAAATCTTGAGCCACTAAAATAAATTCCCATTTCCCTTGGACTAATTGAAACCAAATGACCATTATGCTCAACACCCTAACTTGAAACCAAAAACCCTAAGAAGGGTGTGTAGTATTATCTCCTTGCCTCACCCAACATAAGTCTATGAAGAGGACAATCATTGATAAGGTGATCATGTGCCTAACATGGTAAGTGTGCATTTGATAAATTAAGGAAGTGCAAGTTCTATTGCCAAACTCTGTTAATGGTGCACAAATAAATGAAGGAGTAAGATTTCACTCCAAGTCCACTTGCACACGCACTCAAATTTTCATGGAAGGAGTTACAACATCCATCTAGAATGACAAACTTTCCAACCTCATGGGAAAAAGATTGAAAAAAAAGAAGCATGTTTATAGGAAAGGTTAAAAATTCCAACCAAAATTATTGAGCATGACCATAATAATTTAGATTAAAATTTTAAATCCAACATTAGATGCATGTAAGATATCTAGAAATATTCCATATAACAAAGTGCAACATATGATGGGTTGCAACATCAAAATTGAATAACAAGTACACATAACTTAACCCCAAGCCCCAACCATAATTCAACAAAATCCCCTTCACCTTCCAATCAAATTGAAAAAAGGTTAACGTCTCCCTTCTTCGAAATTCTACCTTAAAAGACAAAGTTAAAGGTTTCCTTTTTCAAAATTGTATCAAGAAAACAAGATCAGTCGCATTTCCAAATGTGCACACTCCTCAAATTATTCTCTCGAATTGAGGTCAATGTGTTAACATCCTCTCGAGTTGAGGTCAATGTATTAACATTATTCGCTAGGTCGTGTGGGGAATTTGATATGAGTCTCCTCAACCCCTCGTTGTTGTGTGAGCATTGGATTTGTTGATATAGATTTCTCATCCTTTCCTATCACCAAATCTGCACTCATAGTTGTCAAATAGGGCTCCTCATGAGACAATATAACCCTTAAAATATCCTAGGAGGGGGTAGCTCCTTCAATCCAAAAAGGCTCCACTATTGGAATCAAACTAAGCACCACCCCATCACTACGTGCAATCACTATCTTTGTGTCCAACTTAGCCTCATAATAAACAATGCCTCCATGGAAACTACATGTAGAATTTAACCGAAGAGGAAATCAAATTAGCTGAAAGAAAAATTAAAATTGCAACAACAACAACAAAAAAAGTCAAACACAATTCACAAAGTGTTTACCTGGGGAAACCCCAACTCCACAAAGTGTTTATCTTGGGAAACCCCATTAGCCTCATAATAAACAATGCCTCCATGGAAACTACATGTAGAATTTAACTGAAGAGGAAATCAAATTAGCTGAAAGAAAAATTAAAATCACAAAAACAACAACAAAAAAGTCAAACACAATTCACAAAGTGTTTACCTGGGAAACCCCAACTCCATAAAGTGTTTATCTTGGGAACCCCAATTCCAGGTAAAAACCCAGTTAACAAAATTCCATTAGTCACTTGGCCAAAACCAAACCAAGTCGTCTGAGCCTTCGTCACTCACCTCTAATCCCATTAAAATAGAGTTCCGCTTAGCCTTTTAAAGGCTCCATTACATACAGTCCACAGGAACAAAACTATGGGCAACCAAAAAACCATGGGCCCAAAACCACTATTGTTGACCATCAACTTTCACTCTTTTCCTGAGTCAATTTTACCTAACAATTCCCCCTTAAACCTTGACTTGTGGTTTCCTTGACCAAGTCTAGCCAAACTAGCAAAGTGAGTCAATGTCGCTCATTCTAGCCCTCACCCCTCAAAGTTTATACCCAAGGTATTTGTTAACCCGACATGCCCCCTATCACCTAGGTCTAACATAAGAATTTATTGGAAACGTCTTATTATGTCTTACAAGAGTATGCTCATTGTGTCGAGAGGTGCTCTACAACCTAGTATTGGGGTAGCCTCTACAATCCAGTACATGGGTAGATGTGTAGATGTAAATGTTTATAAAATTTAACATTTATATGTCAACTTAATTAAAAATAGGGGGAGATGTTGTACTGTCTCTAAATGAATGTAAAAATTTAAATATTGGCTCAATAAATAATAAAAAGTTAAAAGTAATAAAAATGAGTGTAAACATATATATATATATATATATATATATATATATATATATATATATATATATATATAGATAGATAGATAGATAGATAGATAGATAGATAGATAGATAGATAGATATATATATATATATATATATATATATATATATGAGTGTAATAAAAATAATAAAATTCAAAATTTGTTTGTTTTCTAGGGAAACTTAGTCCCTCCAACTCAAGTCAAAAAAATACTTAGGAAAAAATTGCATAAATAATTATAAGTTACATTGGTCAATGCTAAATTAACAAGTGTTGCCATAAGTTGAAATTATGCTTTCATAAAAATTGCAAATTGATATATGAAATGGATAAATCAATTGTCACATAGGGAGCAAGGATTTGCATAAATTTTGGTGGGTAGTAACCACTAGTAAGTCACACATTTACATTTTTACTCCTACTTATTAAAGTGTTAAATATCATATAAATAATGGTGTTGGTAAGTATATTTATTTACATCTTCCTATCCATTTTTAATGCAAATACTTGTTTAAAATATGGTGCGCTAAATATGAACTTGATGATAAATATGTTTAGATAATCTTCGGCAAAATCACATAACCACTTTATTTGAGAGAATAATAATAATATATCTATTTTTAATTAACAAATGAATGCCTTTATTTACCTATTTCGAGAAATATTAATTAACTATTTTAGGGGTTTGACCAGGATCATTAGGTCAAAATTAGCCGTTGGAGTCTCTGCACACTCTATTTAATCAAGCTAAGCCAGATTGGTTCTTCAACTTGTCCTGTCAATGAACCACACTGGTTGGTTCGAAACGCGTCGACAAAAAAGTGGTTATGTGATTTTGCCGAAGATTATCTAAACAATGTTATGGATCACAGAAGTCTAAACTCCTTGATAAATATGTTATTTACTTGAGTATGAACTATTTTCAAAGATTTAAATTTTGGTTGATTTTCCTATGAAACTTAACAATGAAAAATCACTCCACAAATATATCAAATTCATGGCATAAATATTGCAATTGGAGGCAGTTAATGGCACAAAGGCTACAATAATAAGGCCTTCAAGTTTATTGTCTAATCAAATGTTTGAAAAATAAATAATTTTTATGAAAGTTAAAACTAATAAATTAAGATGTGAAGTGGATAAGTAAGACTAATGATGGCTGATAGACAAATCATGGTATAGTCTTGCTTTGGCACAAACTAATAAATTAAGATGTGAAGTGGATAGAAGAGATTGCATAAATTTTGGTGAGTAGTAACCATGCATTTCTACATATTTACAGTTTTACCTCTACCTAAGTGTTGAAGGAAACATAAATAATAGTGTGAAGTAACTTCATATTTTTTTAATATATAAATATTTTCTCCTAGAGATGCTACAGGTGTAAATGTTTGTAAAATTTAACATTTAATAAAAATAATAAAATTCAATTGGTTATATTATAATTTTGTTTTGTATGGAAGCTTACCCCTCCAACTCAAGTTAGAAATTATGCTCTCGAAAAATTACATAAATAATCAATGCTAAATTAACAATGGTTGATAGACAAATCATCTTATAGTCTTACTTTGGCACAGACTAACAAATTGAGATGTGAAGTGAATTGCTTGCTCAAGCACAAAAGTTTCCATAAATTTTTGTGGGTAGTAATCATTAGTAAGTCTACACCTTTACAATTTCCTCCTTCATAAGTGCTAAAAAAACATAAATAATGGTGGGAAGTAACTCATGTAAGTATATTTTTTACATCTTATTCCTATCCATTTTTTATGCAAAGACTTGGTTAAATTATGGTGAGAAGTAATTGATGGTAAATATGTTATTTACTTGAATATAAGTTATTTTCAAATATTTTATTTTTGGAAGGTTTTCTTACAAAGCTTAAGAATAAAAAATCACCGCACAAATAGCTAAAAATCATACAGGCATATTGCAACTATATCCAAAACTTATGGCATAAATCCACAAGGCATTAAATTGTGCAAGGGGTGCAATATGACCTTCAAGTTATAGTCTAATCAAATGTTTCAAAATTATTTTTTTAATAATATTAGAAAATAAATATTTATTTGTCAAAGTTAAAAAATATAACTACGACTATATCCAAAATTTATGGCATAAAATATGTAAGGCAATTATCCACAAGGCATTAAATTGTGCAAGGGGTGCAATATGACCTTCAAGTTATGGTCTAATCAAACGTTTCAAAATTATTTTTTTAATAATATTGAAAAATAAATATTTATTTGTCAAAGTTAAACATTATAATTGTGACTATATCCAAAACTTATGGCAGAAAATTTACAATATAACAAGTTTCTTAATCATGGATATCTACCCCCACTTTACCATGAATATTATTAACTTGTAAATAGGTTTTGTTACAATACTATGGGCCAATACCATGGGTTATCAATACCACATGCCCAAAAACCATAACTCATTTCACAATAAAAACTTAAAATGTAAAACATTTTGGACATTACATATATCATTGATTACATAGAGTGAAAATTATCGATCATATGGATGGAGGGGAGAGAGATGAAACATGGAGAAAGTGGGGGAGGGGAGAAAAGGATAGAGGGATGGAGATAGCGACAAAGCTAGAGAGAGAGAGAGAGAGAGAGAAAGAGAGAGAGAGAGAGATAGAGAGAGAGAGAGAGAGAGAGAGAGAGAGAGAGAGACTGATGGGGAGGATAGAGAGAGGAAAATAAAAGAATGAAGAGAGAGAGAGGAGGAGGAGGGGAGGGAGAGAGAGAGAGAGAGAGAGAGATATGGAGTTGGAGGGGGTGAGAGAGGGAGGGAAGAACAAAGACCATATATAGAGGTAGAGAGAAAGGGAGTGACAAGGGAGAGATGGAGAGAGAGTGAGGGAGAGAGGGGAGGAGGAAATTTAGAGTGGAGGGGAGAGAAGGGGAAGATAGAGACGAAGACATAGATATGGAGGGGGGAAGAGAGAGAATGAGATATTGACAAATTTGGAGGGTAGATAGAGAGAGAGATATAGAAGGGGGAGACATAGGGTGGTGGGAGGGAAAGAAAGAGAGGGAGGACTTGGGTGAGAGGAGAAAGGAAGGCAGAGAGAGGGATGAATGAAGACATAAAGAGATAGAGGTGGAGAGAGAGAGGGAATGACAAGGGAGAGATGGAGAGAGAATGAGTGAGAGAGGAGGGAAGAGAGAGAGGGAGAGATAGATCTAGCCTAAATATGGTATGTGTGTATATAAAAACTAGCCTAGATCCATCTTAACCCTAGATCTATCAAGCGTCAAGAGGGATCAAATCTCATGTGGTGCAAACCTATTTTAGAGTGAAAAAAGATTTGATCCTTCTCGACAATTGATAGATCTGAGATTAAAATGGGTCTAAATTTATTTATATGCAATAAATTTTGACTCCATTATAATAATAATTTTTTCAACTTCTTAATTATTGTAGCATATATGTTTCTATCCTCTTGTCCTGTGATTTCCTTATCCCTAATTTTCTCTTCTCCTAATCCACTAATGCACTGCTCGCATTAATTTAACTGGCCATCGTGCAGGCCCGTTTATCTCCTTGCCAATAATTCCATTCATGCATGTCACCAAGTTGACCCAATCATTGTGGCTCAAATAACTAATTTCTCCACCCCGGTTGTGGCTAGTGCCTCGGCCATGCCAAGCTCTGTCCTCTACCAGTACCTCTCTTTCCTCTTTTGTAGTAGCGGGAATTGTGAAATTAATGCTAATATAATCATGTTCCTACTTAACTATAAATGCCATAATTCACCATCCCCAAGCCGAGGAATGTCAAGATAAATTTTAAAATCAAGTAGTCTACTCCCTACCTTCTCTTCAGTGTTCAACCACCAACCACCTTCATTGCATTAACTCCCGGAGCGGACCACCAACCTCCCCACATTAACTCCATCCATCACCTCCCTCTCCCATTAAAATTTCATACACTACTCCCCACCCGTATCGCATCCTCTATATCCCCTGTTGCAGCAACCCAGAACTTTGGCTGACCTCACCCACACACAGACCACCTGTTCACGCACCGGTCTTCCTTGTTCATGCAAAGCTGTCAATGGAGCAGGTACCACTCTTTCCTTTTCTCTGTAGAAACAAAAAATAAAAATAAAAAATAAAAAAAGTTGTGCATGAAATTATTTGTTTTATTCTCCTAGCATCTGTGTCCACCAACTTGAATCACTACAGAGAAATGATACTTTTGACTTGAAACTAGCCATGCCACCTGGGGGATTTAACCAACTAATTAGATTTCTAAGTTAATTTGCATGAAGTCATTATCTTTGTTACGTTAACCTCAATAATTTCTATTGTAAATATGAATGTTGAGGGAGTAAGAATCCATCCTTCATGGATTTCTATTTTGTCAAGCCAGAAGTCCACCTTGTTTTAGAATGGAATTCTTATCATTTAAGGAAATCTTCTACAAATTGTTTCTAAAAATTTCAATTTTTTTTTCTTGTACATTGTAAGCTATGTGGCATGTTCTTATTAGATTATTTAGGCATTAATGGTTGATCAAACCCTAAGCCTTAATCAAACCCTAATCAAATAGCCAAATTTCAGATGATTTGGGTATTTTAGTTTCAGATGAGGGTTTAGTCAAACTTGTTGGGGTTTCAATGTAATTTTGTTGGATTTGAAGCCACATATATCTTAGAAGATACTGGAGGGGATCTTGATATGTACATATTCGATTTCTTATTTGTTTGAAGATTGTTGACATGCACTTTATTTTTAGATTTTAGGTTTTGTATATCATGCTTATCAGCAATGATGAAACTGCTAAATCTTGTATGCATTATATTTTGGGTCCCCCATGATCATAAGATTATCAAGGAAAAAGATAAAAGTATTTATCTTTACACCTCTCAAAATAAAAGGGACAGACCTGCAAAAGTTAAAATGAACTAAGCAAGAAAACAACCAAGCTAGTTAACTTACTAACAACTAATTTGAAGTTTTATGGACACACCAAGATTGCTCCTTATATACGAATCTCAGTCTCGGGAGTTTCTAACCCACTGTAGGGAAAAATTGGATGGTTCTTGTCTAAACATATTTTTCATAAAATCATATCTATGTTACCCAAAAATATCCCATTGTAGCTTTAGTGAAATAATGGAAGAAACCTTTGTTGGCATTATGATTCATGTGTTGTACTTGATGGCAACCCACTTGTAGCAGAACAACTCACTTTTATATGGTAACTAGATGAATCTAAAGAAGAGATATCAGAGGTGATAGAATGCATGGCAATTGTGTTTACATATGTGACAAAATGTAGGGCAGTTCAAAGGAATCATTTCAGAAGTAATATGGCAAATCACATTATAACAAGTCTATTCAAAAGGAACAAAGTAATGGTACAAAAGAATAGGATGAAGGAACAAAGGATTATAGATCAGAATCAAGAAATTGAAGAAAGAGAGTAGTTTAAGAAGTATACACTGGTTCACTTTGTCCAAGTAGCGTATACACGCGAGTTAACAGAACAAAAGGAGCGTATACATATACACGCACTTTCACAGAAGGAAAAGCACGTATGGGATGGAAAATCAAGGTTTTGGTCCAAGGCATTAGTCAAAGGTATTTGGATCAAGTTTTTGTTCCAAGGTATTGGTCTGAGGTATTTGGTCCAAGGTATTGGTCCTAGGTGGTTTTGGTCCAAGGTATTGAGAAAGGCATAAAACTATATAAGGAGGAGAAGATCATTAGGCCAAGGTGTGCAAGTATTGAATATCTTATGAAGTGTTAGATCAAATATGCAGGTTATGGGCTTCTGATGCTTTTCTTGATCTGAACTAAGGATGCACCTATGTGGTTGATGATGGATGATGGATCAAGATCATAATGACTTATCATTATGTGATCTGACAATGGATAGGCTAGATCTGATTTCTAACGCACATTTTATCCTTTATATATGATGATCTGGGTATGTCTGAAGTCTAGAATTGCAGCGAAGTTATAAGTAAGTATTTGCAGATCTATACGCTGGTTCGCTTTGGTGAAGGTGTGTATACACGCTGGTTTGTCTCTTCCAAGTGGTGTATGAAAAAGAAAAGCTTGATGTTCAGAGATGACTGATTTATCATATCAATATTGTTGTTTTGATGTTGTATTACTGTTGTTTGTCAATGATGTCTTCTTAGATATGAATGTAGAACTGAATGTATAAGGAAATTGAGTCTAATTGATTGATTGATTGAGAAGGAAGGGTGATCCTTGTTGCTATATGTTTAGAACTCTATAATATGACAATATATCTTCAGAATGTCACTGATTGGTACAGTTTGTGGTTCAGAAGCTTTATGATTCAGTATCTTTACAGATATACGCAGGTTGGGCTAAAGGAAGTAGCGTATAAATGCAGATTGGATTCATTGAAGGAGCGTATACATTCTGACACATGCCTTTTGAAGTTACAGTTAGTTCTAGTTGTTGATGCAGTGATCTGGGTTTAGATCTGTGTACTGGTTATAGCGATCTATCTATTCCAGTTGTTTGGTTGAATTTGATTAAGTTTGAATGAATGGTTGATTCAGTTGTGCCAGAGGTTCAGTGATTGTATGATTCAATATGTCAGAAGTTTCAGTGATTGTTTGATTCAGTACACTAGAGGTTTCAGTGATTGATTGTTTCAGTTATATCAGAGAGTGATGATTGGGTTTCAGTTATATCATAGATTGATGATTGGGTTTTGGTGATTGGTTGATGTAGATGTATTTGATGGTTGTATTGCAATGGTGATTAATTTTGAGCTTCAATGTTGTTAATGGATCTAGTATGAAAATTGGATGAAACGTGGCCTTCAGATTGTGGTGTTGTGTTCCAAGAGTATCCAGTCCGAAAATTCATGAAACGTGGTCCCTGGAGGAAAAGAGAAGGTCATAGTCTTCTATAGGCTAGCGCCTATGTCACGGTAAACATATTGGCCAGTACAAGAGCCAGGGGGTTGGAGCTCCCTTCTAGTAGTAGCTGGAAAAGGAGTGAAGGTTGGAGCCTTCTGTAGATCGACGCCTACGTACTAGTAAATGAATCGGCTAGTACAAGAGCTAGGGGGTTGTAGCTCCCTTTCGGTAGTAGCTGGAAAATGAGAGAAGGTTGTAGCCCTCTATAGGTGGGTTCCTATGTACTGGTATGAGTCTACACCAGTACAATATTGCAAACATATTTTCTTATTATTAAAAGAAGATAGAGACGACAACAGCAGGTGGTTTTCAACCACATTGGGTTTCCACCTTAAATCTTGGCGTTCATGTGTGTTGCTTATGTGTGATGGTTTATTCTATTATTACTGCACATGGTTACTATTTAATGTTTAATAAAGTACTAATGCTCTGATTAAAGATCAGCATATGATGAATTAACTGAATCATAAGTTCACTGGATATATGTTGGTTTCCTTAAGAACAGTTGCGTACACACGCGAGTTCCCTTCACTGAAGCAGTGTATATAAATCTGAGTATGGAAATGAAAAAGTTATTGATTTGTAAACACTGATTCACCCCCCCCCCCCCTCTCAGTATTATTTCCAACAATTGGTATCAAAGTGGGTCTTTTGGCAAAAGCTTGATTGCTTGAAGGAGATCCGTAGAAATAATGGGAAAGAAGCTAAAGAAGAAAGCACCTCAAAAGAAAAAGGCATCTCAAAGGAATTGTCACAGTGGGAGAGACGATTGGGGATTATGTGGAAGAAACTCTTCAGATTCAGAATCACCTCAGAATGAAGATGAACAAGCAAAAGAATTATCAGGTATGAATATGTTGTCCTCTGGTGATACATTTCTCTGTTCATTTGAAGATAATGAAAGTGATAGCGAAACAACTGAATTTTCTCTTATGGGTGAAAGAGAAAGAAATCAAATAGAGGCAGAATTTAAAAGGCTCACAAATATAATTAGAGATCAAGAAGATCTAATTGATAAAAGGAAATGTTCCTACAAAGAAGAAGTTACCATATTAAAATATCAGTTGGAGGATGGAAACAAGGTAAGGAAGCAATACAAGGAAAAGGAAGATCAATGTCAAAAGCTACAGGATGAAGTGACATCATTAAGAAATGAATTAAGTGAAAATAGTACAACAATCAAAAGACTTAAATATAGATCCAGTTACTATGAAAGTCTTGAAGCTAAGATCCTCTCTCTAAAAGAAGATCTTGAAAAATCAAATAAGCAGAATGAAGAACTACTCCAAGAAGATGAAGAACAAGAAAATGACATTCTCAAATTAAGGAAACAAGTGGAAGAAGGAAGAAAGGCTGAAGAAATCTTGAAGAAGCAATATTTGGAAAAGGAAGAGTAATATCAGGTTGAGGTAAATATCTTAAAAGGTAAATTAGAAGAAAAGCATAAACTATTACGATTTCAAGACAGTGCTAAGATTTTGAATAATATTCTTAGTATTCAAAGGTCTCCTACCATCAAAACTGGTCTTGGTTTTCATGAATTTGTTGAAGGTGAATCTAACTCACAAGGTGAGGCAAGGAACTCTAATGCAAAATCTGAAATGCTCAATAAAGATATGATAGGTCAACCCCATTAACAACCAAGGAAAGAAAGTCTTCAAAGAAAACCTTTTGCGCCTAACTGTGGAAGTGATAGTCAGTTATTTCCTCTGATAAATAATGTTGAATGTTTTATATGTCATAAATTTGGACATGTTGCAGCGAGATGCGGAAGTAGAATGGTTCAAGACCATCACATAGAAAGATCAGGAACTTCCAGGTACTTTAAGGGATATTGTTTTTCTTGCAATATGTTTGGCCACAAAGCCATTGATTGCTATAGAAGGAATATGAAACATGTAAGATGCTATGCTTGTAAAAAGTTTGGAAATATAGCAAAGGAATGCAGGAGAAAATTTCAGGAACCATACCAAAAGGATAGAACATCATCACACTCGAAGATATGGAAGAAGAAGGAAGTACAATCAGAAAGATGTGGAATAGCACAGTGTACAAACATAACAAACTCAGGGGGAGCTGAAAGTGTGAAACTTCAGTGTTCTAAATCACATACGCAATTTTCATGAAGAAAAGTCACGTATATACGCGAGTTCGAAGCTGCACAGTCGCATATATGTGGGTTTGAAGAAAAAGCAATGGGACAGACTCAGAAAAATGGGTCTGATATGGTTCAATCAATTATCAAATATCTAGTTGATGATGATTACAGTCTGCTGATAATATGTAGAAGTACTCTTGTCCCTCATAAGTTGTTGATGACTTGACATATATCTGATTCATGATGATTCCTTAATATTTCTTACTGATATATGCAAAGATCATATCTGACAGTGGACAGGTGGCATAGGTTCAAGGGGAGAATATGATATTCTTCTAATATTGCATTGTTGACATTATATTTAGAAGTCTTTAGTACCTAATGACTCTTATTAATGGTGATGAGGTTTATGTGGCTAAAAGTGTTTAAATGATACATCATGCCATGTTGCAATTATGAGTTGCCTATGATGATGATACTTGTATTGCTTGGGGTTACACAGTTGTTATTCAAATCATATTTATGGGTGATTGTGGATGACTTTTTGATGATGCGTACAATACATATATGTTGCTGATATGGTGATCTTCATAAGGACAAGGAGAAGTACAAAGCTTGAGTACACAACTTCATTATTTGATGATGAGCCACTCATTTCTTTTATGCTAGTGGCATCATGCCTTGAAAGATGCATAAAGTTCATATGGTGCAATTATGATGTAGGATTCCTATAGTTCTTGGCTCTCACATGGTTGAGGATTGTTGTTGTTGATGGTATCAAGAAATCTTGACAAATGACCATGAGCTCATGGTTTTCTAGATACACATTATGTTGGATACATGGATGATTACTTAAGTTGCATATTGAAAAATATCGTTGATTGGCCAAGAGAATGGTGTTATTGCAGGTCTCATGAAGACATAGGTATTTAAAGACATGGATATTCGGAGACATGGCTTACTTAGTCACATAATGATTCTTACCTTATGATGATAGGTTGAT
The DNA here is from genome assembly GCA_031772625.1 of Pinus tabuliformis. NCBI lineage: Eukaryota > Viridiplantae > Streptophyta > Pinopsida > Pinales > Pinaceae > Pinus > Pinus tabuliformis. The sequence goes on from CM062808.1 coordinate 600,328,134, forward strand.
ACTCACATATGTTGATTATCGTGGTTGATGCTTATCAAGATGTGAGATGTTTCCTAGTGATGATACATGGTTGATATATTGAGGGTTCTTGTGGAAAGATCATGCAATTCTTGATGATGATTCTATGATCATAGATGATGACTATGGTGCTTTCACATACATATGATATGATTTTGTGTTACTACTTGGAGATATGACATATGCTTAGTTGATTCGTGGAAGGTTATGATAAGGCTCTTTCTACTAAGGAAACAGAGCAAGTTGATCTTGATGAGATCAAGAGGATGAGTTGATATCTATATGCAGCATACTTTTTCATAGGTTGATGATAATTACATTGTCATATCTTGGGAACTAATGATGGACATATACATGTTGCTGATATATTCACTAAACCACTTCCTAGAAAAATATTTAAATATCTCAGACAAAAGCTGGGAGTAGTTGTTGCATCATCCTACTATTAAATCCAGTTTTTCAAAGGAAGGTTATTATACACAGGTTTCATGAAGTATAGTCGCGTATACATGTAGGTTTCTGTGGCTGAAGGGGCGTATATGTTTTTCTGACAGGAAAAACAGTGGGTCAGACTCTGATATGGGCGCTCTGTCTGATGTTGATGATTACAGTCTGACGATATGTTTTTGTTCATTACTTTTTATTTGACTGAAAAAGATGCCTTGATGAATGACTTGTTGACAATGCACAGGTAGCATAGGTTCAGGGGGAGCATTAGCCTTCACTCGCATTCTGCATTGTTGGCATTATGGTTGTTGAGTCTAGCTATGGCTTTAGATATTTATACCATTTGTTGCTTAAGTCATATAAAAGTCTAGGGTGTGATATGACTTCTCATACATTTGAATGAGTCCTATTGGACAAGTGATGTAATTTGTATCCCCACTTTACATGGGATGGATGATGTAATATTTATTGTATTTTTGTCATGTATAAACAATTGGTATATCCCCACTTGGTTGGGTGGATGAGTCAAATTTGGTATATCCCCATTTGATTGGGAGATTGATGTATGTATGAGTCATTGGTGATAGGAAGGTCAAACTCACATAGTTGAGTTATAGAGTCATGTTATTCTTTTGGAAAATATTTTTGTAGAATCTGCATGTACTCAAGGGAAGCATGGATAGTTTAGTGCATCACAACATGTACAAAAGAGGAGTTTAATCTGAGAATTCATCTTGTGCCTAGGGGGAGCTCGATCAATGTTTATATTTAGTTGTTCAGATATGAAAGTATTCATTTTGGTCAGCCCTTTTCCCTTGATATCGAAGGGGAAGAATATCATGGTCTGCCCTTTGCCCTTGATGTCAAAGGGGGAGAGCATTTTGGTGTTGCTTGTTATCTCTAATAGTTTCTACAGCTTGTAGTAATCAACACCAACATGGTTGCCATCAAGTTCAAAGGGGGAGATTGTTGGCATTATGATGCATGTGTTGTACTTGATGGCAACCCACTTGTAGCAGAACAACTCACTTTTATATGGTAACTAGATGAATCTACAGAAGAGATATCAGAGGTGACAGAATGCATGGTAGTTGTGTTTACAAATGTGAAAAAATGCAGGGCAGTTCAAAGGAATCATTTCAGAAGTAATATGGAAAATCACATTATAACAAGTCTATTCAAAAGGAACAAAGTAATGGAACAAAAGAATAGGATGAAGGAACAAAGGATTACAGATCAAAATCAAGAAATTGAAGAAAGAGAGTAGTTTAAGAAGTATATGCTGGTTCACTTTATCCAAGTAGCATATACACGCGAGTTAACAGAACAAAAGGAGTGTATACGTATACACGCACTTTCACAGAAGGAAAAGCACGTATGGGATGGAAAATCAAGGTTTTGGTCCAAGGTATTGGTCTGAGGTATTTGGCTCAAGGTTTTGGTCCAAGGTATTGGTCCGAGGTATTTGTTCTGAGGTATTGGTCCGAGGTATTTGGTCCAAGGTATTGGTCCTAAGTGGTTTTGGTCCAAGGTATTGAGAAAGGCATAAAACTATATAAGGAGGAGAAGATCATTAGGCCAAGGTGTGTAAGTATTGAATATCTTATGAAGTGTTAGATCAAATATGCAGGTTATGGGCTTCTGATGCTTTTCTTGATCTGAACTAAGGATGCACCTATGTGGTTAATGATGGATGATGGATCAAGATCATAATGACTTATCATTATGTGATTTGACAATGGATAGGCTAAATCTGATTGCTAATGCATGTTTTATCCTTTACATATGATGATCTGGGTACGTCTGAATTCTGGAATTGCAGCGAAGTTATAAGTAGGTATTTGCAGATCTATACACTGGTTCACTTTGGTGAAGGTGTGTATACACGTTGATTCGGCTCTTCCAAGTAGCATATGAAAAAGAAAAGCTTGATGTTTAGGGATGACTGATCTATCATATCAATACTATTGTTTTGCTATTGTATTACTACTATTTGTCAATGATGTCTTCTTATATCTGAAAGTAGAACTGAATGTATAAGGAAATTGAGTCTGATTGATTGATTGATTGAGAAGGAAGGGTGATCCTTGTTGCTATCTATTTAGAACTTTGTAATATGATAGTAGATCTTCAGAATGTCACTGATTGGTATAGTTTGTGGTTTAGAAGTTTTATGATTTAGTATCTTTAGAGATATATGCAGGTTGGGCTAAAGGAAGTAGCATATAAATGCAGGTTGGATTCATTGAAGGAGCGTATACATTCTGACACATGCCTTTTGAAGTTACAGTTAGTTCTGGTTGTTGATGCAGTGATCTGGGTTCAGATCTGTGTACTAGTTACAGTGATCTATCCATTCCAGTTGTTTGGTTGAATTTGATTAAGTTTGAATGAATGGTTGATTCATTTGTGTCAAAGGTTCGGTGATTGTATGATTCAGTATGTCAGAAATTTAAGTGATTTTTTTATTCAATACACCAGAGGTTTCAGTGATTGATTGTTTCAGTTATATCAGAAAGTGATGATTGGGTTTCAGTTATATCAGAGATTAATGATTAGGTTTCAGTGATTGGTTGATGCAGATGTATTTGATGGTTGTATTGCAGTGGTGATTAATTTTGAGCTTCAATGTTGTTGATGGGTCCAGTATGAAAATTGGATGAAACGTGGCCTTCATATTGTGGTGTTGTGTTCCAGGAATATCCAGTCTGAAAATTCGTGAAACGTGGTCCCTAGTGGAAGATAGAAGGTCGTAGCCTTCTGTAGGCTGGCACCTACATACTAGTAAACGTGTCGACTAGTACAAGAGCCAGGGGGTTGGAGTTCCCTTCCAGTAGCACCTAGAAAATGAGTGAAGATTGGAGCCTTCTGTAGGTCGGTGCCTATGTACTAGTAAATGGATCGGCTAGTACAAGAGCTAGGGGTTTGTAGCACCCTTTCAGCAGCAGCTGGAAAATGAGAGAAGGTTGTAGCCTTCTGCAAGTGGGTGCCTGCGTACTGGTATGAGTCTGCACCAATACAATATTGTAAACATATTTTCTTATTATTAAAAGAAGACAAAGACGACAACAGCAGGTGGTTTTCACCCACATTGGGTTTCCACCTTAAATCTTGGTGTTCATGTGTGTTGCTTATGTGTGATGATTTATTCTGTTATTACTGCACATGGTTACTGTTTAATGTTTAATAAAGTACTGATGCACAAATTAAAGATCAACATATGATGAATTAACTTAATCATAAGTTCACTGGATATACAATGGTTTCCTTAAGAACAGTTGCGTGCACACGCGAGTTCCCTTCACTGAAGTAGCATATATAAATTTGATTATGGAAATGAAAAAGTTATTGATTTGTAAATATTGATTCACCCCCCCTCTCAGTATTATTTCCAACAACCTCTAGTTGTAAGATGCATGCGAAAAACAAAAAACTCTGAGAAATAATTCAAGCAATGGATAACCCAATAAACTGGATGTTAAATGTTGCCTCAATCTCTCACAAATTCTTGTAACAAAATTGCAAATGTCACACAAAATTCACAAATCAATATCTAATAGCACCCAAAGGACTAATCCTAGCCCCAGAAATATTGCTTTCATAAGTTGATAAACTAAACATCTAACAAGTAATACATACAACTAAAACATCTCAAACAATTCATCTGAAAAAAAATATGTTGCAATGAAGCAATTAATCTGGAAATAATTATATGTTTCAATGAAGCTTGGACTCCCTTTGTGTTTAGGTTTTTTCAATGAAGTCGAAACTATTGTAAAATTCTTGTTATGTTTAGACAAAATAAAGGAAATAACACAACTGAAAATGTGATAACAAAAACAAGCCAACCATTTTTTTGAAGCAGAGGAAGACAAGCAGGTAGAAACCATACTTCAACCAACCTCTGCTGCCAATATTGGACAAACGAGAATCTGAGGGCCCTCTCTCAATTCTGATTCCAAACCTCTCCTCAATATTGCAACCATTGGCTTCCTAATTCTTATCTCCCATGGATTTAATAATCTCAAACACTCTAACAGCAGTCACTCAAGGATCCAAAATTTATGGCTAATCCAAGCACCCACCTATATTTCTTCTCTACCAATTCAAACTCTTTCAGGTCTCCTCATAGAGTTTTGGTGTTGGTTAGAGTTTTAGTGGTTGAAAGTGTTGAAAAGTGTAACTAGGTTCGGTCTTCATAATGACACGTGTAATTGTGATTTTGTGTAATTTATGAAAAGAAGAAAAAAATTATTATTGTAATGCTTGTATCATGGGTTTCATGAGCAAGAAATTTTATTTTTAGTAATGGCTCCCATTGTGAGCCTTTAGGTTTTTTCATCTAGTCATAGAAGTCGAATTGAGTCAATGTCATGTATGAAGGACCCTTCTTGGGCATGTTACATTTTGTATGAGTCATTAGATAAGTATGAAATCCCTCCAAGACAAGCACAAGTCATCTCCCTTCAAGTCAAATTCAAGAAAGATAACAATACCTCTCCAAATGACATGTCGTCCCAACTTGCAGTCATGTCGACTTATTATGAGGCTACAACAACTATATATAGGGTAGTACATCTTCATTTCATAACATAATTTCAAATAAGTACAAAACTGCAGTAAAATAATCTAGGATCACTTGGAAGGAAGTCGTATAGAGAGCGAAAGGAAAGGAAAAGTGAGGTTTGTTTGGGACTATTTTAAGGTTATCCATCACTTGCACGTGCAAGGAAAGGGGATTATTTTTGTTACAGAATAGATCGAAGTATTGCAAGAAGGTCAAAGCAAGAGGAGATAAGGGTATATCTCTAGCCGAGTTGCCAAGGAGAATATATCCCACTAAAGAGAAGGGAATCAAGTCATAATAAGATGCTCTTATGCATATGTTAGGGTTTCTAAATTAGAATTTCATACCTAATTCAAGGAGGTAGAAATTCTGGATAAAAAATGAATTCAAAGTTGAAGAGGAGTCGAAAAGAAGAAAGGAGCTATTCTTTGAGGTTGACTATCGTTGACTAAGGATCTCATCAAGGGAGATTGTGTCTTGGGGTTAGAGTGGCAAGTAGGTCAAGGGTCTTGGTCTTGTTATTCATCAATAGGAATCTCTATAAGAAGAAGAATTTTCTCAGGTTTTCCTCTCAAGAAGAAGAGGTTTTGGCCCTAGCTAATAGCCTATATTCTGTGTCTCTTTATGTTTTATGCATTAGTAGTTGTTTGATGAAAAATAAAACCAATAATCTAATTAAAGGAAGATCCTAATCTAAGAAAGTAAAAAGCATTCACAAGCAATTACTAATCAAACAGAAATCACGTAATCTCTATGCCTTAGATTTCTCAACATGGAAATAGAGCTATGGTGACAAATTCAAGGAAGGGCATCTTATCAAGAGACACACAAGGAAGCATTATAACCCTAGATTGAAGGAGGCATCTACAAAGAAGTCTTGGGATCTTCATCAAGAAAAGAAGGCAATGTTGAAGAGATCTTTGAATCAAGGTCCTTACCATTGAATAAGATCGTTCAAGAAGCTTTAAGACATCTTCATCAATCATCATCAAAGGGATCAAGTTGAATATTTTATCTTCACTTGACAAGTAAGTATGGTTTCTTCTATAATCTAATTTAGCAAAAAATTGACTTCATTTTTTTGGAGATCTATAAGTTGGTTGGGTCATCAAACATCCTTGCATGGAAAAGGAGTATAGATATAGTCCTCGAATAAAATGAAGTTATTGATCATGTCAATGGAAAGGTCTCCAAACCATCTAAAAGACAAGCATTGTCTGCATACATGGAAAGTGATCTAAGGGCTCAAGAGATTCTTATGGATTTTGTCAAAGATACCCTCATTCTCTATATAGTAGAGCTGGAGACATCTAAAGAGATATATGATAAACTGGTAGAACTATTGTTTGAAAGTGCCATAAGAGACATCATATAACTTAGATTTGATCTACATAAATTAAAGGTATCAAAGGGATATCCTTATTTAAATCTCAAATAAGATATCAACTTTAAGATTTGGGAGAGATGATATCGGATAAATAAATGATCTCCATTGTTCTAAATGCACTCACTGAAGAACAATGTAACCTCATATCAAATACCTATGAGGACAAGAAAGTTGTCCCATTCAACAACTTGTGGTCTCTATGCAAGATAGAAGAAGACAAGTTGAGGGAAAAAAGTGTTAAATAAACAAATGAGAAGATTCAAACAGTTGCTGGAAGGAAAGGGAAATTTGAAAACTTTGGTCCTCGGAACGAAAATAAGAACATAGATAATATTCAATGCTATGGATGTAAAGAATATGGGCATTACAAGAAAGATTGTCCCAAGTTAAAGAAGTGAAATAACAAGAGAGATAGAGAAGAAGCCCATATCACCGAAGACATGGAGGAAGTTGAAAAGAAGAAGTCCAAGAAAGAGGAAGTAATAGATCTCCACTATTGAGATAGTCTTCTTCACATAAGTTCTTATCAAGTTCCTAAGTCTTTTGTTGTAAGATATGGCTATCATGATTCACTAGTAAAATAATGGGATGCATCAAGGCATCATAGAGAGCATGAAAGATGATTATAATCTATGGAATTCAAGGATATATCTCTTGGGAATCTCATTGAAAAAACAAGTGACAAGGTCATCCAGTACTAGGTTCATCACACAGCTGTCAAAAGGAAACATATGTTGATGGGGATACTTTAGATCCTCAAGATTCTGTGATGGAATATTCATTGAAAGGTTCATTAATCCTAAGGGGAAGCAAGCGTTTCATCAAGAATTCCAAACCTTTGGAATTCATGGGATGATGATATGATGACATAAAGTGAAGAAGATAAAGAGATTGAAGCTCTTTCAATCAAGGAAGTTGTTGTAGAAAGTCTACATGACTCAAAGGAAAAATGAGGTATGTATTCTTACATTTGATATTGTGGAAATCATCTCATATGGTTGCAGATATCATGAACCAATGCTCTATCTTAATAGCATAATTAAAATAAATCATATACTCCCTCAAGGGGATGCAGGAATGCATGGGTTACACATTCACTAGATGAAATCAATTTAATATGTCCGCATATGAAGTATGAGGTGGTTGACTACAATTGAGGAACTCTGATTGGAAGCTCCTAGGAATGAAATGTGCGAAGAAAGAAAGGAAGATATCATGGAATATGAAACCATGGTAAAGACAATAAACATTTGAAA